>BQMB01001100.1:0-92500 GCA_027943415.1 Closterium sp. NIES-67
CCTCACTCGTCTCGCGTCTCCCCTCCTCTCTCTCCTACCCGCTCTCTTCCTTCACATCTTATCCCCTCACTCGTCTCGCGTCTCTCCCCTCCTCTCTCTCCTACCCTCCCTCTCCTTCACATCTTATCCCCTCACTCGTCTCGCGTCTCTCCCCTCCTCTCTCTCCTACCCGCCCTCTCCTTCACATCTTATCCCCTCACTCGTCTCGCGTCTCTCCCCCTCCTCTCTCTCCTACCCGCCCTCTCCTTCACATCTTATCCCCTCACTCGTCTCGCGTCTCTCCCCTCCTCTCTCTCCTACCCGCCCTCTCCTTCACATCTTATCCCCTCACTCGTCTCGCGTCTCTCCCCTCCTCTCTCTCCTACCCGCCCTCTCCTTCACATCTTATCCCCTCACTCGTCTCGCGTCTCTCCCCTCCTCTCTTCTCCTACCCGCCCTCTCCTTCACATCTTATCCCCTCACTCGTCTCGCGTCTCTCCCCCTCCTCTCTCCTCCTACCTCTCCGCCCTCCTCCCTTCACATCTTATCCCCTCACTCGTCTCGCGTCTCTCCCCTCCTCTCTCTCCTACCCGCCCTCTCCTTCACATCTTATCCCCTCACTCGTCTCGCGTCTCTCCCCTCCTCTCTCTCCTACCCGCCCTCTCCTTCACATCTTATCCCCTCACTCGTCTCGCGTCTCTCCCCTCCTCTCTCTCCTACCCGCCCTCTCCTTCACATCTTATCCCCTCACTCGTCTCGCGTCTCTCCCCTCCTCTCTCTCCTACCCGCCCTCTCCTTCACATCTTATCCCCTCACTCGTCTCGCGTCTCTCCCCTCCTCTCTCTCCTACCCGCCCTCTCCTTCACATCTTATCCCCTCACTCGTCTCGCGTCTCTCCCCTCCTCTCTCTCCTACCCGCCCTCTCCTTCACATCTTATCCCCTCACTCGTCTCGCGTCTCTCCCCTCCTCTCTCTCCTACCCGCCCTCTCCTTCACATCTTATCCCCTCACTCGTCTCGCGTCTCTCCCCTCCTCTCTCTCCTACCCGCCCTCTCCTTCACATCTTATCCCCTCACTCGTCTCGCGTCTCTCCCCTCCTCTCTCTCCTACCCGCCCTCTCCTTCACATCTTATCCCCTCACTCGTCTCGCGTCTCTCCCCTCCTCTCTCTCCTACCCTCCCTCTCCTTCACATCTTATCCCCTCACTCGTCTCGCGTCTCTCCCCTCCTCTCTCTCCTACCCGCCCTCTCCTTCACATCTTATCCCCTCACTCGTCTCGCGTCTCTCCCCTCCTCTCTCTCCTACCCGCCCTCTCCTTCACATCTTATCCCCTCACTCGTCTCGCGTCTCTCCCCTCCTCTCTCTCCTACCCGCCCTCTCCTTCACATCTTATCCCCTCACTCGTCTCGCGTCTCTCCCCTCCTCTCTCTCCTACCCGCCCTCTCCTTCACATCTTATCCCCTCACTCGTCTCGCGTCTCTCCCCTCCTCTCTCTCCTACCCGCCCTCTCCTTCACATCTTATCCCCTCACTCGTCTCGCGTCTCTCCCCTCCTCTCTCTCCTACCCGCCCTCTCCTTCACATCTTATCCCCTCACTCGTCTCGCGTCTCTCCCCTCCTCTCTCTCCTACCCGCCCTCTCCTTCACATCTTATCCCCTCACTCGTCTCGCGTCTCTCCCCTCCTCTCTCTCCTACCCTCCCTCTCCTTCACATCTTATCCCCTCACTCGTCTCGCGTCTCTCCCCTCCTCTCTCTCCTACCCGCCCTCTCCTTCACATCTTATCCCCTCACTCGTCTCGCGTCTCTCCCTCCTCTCTCTCCTACCCGCCCTCTCCTTCACATCTTATCCCCTCACTCGTCTCGCGTCTCTCCCCTCCTCTCTCTCCTACCCGCCCTCTCCTTCACATCTTATCCCCTCACTCGTCTCGCGTCTCTCCCCTCCTCTCTCTCCTACCCTCCCTCTCCTTCACATCTTATCCCCTCACTCGTCTCGCGTCTCTCCCCTCCTCTCTCTCCTACCCGCCCTCTCCTTCACATCTTATCCCCTCACTCGTCTCGCGTCTCTCCCTCCTCTCTCTCCTACCCGCCCTCTCCTTCACATCTTATCCCCTCACTCGTCTCGCGTCTCTCCCCTCCTCTCTCTCCTACCCGCCCTCTCCTTCACATCTTATCCCCTCACTCGTCTCGCGTCTCTCCCCTCCTCTCTCTCCTACCCGCCCTCTCCTTCACATCTTATCCCCTCACTCGTCTCGCGTCTCTCCCCTCCTCTCTCTCCTACCCTCCCTCTCCTTCACATCTTATCCCCTCACTCGTCTCGCGTCTCTCCCCTCCTCTCTCTCCTACCCGCCCTCTCCTTCACATCTTATCCCCTCACTCGTCTCGCGTCTCTCCCCTCCTCTCTCTCCTACCCGCCCTCTCCTTCACATCTTATCCCCTCACTCGTCTCGCGTCTCTCCCCTCCTCTCTCTCCTACCCGCCCTCTCCTTCACATCTTATCCCCTCACTCGTCTCGCGTCTCTCCCCTCCTCTCTCTCCTACCCTCCCTCTCCTTCACATCTTATCCCCTCACTCGTCTCGCGTCTCTCCCCTCCTCTCTCTCCTACCCGCCCTCTCCTTCACATCTTATCCCCTCACTCGTCTCGCGTCTCTCCCCTCCTCTCTCTCCTACCCGCCCTCTCCTTCACATCTTATCCCCTCACTCGTCTCGCGTCTCTCCCCTCCTCTCTCTCCTACCCGCCCTCTCCTTCACATCTTATCCCCTCACTCGTCTCGCGTCTCTCCCCTCCTCTCTCTCCTACCCTCCCTCTCCTTCACATCTTATCCCCTCACTCGTCTCGCGTCTCTCCCCTCCTCTCTCTCCTACCCGCCCTCTCCTTCACATCTTATCCCCTCACTCGTCTCGCGTCTCTCCCCTCCTCTCTCTCCTACCCTCCCTCTCCTTCACATCTTATCCCCTCACTCGTCTCGCGTCTCTCCCTCCTCTCTCTCCTACCCGCCCTCTCCTTCACATCTTATCCCCTCACTCGTCTCGCGTCTCTCCCCTCCTCTCTCTCCTACCCTCCCTCTCCTTCACATCTTATCCCCTCACTCGTCTCGCGTCTCTCCCCTCCTCTCTCTCCTACCCGCCCTCTCCTTCACATCTTATCCCCTCACTCGTCTCGCGTCTCTCCCCTCCTCTCTCTCCTACCCGCCCTCTCCTTCACATCTTATCCCCTCACTCGTCTCGCGTCTCTCCCCTCCTCTCTCTCCTACCCGCCCTCTCCTTCACATCTTATCCCCTCACTCGTCTCGCGTCTCTCCCCTCCTCTCTCTCCTACCCGCCCTCTCCTTCACATCTTATCCCCTCACTCGTCTCGCGTCTCTCCCCTCCTCTCTCTCCTACCCGCCCTCTCCTTCACATCTTATCCCCTCACTCGTCTCGCGTCTCTCCCCTCCTCTCTCTCCTACCCGCCCTCTCCTTCACATCTTATCCCCTCACTCGTCTCGCGTCTCTCCCCTCCTCTCTCTCCTACCCGCCCTCTCCTTCACATCTTATCCCCTCACTCGTCTCGCGTCTCTCCCCTCCTCTCTCTCCTACCCGCCCTCTCCTTCACATCTTATCCCCTCACTCGTCTCGCGTCTCTCCCCTCCTCTCTCTCCTACCCGCCCTCTCCTTCACATCTTATCCCCTCACTCGTCTCGCGTCTCTCCCCTCCTCTCTCTCCTACCCTCCCTCTCCTTCACATCTTATCCCCTCACTCGTCTCGCGTCTCTCCCCTCCTCTCTCTCCTACCCGCCCTCTCCTTCACATCTTATCCCCTCACTCGTCTCGCGTCTCTCCCCTCCTCTCTCTCCTACCCGCCCTCTCCTTCACATCTTATCCCCTCACTCGTCTCGCGTCTCTCCCCTCCTCTCTCTCCTACCCTCCCTCTCCTTCACATCTTATCCCCTCACTCGTCTCGCGTCTCTCCCCTCCTCTCTCTCCTACCCGCCCTCTCCTTCACATCTTATCCCCTCACTCGTCTCGCGTCTCTCCCCTCCTCTCTCTCCTACCCTCCCTCTCCTTCACATCTTATCCCCTCACTCGTCTCGCGTCTCTCCCCTCCTCTCTCTCCTACCCTCCCTCTCCTTCACATCTTATCCCCTCACTCGTCTCGCGTCTCTCCCCTCCTCTCTCTCCTACCCGCCCTCTCCTTCACATCTTATCCCCTCACTCGTCTCGCGTCTCTCCCCTCCTCTCTCTCCTACCCGCCCTCTCCTTCACATCTTATCCCCTCACTCGTCTCGCGTCTCTCCCCTCCTCTCTCTCCTACCCGCCCTCTCCTTCACATCTTATCCCCTCACTCGTCTCGCGTCTCTCCCCTCCTCTCTCTCCTACCCGCCCTCTCCTTCACATCTTATCCCCTCACTCGTCTCGCGTCTCTCCCCTCCTCTCTCTCCTACCCGCCCTCTCCTTCACATCTTATCCCCTCACTCGTCTCGCGTCTCTCCCCTCCTCTCTCTCCTACCCGCCCTCTCCTTCACATCTTATCCCCTCACTCGTCTCGCGTCTCTCCCCTCCTCTCTCTCCTACCCTCCCTCTCCTTCACATCTTATCCCCTCACTCGTCTCGCGTCTCTCCCCTCCTCTCTCTCCTACCCGCCCTCTCCTTCACATCTTATCCCCTCACTCGTCTCGCGTCTCTCCCCTCCTCTCTCTCCTACCCGCCCTCTCCTTCACATCTTATCCCCTCACTCGTCTCGCGTCTCTCCCCTCCTCTCTCTCCTACCCGCCCTCTCCTTCACATCTTATCCCCTCACTCGTCTCGCGTCTCTCCCCTCCTCTCTCTCCTACCCGCCCTCTCCTTCACATCTTATCCCCTCACTCGTCTCGCGTCTCTCCCCTCCTCTCTCTCCTACCCGCCCTCTCCTTCACATCTTATCCCCTCACTCGTCTCGCGTCTCTCCCCTCCTCTCTCTCCTACCCGCCCTCTCCTTCACATCTTATCCCCTCACTCGTCTCGCGTCTCTCCCTCCTCTCTCTCCTACCCTCCCTCTCCTTCACATCTTATCCCCTCACTCGTCTCGCGTCTCTCCCCTCCTCTCTCTCCTACCCTCCCTCTCCTTCACATCTTATCCCCTCACTCGTCTCGCGTCTCTCCCCTCCTCTCTCTCCTACCCGCCCTCTCCTTCACATCTTATCCCCTCACTCGTCTCGCGTCTCTCCCCTCCTCTCTCTCCTACCCGCCCTCTCCTTCACATCTTATCCCCTCACTCGTCTCGCGTCTCTCCCCTCCTCTCTCTCCTACCCGCCCTCTCCTTCACATCTTATCCCCTCACTCGTCTCGCGTCTCTCCCCTCCTCTCTCTCCTACCCTCCCTCTCCTTCACATCTTATCCCCTCACTCGTCTCGCGTCTCTCCCCTCCTCTCTCTCCTACCCGCCCTCTCCTTCACATCTTATCCCCTCACTCGTCTCGCGTCTCTCCCCTCCTCTCTCTCCTACCCGCCCTCTCCTTCACATCTTATCCCCTCACTCGTCTCGCGTCTCTCCCCTCCTCTCTCTCCTACCCGCCCTCTCCTTCACATCTTATCCCCTCACTCGTCTCGCGTCTCTCCCCTCCTCTCTCTCCTACCCTCCCTCTCCTTCACATCTTATCCCCTCACTCGTCTCGCGTCTCTCCCCTCCTCTCTCTCCTACCCGCCCTCTCCTTCACATCTTATCCCCTCACTCGTCTCGCGTCTCTCCCCTCCTCTCTCTCCTACCCGCCCTCTCCTTCACATCTTATCCCCTCACTCGTCTCGCGTCTCTCCCCTCCTCTCTCTCCTACCCGCCCTCTCCTTCACATCTTATCCCCTCACTCGTCTCGCGTCTCTCCCCTCCTCTCTCTCCTACCCGCCCTCTCCTTCACATCTTATCCCCTCACTCGTCTCGCGTCTCTCCCCTCCTCTCTCTCCTACCCTCCCTCTCCTTCACATCTTATCCCCTCACTCGTCTCGCGTCTCTCCCCTCCTCTCTCTCCTACCCGCCCTCTCCTTCACATCTTATCCCCCCCCCCCCCCCCCCCCCCCCCCCCTCCCTTCACATCTTATCCCCTCACTCGTCTCGCGTCTCTCCCCTCCTCTCTCTCCTACCCGCCCTCTCCTTCACATCTTATCCCCTCACTCGTCTCGCGTCTCTCCCCTCCTCTCTCTCCTACCCTCCCTCTCCTTCACATCTTATCCCCTCACTCGTCTCGCGTCTCTCCCCTCCTCTCTCTCCTACCCGCCCTCTCCTTCACATCTTATCCCCTCACTCGTCTCGCGTCTCTCCCCTCCTCTCTCTCCTACCCGCCCTCTCCTTCACATCTTATCCCCTCACTCGTCTCGCGTCTCTCCCCTCCTCTCTCTCCTACCCGCCCTCTCCTTCACATCTTATCCCCTCACTCGTCTCGCGTCTCTCCCCTCCTCTCTCTCCTACCCTCCCTCTCCTTCACATCTTATCCCCTCACTCGTCTCGCGTCTCTCCCCTCCTCTCTCTCCTACCCGCCCTCTCCTTCACATCTTATCCCCTCACTCGTCTCGCGTCTCTCCCCTCCTCTCTCTCCTACCCGCCCTCTCCTTCACATCTTATCCCCTCACTCGTCTCGCGTCTCTCCCCTCCTCTCTCTCCTACCCTCCCTCTCCTTCACATCTTATCCCCTCACTCGTCTCGCGTCTCTCCCCTCCTCTCTCTCCTACCCGCCCTCTCCTTCACATCTTATCCCCTCACTCGTCTCGCGTCTCTCCCCTCCTCTCTCTCCTACCCGCCCTCTCCTTCACATCTTATCCCCTCACTCGTCTCGCGTCTCTCCCCTCCTCTCTCTCCTACCCGCCCTCTCCTTCACATCTTATCCCCTCACTCGTCTCGCGTCTCTCCCCTCCTCTCTCTCCTACCCTCCCTCTCCTTCACATCTTATCCCCTCACTCGTCTCGCGTCTCTCCCCTCCTCTCTCTCCTACCCGCCCTCTCCTTCACATCTTATCCCCTCACTCGTCTCGCGTCTCTCCCCTCCTCTCTCTCCTACCCGCCCTCTCCTTCACATCTTATCCCCTCACTCGTCTCGCGTCTCTCCCCTCCTCTCTCTCCTACCCTCCCTCTCCTTCACATCTTATCCCCTCACTCGTCTCGCGTCTCTCCCCTCCTCTCTCTCCTACCCGCCCTCTCCTTCACATCTTATCCCCTCACTCGTCTCGCGTCTCTCCCCTCCTCTCTCTCCTACCCGCCCTCTCCTTCACATCTTATCCCCTCACTCGTCTCGCGTCTCTCCCCTCCTCTCTCTCCTACCCGCCCTCTCCTTCACATCTTATCCCCTCACTCGTCTCGCGTCTCTCCCCTCCTCTCTCTCCTACCCTCCCTCTCCTTCACATCTTATCCCCTCACTCGTCTCGCGTCTCTCCCCTCCTCTCTCTCCTACCCCCCTCTCCTTCACATCTTATCCCCTCACTCGTCTCGCGTCTCTCCCCTCCTCTCTCTCCTACCCGCCCTCTCCTTCACATCTTATCCCCTCACTCGTCTCGCGTCTCTCCCCTCCTCTCTCTCCTACCCGCCCTCTCCTTCACATCTTATCCCCTCACTCGTCTCGCGTCTCTCCCCTCCTCTCTCTCCTACCCGCCCTCTCCTTCACATCTTATCCCCTCACTCGTCTCGCGTCTCTCCCCTCCTCTCTCTCCTACCCGCCCTCTCCTTCACATCTTATCCCCTCACTCGTCTCGCGTCTCTCCCCTCCTCTCTCTCCTACCCGCCCTCTCCTTCACATCTTATCCCCTCACTCGTCTCGCGTCTCTCCCCTCCTCTCTCTCCTACCCGCCCTCTCCTTCACATCTTATCCCCTCACTCGTCTCGCGTCTCTCCCCTCCTCTCTCTCCTACCCTCCCTCTCCTTCACATCTTATCCCCTCACTCGTCTCGCGTCTCTCCCCTCCTCTCTCTCCTACCCGCCCTCTCCTTCACATCTTATCCCCTCACTCGTCTCGCGTCTCTCCCCTCCTCTCTCTCCTACCCGCCCTCTCCTTCACATCTTATCCCCTCACTCGTCTCGCGTCTCTCCCCTCCTCTCTCTCCTACCCGCCCTCTCCTTCACATCTTATCCCCTCACTCGTCTCGCGTCTCTCCCCTCCTCTCTCTCCTACCCTCCCTCTCCTTCACATCTTATCCCCTCACTCGTCTCGCGTCTCTCCCCTCCTCTCTCTCCTACCCGCCCTCTCCTTCACATCTTATCCCCTCACTCGTCTCGCGTCTCTCCCCTCCTCTCTCTCCTACCCGCCCTCTCCTTCACATCTTATCCCCTCACTCGTCTCGCGTCTCTCCCCTCCTCTCTCTCCTACCCTCCCTCTCCTTCACATCTTATCCCCTCACTCGTCTCGCGTCTCTCCCCTCCTCTCTCTCCTACCCTCCCTCTCCTTCACATCTTATCCCCTCACTCGTCTCGCGTCTCTCCCCTCCTCTCTCTCCTACCCGCCCTCTCCTTCACATCTTATCCCCTCACTCGTCTCGCGTCTCTCCCCTCCTCTCTCTCCTACCCGCCCTCTCCTTCACATCTTATCCCCTCACTCGTCTCGCGTCTCTCCCCTCCTCTCTCTCCTACCCGCCCTCTCCTTCACATCTTATCCCCTCACTCGTCTCGCGTCTCTCCCCTCCTCTCTCTCCTACCCTCCCTCTCCTTCACATCTTATCCCCTCACTCGTCTCGCGTCTCTCCCCTCCTCTCTCTCCTACCCTCCCTCTCCTTCACATCTTATCCCCTCACTCGTCTCGCGTCTCTCCCCTCCTCTCTCTCCTACCCGCCCTCTCCTTCACATCTTATCCCCTCACTCGTCTCGCGTCTCTCCCCTCCTCTCTCTCCTACCCTCCCTCTCCTTCACATCTTATCCCCTCACTCGTCTCGCGTCTCTCCCCTCCTCTCTCTCCTACCCTCCCTCTCCTTCACATCTTATCCCCTCACTCGTCTCGCGTCTCTCCCCTCCTCTCTCTCCTACCCGCCCTCTCCTTCACATCTTATCCCCTCACTCGTCTCGCGTCTCTCCCCTCCTCTCTCTCCTACCCGCCCTCTCCTTCACATCTTATCCCCTCACTCGTCTCGCGTCTCTCCCCTCCTCTCTCTCCTACCCTCCCTCTCCTTCACATCTTATCCCCTCACTCGTCTCGCGTCTCTCCCCTCCTCTCTCTCCTACCCGCCCTCTCCTTCACATCTTATCCCCTCACTCGTCTCGCGTCTCTCCCCTCCTCTCTCTCCTACCCTCCCTCTCCTTCACATCTTATCCCCTCACTCGTCTCGCGTCTCTCCCCTCCTCTCTCTCCTACCCGCCCTCTCCTTCACATCTTATCCCCTCACTCGTCTCGCGTCTCTCCCCTCCTCTCTCTCCTACCCTCCCTCTCCTTCACATCTTATCCCCTCACTCGTCTCGCGTCTCTCCCCTCCTCTCTCTCCTACCCGCCCTCTCCTTCACATCTTATCCCCTCACTCGTCTCGCGTCTCTCCCCTCCTCTCTCTCCTACCCTCCCTCTCCTTCACATCTTATCCCCTCACTCGTCTCGCGTCTCTCCCCTCCTCTCTCTCCTACCCTCCCTCTCCTTCACATCTTATCCCCTCACTCGTCTCGCGTCTCTCCCCTCCTCTCTCTCCTACCCTCCCTCTCCTTCACATCTTATCCCCTCACTCGTCTCGCGTCTCTCCCCTCCTCTCTCTCCTACCCTCCCTCTCCTTCACATCTTATCCCCTCACTCGTCTCGCGTCTCTCCCCTCCTCTCTCTCCTACCCGCCCTCTCCTTCACATCTTATCCCCTCACTCGTCTCGCGTCTCTCCCCTCCTCTCTCTCCTACCCGCCCTCTCCTTCACATCTTATCCCCTCACTCGTCTCGCGTCTCTCCCCTCCTCTCTCTCCTACCCTCCCTCTCCTTCACATCTTATCCCCTCACTCGTCTCGCGTCTCTCCCCTCCTCTCTCTCCTACCCTCCCTCTCCTTCACATCTTATCCCCTCACTCGTCTCGCGTCTCTCCCCTCCTCTCTCTCCTACCCTCCCTCTCCTTCACATCTTATCCCCTCACTCGTCTCGCGTCTCTCCCCTCCTCTCTCTCCTACCCTCCCTCTCCTTCACATCTTATCCCCTCACTCGTCTCGCGTCTCTCCCCTCCTCTCTCTCCTACCCGCCCTCTCCTTCACATCTTATCCCCTCACTCGTCTCGCGTCTCTCCCCTCCTCTCTCTCCTACCCTCCCTCTCCTTCACATCTTATCCCCTCACTCGTCTCGCGTCTCTCCCCTCCTCTCTCTCCTACCCTCCCTCTCCTTCACATCTTATCCCCTCACTCGTCTCGCGTCTCTCCCCTCCTCTCTCTCCTACCCTCCCTCTCCTTCACATCTTATCCCCTCACTCGTCTCGCGTCTCTCCCCTCCTCTCTCTCCTACCCTCCCTCTCCTTCACATCTTATCCCCTCACTCGTCTCGCGTCTCTCCCCTCCTCTCTCTCCTACCCGCCCTCTCCTTCACATCTTATCCCCTCACTCGTCTCGCGTCTCTCCCCTCCTCTCTCTCCTACCCGCCCTCTCCTTCACATCTTATCCCCTCACTCGTCTCGCGTCTCTCCCCTCCTCTCTCTCCTACCCTCCCTCTCCTTCACATCTTATCCCCTCACTCGTCTCGCGTCTCTCCCCTCCTCTCTCTCCTACCCGCCCTCTCCTTCACATCTTATCCCCTCACTCGTCTCGCGTCTCTCCCCTCCTCTCTCTCCTACCCTCCCTCTCCTTCACATCTTATCCCCTCACTCGTCTCGCGTCTCTCCCCTCCTCTCTCTCCTACCCTCCCTCTCCTTCACATCTTATCCCCTCACTCGTCTCGCGTCTCTCCCCTCCTCTCTCTCCTACCCTCCCTCTCCTTCACATCTTATCCCCTCACTCGTCTCGCGTCTCTCCCCTCCTCTCTCTCCTACCCTCCCTCTCCTTCACATCTTATCCCCTCACTCGTCTCGCGTCTCTCCCCTCCTCTCTCTCCTACCCTCCCTCTCCTTCACATCTTATCCCCTCACTCGTCTCGCGTCTCTCCCCTCCTCTCTCTCCTACCCGCCCTCTCCTTCACATCTTATCCCCTCACTCGTCTCGCGTCTCTCCCCTCCTCTCTCTCCTACCCTCCCTCTCCTTCACATCTTATCCCCTCACTCGTCTCGCATCTCTCCCCTCCTCTCTCTCCTACCCGCCCTCTCCTTCACATCTTATCCCCTCACTCGTCTCGCGTCTCTCCCCTCCTCTCTCTCCTACCCGCCCTCTCCTTCACATCTTATCCCCTCACTCGTCTCGCGTCTCTCCCCTCCTCTCTCTCCTACCCTCCCTCTCCTTCACATCTTATCCCCTCACTCGTCTCGCGTCTCTCCCCTCCTCTCTCTCCTACCCGCCCTCTCCTTCACATCTTATCCCCTCACTCGTCTCGCGTCTCTCCCCTCCTCTCTCTCCTACCCTCCCTCTCCTTCACATCTTATCCCCTCACTCGTCTCGCGTCTCTCCCCTCCTCTCTCTCCTACCCTCCCTCTCCTTCACATCTTATCCCCTCACTCGTCTCGCGTCTCTCCCCTCCTCTCTCTCCTACCCTCCCTCTCCTTCACATCTTATCCCCTCACTCGTCTCGCGTCTCTCCCCTCCTCTCTCTCCTACCCGCCCTCTCCTTCACATCTTATCCCCTCACTCGTCTCGCGTCTCTCCCCTCCTCTCTCTCCTACCCTCCCTCTCCTTCACATCTTATCCCCTCACTCGTCTCGCGTCTCTCCCCTCCTCTCTCTCCTGCTCCAAATCTCCATTTCCCCGCCCTCCCTCACACAGTCTCCTTTCCACCCTCCCCTCCTCACCCGTTTTAAGGAAGGGCGTGGGACACGTGGCACGCCATGGGCTGCCCTGCAGCTGCTGCTCGCTCCACTCTGCAGACCAAGACAACGGCGCCCGGCCAATTACATGCAGCCAGCTGGCAGGCCAATAGCACAGGGTGGGCGGGACAGCAGTTAGATACAGAGACGCAGGAAAAAAGGCGGGGAAGGGGGGAGAGAGAGGGGGGCGGGGAATGGGGGAGGGGGGTTGTGTGATTGTGGGGGAAACGGGCAAATGCGGGCATCTGGAGAAGCCTTTTACTCTAATGGCAATCCCAATGCAGGCAGTCAGAGCCTTCTCAGAAGCTCCCCTCGCGCCTGCAACGCCCTCTGCTCATGTTAAAACGCCACACGCGCACCTGCTGCTCCCCCTGTCCCGCGCAATGTCGCGCGCGATGGCGGAGATGGCGGAGGCTGCGCGGACCAGCAGCCTCTGGCTGCACGCGGGGGGGCTGTCTCCGCTCCGCGTGGCTGCTACAGCCGTCCATGGCGGAAACGTGCGCGCGGCTGACGTGTCACTGGCTGTGCACGTCTGCGGCGAGGCCTTGTACACGTGGCAGAGCGTGAGGTTGAGGGAGAGGCAGAGGAAGGTGGCGCTCAGCGGGACGGCCATGGAAAGCGAACCACGTCAGCATACTAGCATACTATAATACACCTACATGGAGAACTATAGCAAGTAAAGAAATAGCTCGTGTGGGATGGCCTTGTCGCGTTCATAAGAGATAAGTGGTGCAGATTCTGTAGCACTTGAGTGCGTTGGGAGTCGTGAATCGTGACTGATGCCAGTGTGTTGTGTGAGCCGCGTGCGCGGCGAGAGGATTGCGGCGTTTGGTCTGGGTCTTGTTGCGCCTCCGATTGCTCCGACAATGGCAGGTCGAGCTGTGTGAAATCGGGAACCACCAATTCATAAATCGTTATGGGCATATCAGTAGCAAGGTATACGCAATTTCCCTAGTCATCTGTTAAAGCCCAATGTTTGACCACGTTGGGTATCTACTGGTGCCCATCGAATAGATCTTTCAGTTCGTTCGGTTTGATGTAACCACAAAGACACAATGTTACAAAAAATAGCAGGAGTAACAGATTTACTCCAATCAATTTTGGAATAATCACAGAAGCTTCACATGGAGGTTGAAGGGGAGGGGTGCTGCTCCTCGTGCTCCTGCTGGCCCAGCAGTGATTGCCCGCTCGAAAGAGCCCTGGCATCTGGATCTGAGGATAGGCGGGCCTGTAGATCCCCAACCAGCAGGGCAGTGTATGCCTGTAGTGGACGCCAGCATGCGAGGCAGGAGGACAGGCGACACGCAATGGAACAAACCACAGAGGTGAAGCGGTAGGTGTCAGATGAGTGGCTCAGAACGCACCGACACCATGATGTGAGACACCATGATGTGAGACACGATGATGTGAGACACCATGACGTGAGGCACCATGATGTGAGACACCATGATGTGAGACACCATGATGGGAGACACCATGATGGGAGACACCATTTGACCCACATCCCTAAACCCTGGGTGCTGTCAGGCACCTGCTCCCACTGCATCTTACCTCAGCAATCGTCTCGTCTGCCGCTACAGCTTCCGCAGCCACTCGCATGCGCTCCTGCCTCTCCCTCCGCTCCGCTGCTCCCCTCATGCTAACCCCTGCCCGCCCCTCCTCCCCTCCACCAGCAGCAGTAGCGACAGCAGCTTTAGCGGCCACAGCAAGCACGGCAGAGGGAGGGGCCCCTGCCTGCAGCAGCTGTGCTGCCGTGTCGGTGCGGGTATGCTGAGGACGGGAAGGGCAGCAACGGGGGAAAAGTGGGCGAGAGAAAGGGGAGACGAGCTTGAGTGGGAGTAGGTGAAGGACATGAGATGACAACTGAGCAAAGAGTGAACTCGTAAGAGGCTTTAGTTACACGTTTCTGAGGCTCCTTGAATTGGCCTGCGGCGCCTGAAACATCCACAAGACAGCCCAACAAGCAAGCAGATTGAAGGGGAGAGCTCGAGTGGGATGGGGAAGAATGACGAGCCCTCACAGGTCGCTTGCCCCTCTGCCCGCGCCAGTAGGCATCGCTGAAGGCGCGCTGGCGTGGCATGTCTCTCTGGCGCTTCTCGTCCTCCTGAATGATTGCCGCCCACTCTGCTGCCTCCTCCTGCAGCAGCAGAGAGCAGGGGAGAGAGGGGGGAGAGAGCGGGGGAGAGAGCGGGGGAGAGAGGGGGGAGAGAGCGGGGGAGAGAGCGGGGGAGAGAGGGGGGAGAGAGCGGGGGAGAGAGCGGGGGAGAGAGGGGGGAGAGAGCGGGGGAGAGAGGGGGGAGAGTTAATGAGGGTTGAACCAAGGGGCACACGTGGGTGAGTGTGAGCACAAAGACCATGCCAACTCCCAAGGCGTCCCCCTCCCAGGATGGCTCCCCAATGATACCCACCAGCCATGGCATTCGCCCCATCACTCCACCCCACCATGCCACAAAGCCCGACAATTCCACTCACCCATAAATGATCGCAACTCACCCATGCATATTGCAAACCGCATCCATCTCACCTCACTGAGAGCATCTTTCCAATCATCCTCCCCCTCAACCTCCTCCACCCTCCTGCTACCCCCCGTGCTTCTCCGCCCAGCTTCAGCCCCGGCCATGCCCATGCCCCCACCCAATCCCATGCCGCCCAGCATCTGCGACACCATTGGCATGACGTCAGCCATGAGCTGCCCGAAATCCACATCATCCCCCTCCTCCCCACCCATGACACCACTCATGCCTCCACCCATGCCACCCATGCCACCCATGCCACCCATGCCACCCATGCCTCCACCCATCATTCCCCCTCCTGGCACGCCCAGCCCTCCTAACAGAGCCCCCAAGTCAAGTCCGCCAGCACCCATCCCCCCTCCCTGCCCTCCCGCTCTCCCCCCACCACCCGGCCCACCCATACCGCCCAGCCCTCCCAGCAGCGCGCCCAAGTCCAGCCCCCCACCTACACCGCTCCCCCCACCCCTCCCTGTGCCTCCTCCCCTCGCCCCTGCCCCGAGCGGCCCGCCAGGGGGCCCGGTGCCGCCAGCAGCAAAGCCCTGCATGAGCTGCGAGAGAGCCGGGTCTGCCAGCGCCTGCTGCATCATGGCGCCCAGGGGGTTGCCCCCACCCATGGCGCCTGGACGATTGCCCCCAGGGCCCCCTGCTGCTGCTGCCCGTGCTGCTGGCGCCAAGCCCAGCCCTCCGAGCCCTGCTGGCGCGCCCCCCTGCATCCCTGACAGCCCACCCAGCGCCCCCATCCCCCCCATCGCACCTAGTCCTCCACCTCCCATTCCGACTGCGCCCATTCCTCCCCCGCCCCTTCCCAGGGAGCCCAGTACTCCAAACATGGCTTCGAAATCTGGTGCTGGAGCACTTGCTCCCCTCCCGCTGGCCCCTCCCCCCTGCCCTCCCCTCCTTCCCCCTCCCCCTCCGCCCATCCCTGGTAACCCCATTCCCAGTCCAAGCCCCATTGCAGCTGAGCTCGTGCCTCCCCCTCCCCCTCCGCCTGCCCCAGTAACGCCCTCCCCCCCAGCACCCCCTGCAGCCTTGCTGCTCCGGGCAGGTTTAGGTTTGCCTCCCAGCCCTGGCAGCCCCAGGCCTAGGCCTGATGGTGAAGGGCCAGTGCTGCTGCTGCTGCTGCTGCTGCTGCTGCTGCTGGTGTTGCTGGTGCCTGGTTGAGGGGTCTTGGTGGTCCGCTGGCGGGTCACAAGGGGGCATGAAGGCCGAACGGAATGGTGGTGGAGGGGCGGATGAAGAGTGAGCGAGATCTATCAAGCAGCGGGCACGCCAGGCAGAATGGACGAGGGGATGGAGCGAGACAAGAAACCAGACAGGCGAACCTCAGGTGCCAGTGTGACCTGAAGCGAAACCCAATCAACATGGGCCTACCTTTGGCTTGGGCGCGAGGCCAAGCCCTCCCCCAAGACCCACAGGGGCTGAGGGGCCCGAGGGGGGAGCGGCCGATGGGGCGGCGTCGGGAGCTGCAGCAGCCTGCGAAGGTTGACGCAACGACGAGATGATTCAGACAAGGCGAGAGCATGTGCGGGCGGGGACGGAGAATGTGAGGAGATTGCGGGGTTCAGCAAAGTGTATGACGCTGGAACTGCAGCAATTAGATGGTGCCTAAGCCAAATGAAAGCAGGGTATGAAATGGAGAAGGCCTGGGAAAGGGAGTTTGAAATCAATATCACGATGACAAGAAATTTATTAGCAGGTAATGAAGACAGAAGTGGAAGCATGCAAAGCATACGTCGAGAGGATGGTTGGCGGGCACAGAAGTCAAGTCTAGCAGGTGCGCCTCACCTGTGCATCTGAGGACGCTGCCTTCCCGCCAGGAGGAGGGGGGGAGGGCGAGGGGCGGGCGCTGGGAGGGGGCGGAGGGCGGCTGTAGGCAGGCAATGGCCCCCTGTCATCACGCCAAGGGCACTGCTGGGATGCTGCACTGCTGCCCTTCCTGTCGTCACCAGGTGGGTGGGCTCCAGGTGGGTAGGAGGGAGGAGGGGAGGCAGGGGGCGGCGCTGAGGGCGGTGGGGGAGGCGGGCTCCAAGCGGGCAGCTCCCCTCTCTCATCTCCCGCATCCCTGCCCTCTTCCTTCTTCCCGTCGCAATCCATCGCCTCGCCCTCCTGCTCCTTGCCTCCCTCCTTCGCCTCCTGCCGCTGAGCAACCCCCTCCCCCTGTCCCCCTGTCTGCCTCTCTCCCTGCTCTGCTTGCACTCCTCCCGCCCCTTGCCCCTGCTGCGGCCCCTGCTGCCCCCCCTGCTGCTGCCCCCCCTGCATGGCTGCCGACAGCCGCTGCAGCAGCGGACCCATGGCCTGCAGCAGCCGCTGCCCCACGTCCTCCCCACCCTCCCCTGCTGCCCCCTCCCCTGCTGCCCCCTCCCCTGCTGCCCCCTCCCCTGCTGCCCCTTCCCCTGAAACCCCTCCACCTGCCGCCCCCTCCCCTTGTCCCTGCGCACCATCCCTGGGCGTGTCTCCTTCCTGCCCGCCCCTGCTGCCTGCCTGCTGCTGGGCCGCCTCTGTGCCTCCCTGCCCCCCGCCCCCCTCCTGCTCCGTCTCCTCTGGCACCACTGGAGGGAGGGGGGCGGAAAGGGGGGAGGGAAAACGAAGGGGGAGGGGGGAGGTGGACCATGCATAAGAAACAGGAACAGGGGATCGCGAATGCCGAGGAATTCACAGCATATGCTCGAAAAGTCATCCCCACAACGCCAGAAGTCATCCCCACAACGCCAGAAGTCATCCCCACAACGCCAAAAGTCATCCCCACAACGCCAAAATTCATCCCCACAACGCCAAAAGTCATCCCCACAACGCCAAAAGTCATCCCCACAACGCCAAAAGTCATCCCCACAACGCCAAAAGTCATCCTCTAACATTTCACCTACTCGCAGAGTCAGAGGCCCTATTATCCAGCCCCTACCAGTCCCACCCTCTTACTCGACTCCAGTGTCTCCAATCACAGAGAACATGGTGGCCAGCAGCTGCGCCCTAAACCCTAATTCCTGATCAACACCATTATCAACCATTAGTTAAGTCCCCACCAGCCCCTCTTACTCGACTCTAGGGTGTCTCCAAACACGGAGAACATGGTCGCCAGCAGCTGCGCCCGCCCATCCTCCATCTCCCTCTGCCTCTCCGGATCCTGCTGCTCCCCTTCCTCCTCCCCATCGCCCTCATCCTCCTCCTCCTCCTCCTCCTCCCCTTGCTGCCAGTACCCCCACGTGTGTGGATGCGGGTACTGGTACATCCCCCCCATGCCATGCGCCATGCCCCCCATGCCATGTGCAACGCCCCCCATGCCATGCCCCATGCCCCACATACCATACGGCATGCCTCCCATGCCTCCCATGCCGCCCATGCCCCCCATCCCATGCGCCATGCCAGCCCCCCCTGCAGCAGCAGCGCCCCCAGCAGCACCTCCCACACCCCCCCTGCACTCCCCCCTGGCTGCACGACGAGTGTGGGCACGGGGCCGGGGCCGGCCATGACGGACACCATGGCGGGGAACTGAACCACCTGCGGGGATGCAGACGCATGCCCTGTGCCTTGCACGTGCGCGTGCACATGCCCCTGCTGCTGCCCCTGCTGCCCCTGCTGTGAGGGTCTTCCGCCTCCGCCCCCTGCCCCTGCTCCCGTCCCGGCTCCCCCTCCAGCCCCCCTGTTCCCCCCTGCACCCTGCAGCGCCTGCAGCTGCGGCTGCAGCTGGGCCAGCATGCGCTGCGCCTGCTGCATCTGCGCCGGACTCATCTGCTGCTGCAGCAGCTGCTGTAGCTGTAGCAGCTGCTGCACCTGCTCCGGCTGTAGCTGAGGCTGCCCAGCCCCTTGCTGCTGCTGCTGCTGTGGTGTCTGCTGTTGCCTCTGCCCTTCTCTCTGACCCTCTCCCTGCCCCTGCGCCTGCCCCTGTCTCCCCCTCGCCCCACCTGGAGCCCGCAAGCCCATCCCCAGCCCCAACCCCAGCCCACGAGGCTCCTCTCTGCTTGCTCCTCCTCCTCCTCCACCTGCCCCTGCACTAGCAGCACCACTCCCAGCACCTGGCCACGCTGCTGCACCTGCCCTGGACCCTGTGGCAGCAGTGCCAGCAGCAGTGCTACCAGCAGCTCCAGTAGCAGCGGCAGTGCCGGCAGCAGCAGCGGCAGCAGAGGTAGTGCCTGTCCTGGTAGCGCCCGTGCGCCGGGTGGTGCGGGCAGCAGTGGCAGCAGAGCCTCGACCCGGACGGGCTGCTACTGGCCGCGGCCCGAAGAAGCCTGCAGGCAGATGAAGATTCGGGGGGGGACAGGTAAGGTGAGAAATATTCAGGTGAAAAGGTGAAGGAACGTGGAAAGGAGCAGGCGGAAGGGGGCACCAGGGTGTGTGTGCATGAGTGTGTGTGTACCTGGCTGCAGGTTGATGTGGTAGTCCTCCACTTGCTGCTGCTGCTGCTGTCGCTGCCTTTGCTGCTCCGAAGGGCCAGCGATCCTCTGAAATGCACAAGGAAACGAACGATGACCAAACGGCAGTTACACGGAAACCACATGCCAACCACGCAATAACCACACAGTAAACACATGATAACCACATGGCAACCACATGCCAACCACACAACCACACAGTAAACACATGATAACCACATGGCAACCACATCACAACCACATCATAACCACATCATAACCACATCACAACCACATCATAACCACATGATGATCGCGTTACAACCACATGATGATCGCGTTACAACCACATGAGCAAACGTCACGTGTTCTCACACATGACAAAGAGAAACCTTTTGTATGATAGAGGTTTTACACACTACGTCCAGGAACAGTGCCGAAGGGAAGCCACGCACAGCCTCATCCCGCCATGGCCACAACGAAACACATTTTTTCCCAGGCCATAACCACTCGATCGGGAGTGTATAAAGCACGAAAGCCCAAGGAAAGAGCTTCCGTGGGCTCACCTGTGTGACCACGGGGTTGGGGCCGAACTGGTTGATGAAGACTGGGTGGGATGGCTGCAGACTCGCCTCTCCCTGCCATGGGGGCGAGAGTGAGGAGGGAGGGGCGAAGAAGGGGAGAGTACGAGCAGGGAGGGATGGAGGAGAGATGCGAGAGATAGCCGGAATCAGTTGGTGGAGCCTGCTACAAGGCTTGTGAAGTCGGGATGTACGCGGTGTAGGGAGCATCGTTACCACGTGTGGAAGATTTCAATCAGGCTGCAGTGCGAGTGGATCCGGAGGGTAGCGCGCAATGGAGAGCGAGCGAGTAATGAACACAAAGCGCTATGGCACATCCAATCCTTGGCATCTTGGAATCAAGATGAGCTATGGCCAATGAGGGCATGAAGAGGGAAATTTGTTGGGCGGAGCCAAAAGCAGTCGAATCCTTGGTCAAGAAACCTTCGTGATTCAAGGCCAAACTATTCCCGCCTCTCTGTATCGCCCCAACCCAGCCCGTTCACCTTTCTACAATCCCCTCCACTCACCGCGGTGCTTCCGAGCTGCACGGAGTGGCACAGCCGCCCCAGCTCCAGCATCAGCGGCCCCGTCTGCTGCAGCGTGTGCCCCACCCCCTCCAGCACCTCCCTTACCGCCGCCCACTCTGCAGCATCCCTCACTGACGCCGCTCCCTCCAGCCGCGACGCCAGGTTCTGGTAGATGGAGGAGGGGGAAGGGGGGAGAGTGTGTAAGGGGCAAAATGTGCCACCCTTAGAAAGCAGGGCAAGGGGGTCGTTAGCTTGCTTGGGTCACGACTCACTGGGGAAGCTGCCTGCGAGGTGGGATACCAGCAAGGGCGGCAACGGCACGGCAGTTGCTGCTGCTGCCTCTGCTGCTGCTGCTGAAGAGACTCTGAGGGGTCGTACCAGCAGCTGCGAGGGGGCAGCGCCTCTGAGGATGCTCCCAGGGTGGTGAATTTTGGCAAATAGTTGCGGCAGAAGGGTGAGAGAGAGAGGGGCCCAGGGCAGGGCAGGAGAGAGGAGGTGGATCGACGGACGATTTTTGAGTCGACTCAAAAATCACCAAGGAAAGAGGACGTACCAGCAGCTGAGCTTTGAGACGTCTGAAGAGGCAGAAAGGTGAGAGAGAGGGGCCCAGGGCAGGAGGGAGGCGGTGCATAAAAGGAGAGGGAAAAAGGCAGTACCAGCAGGTAGGAGGTTGAAGCCATTTTTTAAAAAATCAGCGAATGAGGATTCTTAAGAATGGCCCAGGGCAGGAGAGAGGATGAGCACAGAAGGACAGAAAAAGAGGTCGTACCAGCAGCTGCGACGAGGCGGCCCCTCTGAGGATGCTCTCGAGGCGGCGAATGTTGGCGGCTAGTCGCGGCAGGGGGGCGAGGGACTGGCGGCGAGCATTCTCTGTCTCCGCCTGTGGGTCGCCTGGTGTGGTAAGGCGGCGGCATGGAAAAAAGGATTTCGAGTGAAATCAGTCGAGTGAAATCAGTCGAGTGAAATCAGTCGAGTGAAATCAGTCGAGTGAAATCAATCGAGTGAAATCAGTCGAGTGAAATCAGAGGTGGCGGACTGAAGCAGAGGGGTGGGGCGCATGCTCTGTCTCCGCCTGTGGGTCGCCTGGTGTGCGGTGAGAGAGTGCATGCATGCATGGTCGCGGCATGCATTGTTCAAACGAGAGTGATTGATGAGGGAGTGACAGGTGCATCCTGGACGAGCGATGAGGGAGTGACAGGTGCATCCTGGACGAGCGATGAGGGAGTGAGAGGTGCATCCTGGACGAGCGATGAGGGAGTGAGAGGTGCATCCTGGACGAGCGATGAGGGAGTGACAGGTGCATCCTGGACGAGCGATGAGGGAGTGACAGGTGCATCCTGGACGAGCGATGAGGGAGTGACAGGTGCATCCTGGGCGACTGGGCAAGGGGAAGCCAAGTGGTTGGTGGCACGGCTGGATGGCAGAGTGCTGAGGGTGAGAGTGGTTCGAAGGGCATTCAGCAACAGTCTGGAGGCAGCATCGGCAAGCAAACAGCAAGAAAACAAGGCACCGGATGAACGGGTACCTGAGGAGCCCGCAGGGAGCAGGGAGTTGTGCAGGCGTGTGAGGTACAGATCAACTGTCGCCAATGTGTCATGACCTGCCGCCTGGAGTGGAGACGTGGGGGCAGGGCAGTGGTTGACAGAAAGGGGAGGGGAGAAATCTGGAGTTAAGAGGACGTGTGAGGCACGCACGCACTGCTGCCCGTGTGTCGTGGCCTGTTGCAAGGGGCAGAGATGCAGCGACAGTGATAGAGAGGGGGAGAGACGGCAGAAGGAGCTTGGGGGGTGCGGTGGCAACACGTAAGAGTGGGCGGATTTGAGGCGGAACCCACCTGAGCATGGGGCGGCACGACAACATGCCAGCTTGTGTGCTGCTGGTTGCCCCCTCGAGGCACCCCCGCAGCACCAGCAGCAGTACCAGTGGCAGCACCAGTGGCAGCAGCAGCATTCCCAGCACCCATCGGCATTGGCATGGGGATGCCCATAGGCATGGGCATTTGCATGGGCATACCCATACCCATGGGCATGCCCATGGGCACACCCATGGGCATACCGGGCATGCCCATGCCCATGGGCATGGGCCCTTGGAACACGGTGTCAACATGGATCTGAAACTCCGGCCCTCCCTGGGACCTCCCCTCACCATTCCCTCCTCCTGTCCCTCCTCCCCCTCCTCCTCCACCCCTACCCGCTCCTTCTCCCCCAGCCGCACCCCCTGCTGACCCTGCCCCACCCCCCTCGCCTCCACTCCCTCCTGCTGCTGCTCCTCCCGGCCTTCCCCCCCCTGCCCCGCCTGCAGCACCCCCCCCTGCTGCTGTGGCGGTGGGGTGGGACACGTTGATGGTGGTGCTGGCGTTGCCTGCGAAGGGGTTCAGCCCGATGGAGCTCAGCACGCCAGACACGATCTGCGGTGTAAGGGCAGGAAGGGAGGGAGGTGGGAGTAGACAGTGTGGGAAAGTGGGGTTGAGGCGGAGTAATAAGGCGCCTTAGATGAGGAGCCGACCATCTCAGACAGCACTCAACGGGGGGGGGGGGATGACAGGACTGGAGATAGGGGCGATGGCGAGGCTGACAGCACCGCTTTCCGCAGCCCACATACAAGACGGGGCTGACTAATGAGACTGGCAGCGGCAACACATGTCACATGTCACACGTCACATGTCACATGTCACGTGTCACATGTCACATGTCAAATGTCACATGTCACATATCACATGTCACATGTCACGTGTCACATGTCACATGTCACATGGTTCATGAGGTGGGCGTGTGCACACATGGTCGAGGTCTGCCATGTTGGGTGAGCCATTGGCCTTAATGTTCACCGACCCCATGCAGAGACTAGCTGCACCGGGCATGCCATGCTTCTCCTGGACCCACATACGGCCAGCTGTGCGCACCTGGTTGAGATCTGGCATGTTGGACGAGCCATCCGTCTGGATGTTCACCGACCCCATGTGCAGCGTGGCCGTGCCGGGCATGCCGTCTGCAGCACCACAGACACAGTGGGATGGCAAGAGATTGGTTGGACATGGTTGATCCATTCATGCACGCACGGTACAGACAGATAGGTGGCTGAGGGGGAGGATGCACGGATTCTGGACACAAGCAGTTTTGAAAAGAAGGATGCATACTCGGGAGAAGAAGGAAGCGAGAGAAATTGAGAGACGCACGGGGAAGGGAAGAGAAAGGTGGACGGGAGCGGAGGAAAGAGGGGTCAGGGCGGAAAGGAGGGGGAGATGAGGGAGAGAATCCACAACTCCAAATGCTTGACCCATCTGCATGAGTCCAGCTGCTCACCTATCTGCATGCGACCAAGCGATTGAGCGGAACCTCCCCCTGGTCCACCTCCCCCCGCCCCCTCTCCTGTCCTCGAGCGCCCTGTACCTCCCTCCCCTCCCCCACCAGCGCCCTCTGTCCGCCCCAGCCGTGACACCAGATGCACCACGTGGCCTGCTTCCAGCCCTGCAGGTACACGAGCAGAGAAAATGGCGGGCAGCATGTGAAGCGCTGTCGCCAGGCAGTGCGCCGCCGGGCAGCAAAGCAGCAAGCTCTGTCCGTGACGACGCGAGTAAAAATGCCGGCCATGGATTTCACCGGGCATGGAGGCATGGAGACGTCGCATATGCACAGGGTGGCATGCGACGCTCTGACCATCCTTGAGCCGCTTCCGCGACCTTTTGAGTGGAGTGGGTTCAACGCCATCTCCAAGAGTAACCAGCCATGAACACACAGCCATGAACACACAGCCATGAACACACAGCCATGAACACGCAGCGCTCACTGTAGCATGCAGCGCTCTGGTCATCCTTGAGCCCATTCTCACCGTTGCATGCAACGCTCTGGTCATCCTTGAGCCCTTTCTCACCGTTGCATGCCACGCTCTGGTCATCCTTGAGCCCTTTCTCACCGTTGCATGCCACGCTCTGGTCATCCTTGAGCCCTTTCTCACCGTTGCATGCCACGCTCTGGTCATCCTTGAGCCCTTTCTCACCGTTGCATGCCAGGCATGGACTGAAATGAGGAGCCCTCTCCGCTAAGCAGGCATGGGAGCGTGCAGCTCACCGTAGGATGCGACGCTCTGGTCGTCTTTGAGCACCTTCCCGCGGCACACCAGCCGCTGGCTGCCCGCCGCCACGCCCAGCAGCGGCGCCACGCGCTCCTTGAGTGCCGACACGAGCATCTGCGCGGGAGGGGGAACGGGGGAAGGGGCGGGGGGAGTGGGGAGGGAGGAAACGAGTCTTAGAGCGAACGCACACCCAGTCGAGGGAACCGCCGACACGTGCAGCTGGGGAGCACCGCGCTCCTTGAGCGGCGAGACGAGCATCTGGGTGGGGAGGGGGAGAAGAAACGATTTAGGGGGACGCACACCCGCTTGAGGGGGTGCGGGCACGCCTGGGAGGGAGCGGTACCACGCGCTCCGTGAGAGAAGAAAGGAGCATGCAGTTGGGGGGGGGGGAGACGAGTCTTAGGGGGACGCACAGCCAGCTGAGGGGGCCGCTGGAACGCCCAGCAGCGGGGCTACGTGATCCTTGAGAGCCGACACGAGCATCTGTGGGTGGGGGGGAGGAGAGGGGAGAGGGAGGAGAAGGGAGAAGATAAGCCAAAGAAGCGGGCGCGATGGCCGCGACTTGAAGGGCGAATTGGGGCGCATAAGTGCGTCGCGTTTGTCCTACCGCAGCTCAAACGCAATCGCTAAGAGTCGAGAGTCGCGAATCGAGAGTCGCGAGTCGCGAGTCTGAGAGTCGCAAGTGGAGAGTTTGGGAATCGAGCATCACCTGATCGCATCTAGAACTCTGGACGACATTAGAAACCTGGAAAGAAGGAGCCAGAGCAAGCCCTAAGTGCGCACGCATCGGGAGATGCAAAGCATTCTCCCCACCTCGGGCTTCACGGTAACGTCGAACGTGCGGTTGTCCAGCGTCTTTATCTTAATCTCAAAGGATCCGTCGGTGCTAGAGTTTCCAGCCCCGCCGGACTTGCTCTCGGCGTCACCGCCATCCGTTGCCATGGCAGAAAAAACGCTCAAGTGCTTCTGGCTCGCAGGTCCTGATAAAGTGGGATTCCACAGATTTGGCAACTCTACAGCTAGTTCAGGAATGTGAAACTTGTCAATTCGAGGTGGTGCCAGCAGAAGGCTGGGGGACAGAATGGAAGGCAAGCTCGCGTTCGGTTCCGATCTGCAATTTCAGGGTTCACAGCGGCGTTTCCAAAGTGACAATTCTCGTTCTCGGTTTCCGTTGCACCCTCGATTTGCGGCAAAAGTATACTGGTTCTGTGCGTTATAGCTATCTCGAGTACGGTCCCTTTTGCAAAAAATATGAAGTTTCTGTCACTTAGCAGTGGTCACACAATCCCTCCGAACGCCGAACGCAACCCTCAGACCGATTCTCCTACCTGCAGCAGTCACAGAAAACCCGTACCGAGGAAAGTTGCTGCGATATGCTCCATGTACTTCAGTACCAAATCAAAGCATAAAACACGGCTTAGTGATGCGTTATAACCGCATTATAATCCACCTCCATTCCCACCACGTACTATCAGTATTACACATTACTATCTAAACATTCTGGTTTCAGTTTCATTTTAGCCTCATCCTCTAATGCGAAGCACATTCTTTTCCGAGAAAAATAACTCATATTTGTTTCTCTACGTAAACAAGTAAACTAGGAATGCTATGTGTCATGTTATATAACTTCATGAACTATGTCGTGTTTAAAATATGTGGGGAAGTTGGTATTGTGCCCTTACAATATGATTTACATTGAACTTGCAAGACAGGAGTATTTATATAGAGTACATTACCATGTGTGGGGTGGAAGAACTTCTTCAAGAATTTTGGTTGTGCCTTGCATTCCACACTGAGGGCTTTGTCCTTATATCGTATAACAGAAGTCATTCTATATCCATCAGGCCAGGGTTCCCCTCTTGAGTGGGCGGGAGAACCGCCCCCGCAAGGCAACGCTGAAGCTTTCGCGGCTCGCAATCGCTGGTTGATCTGACTTCTGGTTCGAAGGGACGACAGAGCAGATTTCACTCTGTCTCTGCAGGGGCAACTTAGCCTACATTGCTTCGATGCGGTTTCTTGCTGTAAAGGTGAGCGGATTGCGTTCCTGACCCTCGGGTTAGGAAAGGTGAAATAACACTCCCATTTCGAAAGGTGCCGCAAAAGAAATTGAGATGCCTGTCCGAGAGGCTGTGCTAGCCACAGGCGATGCTTCGCTTGCTGCAAGGTGCGGCAATCAATCACGACCACAAACTAAGGCGGCGGAAGGGCGTGACCAAGAGAGTTCCGTCTAGCTAGCGCAAAGGGTTGAACTAGGCTGAGGGTGCGTTCCCCCCTAATGTTAAGAAATATGACATGAAGTACAGACGTTTTTTAGAGTTACACCTCATCAAAGTTTCTGACGTGTCAGGATCTAAACCGTCGATAGCTTTGAGTCAAAATTCCTGACATTAGAGGGGAACACACCCTGCTAAATACACCCCCCTACTCCATATTTTTAATCACAATTTTCCTCGTTTCGACTGGAAATATGGGCTTCGTAGTCTTTGCCCGCTCGATGGGGCGTAACCCAGATGTTCGTGCCTTTCAAACCGCCCCATCCCCCTAACCTTTATAGCATTGATTGCCAATCGAGCAATAGTTAGTTTCTGCACCCCCTCCTCCTACAAACGGGCCGCGGGCGTGTTCTATCTATGTGGGTGCCGTTGCCCCAGCAGAGGCAAATGTGAACCTGCCAAGAAACCGTCCCCAGTTCGAAGTTCTCCCGCTTGCGCTGAGAATCACGATGAAGAGCCTTCCATGGAGAATGAGGGTAGCTTTGCGACTGAGTCATATTTTATGTGGCAGTGTTTCAAAGCGACCCATTGCTAGAGCTAGCAAAAAATAAAGCATAGGCCACGTCTCGTCTTGCTGCAAGTCCTGAAGCATACCCAATACATGTCATATGCGATTGGTGCAACGATGACAAGCGCAAAATTTTCTCAGCTGCAATTATTCCTTAGGTGCAACACCCATGTACGCACCCGGCCAATAAAAACGTCGCAGTCACCATGTGAAACATCTGTCGCTACCATTAGAAATCGTGTGTTCCACGGCAATGCGCTCCTGAGTGTTCGACGACCCGTTGCGAGCGCAATGTGTCACAAACACCAACAAATCTCACCGTTGTGATCCACCTACTCACGGGCTAACGCAGAAACACCACGCTAGCCAATCGACACACGCCATCTGCGATGACGGAGTCATGTGGAGTTCTGCCACGTACTCCTCCTCGTTGACGTGCTGTAGTTTTGAAATGCTGGTGGTGTTGATCGTTTTACGTTTTTTTTTTTGTTGCTTCCAACTTCATATAGTTTCAAGTCTGTCTATTGTAGAATCAATTAACGGTTTGGAGTCAAATCTTGTTTTCTTATAATGGAAACGCATCAATTAATGTAACACAAAGTGGACACGCCATGCAAACACGCAACATGCCTACGTGGACCCTCTCGCAGCTAGCGACAGCGTCCCCGCCCATGCCAGCTGCGGATATGACGGAGTCCCCGCCCCTGCCAGCTGCGGATACGTCAGAGTCCCCGCCCCTGCCAGCTGCGGATACGTCAGAGTTCCCGCCCCTGCCATCTACGCATATGACAGCGCTCCTACTTTCTTGGGAACGCTACAAGCAAATTTGCCTGGGGCGTGCCGCCCTATGCGCTAAGTGCCTCATTCCAACATTCTTGGACTATGCACTATGAGAATGCGACATGTAGCGTGATACGGGCACCAAGACGGAGGATACAGAAGGGGATGTCTGATGTGCCATGGCACCGTGGTTCTGTGTCTCAGAAACTTAGGAGGCTAGGTCCCTAAAGTTAGGACACTAGCTTAGCTAGGATACTAGGAAGGCCGCCATGGAATGCCGTGAGGAAAGTAGATCTAGGAGCGTGAGGAGAAAAGTTGACGAGAAAGAAGAGATGGGATTAGGAAGAGAGAGCAGTACAAGGAGGGGATTGTACCCTCTACAGAAAGGTTCAGTAACAACCTACCAAGCCTATATTAAATTATAACTTATATAATTTTAACACACCCCCTAGGCTTGGTAGGGTCATGCCCACGCACACACCCACACCCACACCCACACCCACACCCCCTAGCACAGCACCCCCATTCCCAGCAGGAGTTGCAACGACTCCGGAAGAGGGCAGCTCCCACGGCCCGTGAGATGGCAATGGCGGCAGCGGCGACAGTGACAACAGCGGCGGCGGCAGCGGCGTGCGGCGGCACCAGGCCCGCGGCAACAGCGGCGTTGGCGGCTTGCGGCGGCACCAGGCCCACGGCAACAGCGGCGGCGGCGGCGGCTTGAACGTCAGAGGCCGGTGCAGCGGCCCCCGCCCTCTCGGCGGCATGTCCAGTCTCCTCGGCGGTGGAGAGGGCCCTCATGAGGCAGTCGTCGGCTGCAGCAAGGAAGGGGGGAATGCAGGGGAAGGATGGGGAGGTGGGGGGGGGAGGGGGGGGGGGGGGGGGGGCGAGGCGAGTCTTCAGCGACGCGCCATAAGTGGCGCGGCGCTTACTGGTAGGAGGGCGGGCAGGTGGCGGTTACGACGGCGTGCTGCCCGCTGCCGCCCATCGACGCTGCCGCGGCAACATGACGACGCCGCCAGAGCGCGGCGTCGACGCTGTGGCGGCACGCCGACGCTGCAACGGCAGCAAGGTGACGCTGCCACGGCAAAGCGTCGACGCCACCACGGCAGGGCGTCGAGGAGGCGACGGCTGCACGACGAAGCCGCCATGACAGGCCGGCATGGCCGCCACGGCGGGAAGGCAATGACAAGAGAAATGCGCGGCGGAAGCGACGGCACGACAGCGCGACGCCACAGCAGCGCGTCGAGACGGCCGCGGCACGATGCGGCCAGCGGCACGACACGAGCGCCATGGCAGCGCGAGAAGCGTGAGTAGGCGGTCCAGCAGGAGGACCTCCTGCTCTGATACCATCTCAGAAACTTAGGAGGCTAGGTCCCTAAAGTTAGGACACTAGCTTAGCTAGGATACTAGGAAGGCCGCCATGGAATGCCGTGAGGAAAGTAGATCTAGGAGCGTGAGGAGAAAAGTTGACGAGAAAGAAGAGATGGGATTAGGAAGAGAGAGCAGTACAAGGAGGGGATTGTACCCTCTACAGAAAGGTTTAGTAACAACCTACAAAGCCTATATTAAATTATAACTTATATAATTTTAACACTGTGACCATAGATGCATACACGTATGTACGTATCGTGACCCGACCACCATGGTTTGGTTCGGTCAACCCCTCCATGGATTCCCCCTACGCGACACTTCCCTGCGTACCATAGTGATGGGAAGATGAGTGTTGTACGGTCTGTAGTAAGCATCCCAGCAACACCAGCATCCAAACAGATGGACATTGCTTCAAGCAGAGGTAACTACATCCACCGTCAAACACCGCTTCCAGCGACACGACATGACATGACACCTCGCCATTACCCTAAACAGAAGAATCACATGACTCTTCACAGGTGTATGTCATAGTTCAAGTCCATGCAAGCCATCACCTGCTTGTTTGTCTCATTGTAGTACTGTCGGTGGTGCACTACTGCTCCCAGTGGCAGTGCTAGGAGCAGTCGAAGCAGCACTAGCGATGGCGGAAGCGGTCACAGTGGTGCACGCGAAGAAGCAGGCGGAGGCGAATGGCGAGGTGGGCAGCGTGTCCCTATCGAGGTCAGAAACCCTACTAGAGACAAAATTCAACGCGTACGAGCGAGCCAACTACCGCATGTGGGTCCGATCCAAGTCCCACGCCGCATCCAGGTAAGGCGATACCTCCAGGGCAGTGCGACATCATGTGAAAGGTGCAGTCTCGACAAATGCCATCCAATAAGCTAACTTCCTTTTCCGCTCCTCATATCCCCAGTTTTAGCTCATCAAGACTCGCAGCAGCGAGATGCACGACTTTAATTTCCTCGACAGATTCGAGTACGCCCCCGAGAATGCGGAGCTCATAACACATGTCGCACGTGCGTCGTTCAGTCTGCCCGGTCCAGTCGCTGAGGAGCCTCATGAGGACGAGCGAGGTGATGGCGACGGTGGAGAAGAAGGGGGGAGAGGGCGGAGGGAGGAGTGCAGACCTTCCGGGAAGAAGGGGGAGCTGGCGCAGAGGGAAGCAGAGAAGCTGGCACAGACTCATGTTCGGGGACCGGAGCGAGGGACAGAGGCAGCAGCGCCGGCCGCAACAGTGATAGTCATAGTGATGCAAGGAGAGACAAGGGATGGCATGGTATTTTTCTTCAGAAATGCCAGTCAAGGAGCAAGCGGGTAAGCAGCAAGAGCGGCGACGGGACTAGCGGGGATGGCGCGGATGGCGGAGAGCGGTACGCTGCTGTGGTTGAGGGTCGTTTGGAGCGCAGTTTGATGGGGGATGCGACGGCGAAGAGCATGGCGAGGGGCGGGCAAGAAGGTTTGGGGGAGGGCATGGCGAGCGACATGGGAGAGAGTACAGGGAGGAGCATGAAACGCTTTCCCAGCGACAACACAGTGTTGCTGGATGTGGAGGTGGATGAGATGGATAGGGACGTGCTGCAAGGTGCGTCTAGGCTGAGAGCAGTGGTGTGAGGTGAGGGGCGGCGAGCTGCCAATCCCTCAGCGGTGTCTGTGTGCCTTCGTTATCGTCGGTACGGCTCAGCTGTAATCCCAAACACATCAAATAGAGAGGTTGATGCGACTTGAAAGTTGCGCGAACCGCCCCCTTGTCCCGTCTCGCCCCTTGCTCCCACCCCTTGACAGAGGCCTTTCACCACGTACTTGCCTTGGAAAAGCGCGTGCAGCACTACCGCAACTTGGGCAGCTTCCTGGTGCTCATGGCGCTCTTCATCTCCATCCTCTACCTCCAGGCCGACTCCTCCCAAAGCTACCAAATCACCGCCACCCACTCCGTCCTCTACCCGCCTGTAACCTCGCCAATACCCCCCCTCCGTGCTCTATCCGCCTGTAATCCCCCCGGCCCCTCCCCCTCCCCCCCCTCCGCCAGCTCCGTGCACTAACCGCCTGTAATGTCCCCTCCCCCTCACCCTCCTCCCCCCTTCCGCCTTGCTTGGCTTTCCGCCCTGCTCCTTCCCATCGTGAGCACAAGACATGGGTCAGGACACGTCCAACACCTTCGCGGGCGCCGCTGACTTCTACGACTGGCTTAACACCACCATCATGCAGGTGCGTCTCCCTCCCTGGCCCCCGCGCCCCCTCCTCTGCGCCATCCCTCCCTGCTGGTTGTGTTGCTGCTCGGGAAACTGCTTGCCCCCACACACCAAATGCTACGACCACGAATCAGCTTTGCCTTTCTTCACCACCTGCCTCCTTAATCTAATCCTTCCTGTCGGGGGACTTGGGTCCCGTTTACGATTTCTTATGCGCGAATATTTAAGCCCGTCGCCTAAGATGTCACGACGGACGTAAACCCATGAGCAAGTGAATACTACTGGTTCATACTTACTAACGTACGACATTTCGACATGAAATCGTCATGTGCTATCGAACGGTGCGTGCTAGCTAACCACGGAGATTCAACGACCTAACAAAGGATTTAGGAGGGGATGGGTTTTAGAGGAGACACTTACACAGAAGTAATTGGGTTGGTGGATTGGTAGTTGTAGTGAGGAATTCCAACCTTCAGGTGCTTTCGTCAAAGCTGGAGTCCACTTGCTTATGTTCTCATGTAAGAACGAATATAACAATGTTGGTAAACTAATCTTTAGATCAAACCCTACCAAAATTATAAAGGCGGCATAAACTGCTTCAGCAGGCCATAAGCGTAAATTTGTTACATAAGAAAGCATCAACGTACTGTGAGGGTGTGCACACATACATGTAATGCAAGCTTTAGGCTGAACCTTCTAGCCTTTCATTGTCGGTCTCCGCCCTCCTCATTGTCCCCTCTGAACCTCTGGGCGGACCTCCCCTGTGGCGACGACACCTGCGACCGCCCCTTCCAATTTCCGGCCTTTGGCCGATTCGGCTGCGAGGCGGACTGCGGTTTGTTCCCCAACCTCACATCCGTGGTCGTGAGCTTCTCCTCTGAGTTGGATAGCTAGGAGGCCGTGGAGGAATCTTCCTGGAACCTCTGCATGGTCAACCCTGTGTCCCTCTGCTGGTAAGGCGACCCTGGTCCACCCTTTGCTTTCAAACTCTCCCTTACATCAGCACAGACACCTCTGCTTTGTTCTCCTGTGTTCCCCTTCCCATTCAGAACCACCTCAATATGCCCAATCAAATACCATCCCATAAGGTACCAGGCAAGTCTCTGTTAGGGGCGAGTCTGGCTTGCCCTATCCAATGACATTCCTAACGGTGACAAGGGAGGTTCTCAATGCTCCTCCCACACCATGTGTCCCATCCCATCCCATTCTACTCGATCCCATCCCATCCCATCCAATCCCGTCCCGACCGAATGGCATCCCCTACCCCTACAAGGTGCGAGGCCTTCCAACCCTTTCTTAAGGGCAAGTCCGACTTCTCTGTCCCGTTGGACATACCGGATGGCAACTAGGTCGTGCTGCTCAACGCGCCCTCAGGGGGGATTAGAGGCACGCTGCACGCGCACCCACCTGGCATCTGCTGCCTCTCTGTGATTGGCTCTGATGCCACGGTGGATCTGGCATCGCGGGGGTACTGCACACATGATGCCGATGTGGATGCAGCCAATCAGACGGGGCTGAGCGCCATGGCTGCTGCTGCTGCGCCTGATGTCTGCTGGGACGTGAGTGATACGCTACAGCGCTACTGCCGACATATACTCAGTCTTCGACATTTACAACTTATAACGTATTTCGTTTATCAGATGTATACTCTAGTGCACACCATGCCTTCCATCACGTGTAGTGCAAATTCTGATGATTCCAGCAAGCGTGCATCCATGTGTGTATCCGTGTGTGTAGACGTGTGTGAGGCTGGTCACCTGCCTGCCAGCAGTGTGCGGCCCCATGTTCACAGAGAGGGAGGTGGCAGGGGCGTTTCTGGACAGTGCGCGCATGTGCATCGTGGCGCCCGACTCCATTACTCGCTATAGCAATGCCTCCTGCCCCATGGTAAGCAACCCAACAAGTCTTTGAGTATGCCCTATGGTCGGTCAGTAGGCCATCACGCTTTGGAGTCGACTCAAAAGCCATCATGCCTACCAAATGTCGTACGAGTCAAATGAGTGGCACGGACCTCCTTTTGAAGGCATTCTTTTCCCAACGGAAGGATTTCTTTCTCTGCCCAATCAAGGGCTTTCTTTCTCAGTCCACCTTTCTACCCCTCAGACTGCTTCTGCTCGCCTCATGTGGCCCTGCCTTCATTCTCCTTCTCCCCCATCTCAACTCCCCTTCCACATTCCCCCTTTACACTTTCCACATCTGCCCCTCAGCCTGACTTGGCATCACTGCTCTCCAACACCCCGTGCGACATTTTGAGTATGCACTCGCACCTTGCCATGGCATCTCATGCACTCTGCTTCTGTGCCATATGGCAGTCATTGCTGATCACGAGCATCTGCTTACCAGCCCCATGCAGAACACGTGCTTATCAGCCCCATGCAGAGCATCTGCTTACTAGCCCCACGCAGAGCACCTGCTTACCAGCCCTATGCAGAGCATCTGCTTACCAGCCCCATGGAGAGCATCTGCTTACCAGCCCCATGCAGAGCATCTACTTACCAGCCCCATGCAGAGCATCTGCTTACCAGCCCCATGCAGAGTACCTGCTTACCAGCCTCGTGCCCCTCTAATGGCCCCTTCGTTATGCGCTTCTGTGTGTCTACCCGTCCTCTCACGGAGCCTCTCACTGGACCTCACCTGCTCTTTCGCCTGTCTTCCCCTGCCTGCCACAATCCCCTCGCGTTCCATCCCTCCTGCCCTGTCCCCACACTAGGCTTCGATTCAACAATGCACCTTAATCGCACCGCCTGCCGCAAGGTGCCCTCCTTACCCCTCGCTTGCTTCCCGTGTGCGCTTGCAATTTTGGCGTGCTCTAGCAGATGGCTCATTTTGCTCCTCACCCCTCCAGCTATGCATGCGATGCACATGCTGGGTATTCCTGTGTCACCACCTTTCTCTCTTCTATGAGCTCCGGTCCTGCTCTCGCTCCCTAGTAATGAATCTTAGCTCACCCCACTGTTCCCACCGCTTTCACCGCACCCGCCCCTCCCAGGCATTGTACCGCTTCCACCACGCGCACAGCTATGGCCACTGGCCCTCTTCAGCCGCCGTTGGCCCCTCCCATCACATCACCCTGCCCCCGGCCGCAGCAGTGCACGCGGGTGCTGCCTCTGCTGCTGCCCAAGCAGGGATAGCACGTGTGGGAGCACACAGGGTACCAGCAGTGGCACCACCAGGACCATCAGCAGCAGCAACAGCAGCAACGACAACAGCAGTAGCATCAGCAGCCGGAGCATCCCTGACAACAGCAGCTGCACCAACAGCAGCAGAAACCCCACCCTCACCCTGGTCGCTCCTGAGCACCACATACCACTAGCAAATCACAACACTCCAGGTGGCAGTCTCCCGAACGCTCTTCACAATGGCCAAGGACAGGTATCTGGCCGGGAAGGTACTGGTGTCAGAGGCTTGGCATTTGATGGGAGGGCCGGGAAGTGTGAGAGCCCAGTTAGTTGCGTGCCCGTGCACGGCCATGGGAGGACTGGCTAGGGAGATGGACGAGTGCAAGTTTGCTGACGAGTGGGGGCAGCTGTTGTTTGATCTGGATAAGGTCTTTGTGTACCTGTAGCGCACGCATGTGAGGAGCGGCTGCGCGATCTCCATGCAGCACATGCGGAGTTTCGTGCAGTTTGTGGTGGCGGCACTGCAGTTCGTCACTCCCCTGGATGACGCCACGGCAGTGAGGTTCAAGGTGTTGCTGCACGCGTTTGACGACGCCATTATCACGTGCAATGCTGTTGGCTGCTCGCAGGATAAGCGATCATGTGTGTTCATGGTATCAATGCTTCTGCATGTGTGTGTGCATCCGGACTGAGTTTTGATTGAATGGGTTGGATTCTGAGCATATAATAGAGAGATTGTGGTACCTTCTCCTATCCCTACCTCACTCGAGGTGGAGCGTGGCTGCAATGACGCGCGGGCATAAAGCACAACACGACCATCCATGTGGGGGACAAGGTCACGTGGGTGTGGGACGATGACCTCCCGCACTCAATCAAAGGTGCGTCCTTTCTCCCCTACCTCTACCTTCTCCACTTGTGCCTCCTATGTGTTTCAACTTCAGTTTGCTAACCGGCTTGGATGAAAACGAGTGCTGAATGGTGGCTTAGCGCACCCACAACAACCCCCAAGGATGGGACCTGTAACACTTCGAGGATCTTTGGTGTCATCCAGTGGCTGTATACAGTAGCACCATTTGCATACACGGTGTACCCAAGTGGATATTATGTGTCTCTCCTCCTGCACTACCCTTCGCTACCTCCATTCATTCACTTCCTCTCGCCCCACAACCCCTCTTGCCCCACCACCAACCCCACCACCCCCATGGTGTGCACCACCAGTGGTGGGGATGGGCAACCCCAACGACGTGCTGTTCCTCTCCATTGGCGGGCACCGCCTCGTGGTGCCATGGCAGATGGCATGCACGCCCATGAACGTGGGCGGGGGGGACGTGCACAACGAGCCTCTTCCGTGTATGCTCCATGAGTGGAAGAGGGGGGGCGAGAGGGGGGTTGTGGGAAGTGAGTGGGTTGGGGTGTGGGGTGAGTGGCGCCTGGGGTGGGAAAAGAGGAGGGGCGGTACATCAGCGGCTACAACCTGGCCACCTGGTGGTGTCGCGGCAGATGGCGTGCACGCCCATGTACATGGGCAGGGGGAACATGCACGACGAGCCGCTGCCCTGCGTGCTCCGTGAGTGGAATGGGGTGTGGGGGCGGGCCGATGTACAACTCGTGCTGTGTGCTCCATGAGTGGGGGTGGAGTGTAGGAGTGAGTGGAGTGGTACACTCATGCACTGCGTTTTCATTTCTCATTACACTCCAAGAAGCATCAGCATGTAGAGCACTGCACCACTCCCAGCAAGAAGCCTGCTCAGACCTATTTTCTCATCCTCAGACCCTCAGCGTGCCCACCCTCCCAATATTTGCTCCTCCTTTCATCTCCCCTCCTCTCCCCACCCCTGCCGTGCCTCCAAGGGTGGAGGACAAGTTCCTTCTCGTACATCAAGGTGTTCGACCAGCCCACCACCATCTACTACAAGGACGATGCCCTGCCACGCACGGCGGACAACACGCCCCTTCCTTCCTCCCCCTCCCCCTCCTCCTCTGACCGCTCGTCCTTGTCCTCCTCTGCCTCATCTTCTGCCTGCGTTCTCACTATGCTTCCTGCAAGGACGGGAGTAGATGCTGCTGGTGTGAGCACTGCATGGGAGAATGCCTTTGTAGCGGCACCCTTGAGTGAACTACGATATCCATTTCAAAGCTCGCTCCAGAGTGCATCTCTGAGTTTCGCTTGTGCTTTCTCCCCTGTGTCTTCTAGTCACTCCACTCATTGCGGGCCCTTCTTTTCATTCCTCCGAACCCCCACCTCTCTGACTTTCTCCCATTCATTCCCTTATCCGTGGGTGCATGCATGCATCACAGGTGATAATGCTTCCACCGCCGCCCCCGCCTATAGCACCACACTTTCCCCTTCCCCCTTCCCCGCCACCACTGCTGCCACTGCTACCACCAATACCACCCCCTTGTCCTCTTCTGTCTACTTCTGCTCGCCGGGCTGCCAGCTGCAGCGGCTGGCCAACGGGGTGTGTGACGCGGCTTGCAACACACCCACGTGTGCTTTTGACGGCGGTGACGGTGCGTGCGTGGACCCTCTTTTCGACCTTGAGGTCTGCCCCTGCTCGCCCGACCTCACCCGCAGAGACAACAGCTGTGAGTCTCGCATGCTCTCGCTTCCCACCACCCCTTGCATGGGCGGGTTTGCTGCCTGTCCACAGCGGTGGGCACCAACCTCAACCTCCCCTTCTCGTTGCAGCGCTACATGCCCAACTACACTGAGAGCAACCACGCCTTCGCTCTTGAGAGGGGCACCGCTGTCAACCGCTTTGTCTCGCAGCACAACCGGTAGGAAACCCTTGCTGGAGCCCTGCAAAACCATGTTGTTCCATGCTCCCCACTTCTTCCTCCAAGACTCATCCCTCACATGCACCTCTCACTTGTTCCTCCCTCCCCATCCGTCTTTCCCTTCCTCTCTCTGTCATTCTGTTGATCGGCATGGTGTTGCAGCAGGAGCGATGAGGCACGCAGGTCTGCAATGGCCAGTGGTGAGTTGAGTGCTCTGCCGCTTGAGTGGGCTGGTGAATGTGTGTTCAGGTCGTTTGTGCACCTTGCTCACAGTGGCTTTATGAGTATGAGAATCGGTTACTGCTTTCGAGTCAACTCAAAAGTCACACTGCACATTATGGCATTATGGGTCTAAGAATCAGTTGCTGCTTTCTCCTCAACATGCATTGCAAACAAGCACTCGGTGATTTTTTAGTCCACTCAAAAACCTCTCAGAAATAACCTTTTGAATCCACTCAAAAATCTCTCAAAAATCACCTTTTGAGTCCACACAAAAATCTCTCACATATCACCTTTTGAGTCGACTCAAAACTCTTTCAAAAAACACCTTTTGAGTCGACTCATAATTCTCTCAAAATTTACCTTTTGAGTCCACTCAAAAATCTTAAAAAAAAACTCCTTTAGAGTCGACTGAAAAATCAGTTGCTGCTTTCTCCTCTGCAGGCGTTGTAAACAAGTAGTTCCCCTGCCCTTTCACATCACCACTCCTCCTCTCCTTCCTACCACCCCCATCCCCACCCCCAGCCTGCTCCACCTAGCAGGGTGGTGCAGCAACAGCACGGCCAGGGAGCCATTTGGAGTGAACCCGCACTTCCTGCCCACGTCAGCCATCTTTGACAGCGCTGCTGCGGCCGACATGAGCCAGTTGGACAGCAACAACACCTTTGCCAACAAGCTCCAGTTCAACCCGCAAGGCCTCCCTTACGGCTTCATCTACCCCATCGTGATCCTCTGCATCACTCTGCACCTCTCTGCACTGGGTTGTTTGCTTCGTTACCGCACTGCTAGTGCAACTAGCGAAGCAAAAAGCCATGGGAGGCTCCTACTGCAAACCCCCTGTTTCTCTTAATTCTGCACTGCACGCCCTGTAGAGCCAGCTTGGTTTCCGCTCGGCCTGGTAGTGTGACAATGTTTGGAGGAACGACCAATAGCCAGCTGGATATTGATCAGCGGGCAATTAACCTTGCTCTGTGTACTGTACCCCCCTTCCTGTAGGATACACTTACGGTCTACCCTCTGGTGTTTGACATTAATCTCGACAACGACGGCGCCAGGAGGCATCTACACTACCTAGCGGACAACAGCTATATCGACACGGCAACACCAGCATTGATGTCAGCTTCATCACCTTCAATGGTATCCAATCTTTCCAACACCAACCCATGACCAGGTGAAGTTGAGCTGACTCATGTGCCATAGGAGTTCACCCATCATGCAAAGTATTGCTCGCAGCAGCCGTTGCTGATCCTCTCACCTCACACCACGTGCATCTCCATCCCCCAAACCCCTCCCCCCCTCTTCCCCCCCGTCCCAGGCGACACGCGCATGGACCCCCAAAACATTAGGATGCTAGGGCCGTCGTTCGAGGTTGACTCGTTTCCTGCAGCAATTCTCGGCCGTCGATGTCGGCTGTCAAAAGATCGGACGCTCCGGAGAATTTCGCGGCTTGCGAGGCCCCGTTCCCATTCGCGCTATAACTTGAACTCGCTCATAATGATTTCGTTTCGCCTCGGTCGAACTGAAGCGTTGGACCTCCATCGGACGGATGTCGTCGGTCGCAGCTCCGCGCATTTCAGCGCAACTCCAAGAGTCGTGGCAAACTGCGAACTTCTTGGAATGTCGCAGGGAGTGTTCCGCCAGAACTGACGCGTTCGCGAGGTCGAGGCCGTTTGCCCCCGCGAAAAAATCGACTCCGTCGATGCACTCCATCGAACGGTCAGCGAGGCATCTCGCCTTTGAAGGGGACCCCAGGTGCAACTGCGCGAGGCTAGTCGAAACTTAAATGAAAGTGCATTGTACTTACAGGAATTGAAGTTTCGACTCTATCCTCGGCGTGCTCCTGGGGGCTTAACAGCTAAGCGTTGAGCTGAAACCTTGGCTCTGATTACCAAGTATCACAGGATCGAATAAGGTTTGCTCAATGTTGCACTATCAATCAGTACAAGGTGCTTTTATACTTTTAGAGTACATAAGGTAACCAGGTTTATCATATCCAAAAGGAATAGACCCCTTCTAGAAATAGAATCACCTTGCGTATAGCCACGCGAGGTTATTAGCTTTAAGGGATTACGGCAGGATTACGCTAGACATAGCGTGCCAGTACATCCTGAGCCTAGTCGGTGATATAATCATAATAACAGGATAAACCAAAGGATAATGGAAAAGGAGGAATAGGAAATCAAATGAGATGAAATAAAGACCAAATGAATCAGGATAAAAAGAGGGATGAAATATATATAAAATATGGAAAGGGGAAACTGGTGTAACGGGATCGTACTCTCACAGGCGGGCACACCGGGAGACCTCGGTGGGGAAAGCGGTGGTAGAAGGAGACAGACTCGTTAAAAGTGACGTCACGCGAGTGAAAGAAGTGGTGAGACGGCTTGTGATAAAAGTGCCAGTCAGACGCGTCGATATAGAAACCAAGGAAGACATAGGGGACAATGGGAGCAATGAGCTTGTCCGTGCCAGAGGCATGAACGTGAGCAAGCCCCAGACGTGGAACGCAGACGCGTCACCATGAAACCCGGTCCAGAGAAGGGTCGGCGAAACCTGCGGCCACTGGGAGTGCGGCCACCGGTTAAGCTGGTGAGCGGCGTAGCGAACAACGAACGGCCACAGAAAACTGATGCATCGCTCAGCGACCCCATTCTGTTGCGGGGAGTCCAGCAGGGTGTACGACTAGGTGATGCCCTCCTCATGACAGAACTGGCCAAGCCGACCGGAGGCAAACTCGCCGCCACGGTCAGAGTGGAGACACAGCACAGGGAGGCCGTGGTGGACTCAGGGAGGGTGGACTCAAGGAGGAATGAGGAGCAGGGCGCAGCCGGCCCTCGGCGCAAGGCGCAAGCTAGGGAGGAAGGGCAGGGAGCAGGTTCGTTTGGCAAAAGTTGACATCTCTAAGAATAATGTCTCGTCTCTATGACTCCATGGCGACTCTTGAGCTAGCGCAAGGGGACATCCCACAGCAGCCGCAACGAATTAGAGGCCTTGAAGATCCAGTTTCACGCATTTCTGACGACCTGCTAGGAGCCATTCTTCTCCTCGTCGCATCCAAGGGCACCAGATTCGATAGCAATGACTCTCCTCCTAATAACGAGGCCATACTGCAAAAGAAGATCGAGAAAACGTTAACCGAGCACCTGCCGAGTGAGAGCGTGTGGTTCGGCATGCCCGAGGCTCCTGTCGCCTTAGCCTCGTCGCTAACCGCCTTCCGCCACGCTCTGGTGTGCAAGCGATGGCTGCGCGTCGCCAGATCCGTGCATCCCGCCATCGTCGTGCCTCGAAACCGCTTCTTTTCTGCACGAACCTTCGCCTCGCTCCTCTCCTCACCCACCTTGGGATTCCCGAATCTTCGCCACCTGCATCTCGGCGAATTCGCGATGAACTCTGTTGATAGCCGCCTCGTGCGATCCATCTGCGACGGATGTGGCTCGTCCTTGACGCACCTCACGATGCACCTGTACGGCCGTCAGCCAGTGACGTCCATGCAGTCGGTCCGTAGCAGCCCCGCGGAGCAGTCGACTGGCTCTGCAGCAATCTTACCCGCCGATGTCGCCGCCATCTTTAGTTCTTGCACGCGATTGGTCAATCTGGATCTACGGCTGGGTTTAGGAGTTTGCGAGATTCCGCCTTCCATCAGCTGCCTGGAGAAGCTCACGCGGCTCAGCATGAGCTTCAGTAACGTTACCGCGTTACCCGGGGAGCTGCTGAGCTTGTGTCGACTGAAGGAGTTACACCTTGTGTCGCAGTCCCTTCGCATGCTGCCTAATCCCTTCAGCTGCCTTACCTCTCTGGAGCACCTCTCCCTTCGCAACTGCCCTATGGGCCATCTCCCGAGGGATTTAGGGCACCTTCATAACATCAAGATCCTCAGCCTCTCGCATCTGCCAGGTCTTGCGGAACTGCCAGACTCAATCTGTCAACTCCCGGCCCTCTCTCGCCTTTCTCTCGACCACTGCCCCCGGTTTGTCAGGCTACCAGAGAATCTCTTTCAGCTGCCCAGCCTGGATACACTGCACCTGGACAAGTTGCCTGCTTTCACTGCGCTTCCCATTTCTTTCGGACAACTGCCCCCTGGGGAACCCGTTGCATCCTCTCCGACCATCCACACCTGCCCAAGCCTGTCATCGCTACCGGAAGACATTGGTCGGCTTTCCGCCCTAGAGTACCTGTACCTGAAGTTTGTCGTTCGACTCACGGCTCTTCCGAATTCCCTGGGGCACCTCACAGCCCTCAAGGAGTTGAAAGCGGTTGAGTGCGCCAATCTCGAGGTCCTCCCTGACTCTGTATCCGCCATGGGAGCACTCACCAGCCTCATTCTTGACGGCTGCTTTTTCGCTGACCTGCCCAGCGACATCGGGCAGCTCCAAAACCTCGATACTTTGAAGCTGTTCTCGACGCGACTTTCTGATCCGCCCGACTCTTTTGGGCAGCTTGGGAGTCTGAAGAAGCTAACCCTGTACGAGTGCTATGACCTCGTCGAGCTCCCAGCCTCATTCACCAACCTCACTTCCCTCGAAACCCTACTCATCTATGGCGGATCCTCTCTTATGGACCTGCCCCTAGGTTTCGAGAAGTTGTCGCAGCTACGTAGACTGGAGTTGCTCAACTGCTCCATGCCGTACCTGCCTGATAGGTTCGGGGAGCTGGCGAACCTGGAGATACTGAAAGTGCAATCAACGGACACGTACAAAAGATTCGGGATCACTTCGGAAACTGTCCCGCCCGCTGCTCATCTGGGGTACCAGAGCGAAGGCGAGGAGTTTCAGCTCGATGGCTCCTGCTCTCTGCAGGGCTTTCCGCCCTCCTTCAGCTCGCTCACCCGCCTGCAGCAGCTGATCATCGATGGTTGTGAGATGCTGGAGGAGCTTCCAGAGGGCATGGGCAATCTGGCCAGCCTCAGAGTGTTAAAAGTGGAGAACTGCAAGCGCCTGCGCGTCTTCCCATCGCTCTTGCCCACTGCCATCTCCACCACAGCTACTGGACCTTGTACTTCCGCTGCCACCTCCTCCTCAGCTGCCCCCCCTCCCCTCCCATTGCTCGAGGAGCTGGTGATCTCTTGCTGCCCCAAGCTGACTAACCTTCCACAGGGCCTTGATTTGCTGCCCAGGCTGGAGCATTTCACGCTTGAATACTGCACCAGTTCAAAGCTTGCAAACCGTAGCACCGCAGTTTCTCTATCCGCCTCCTCCTCTCCCCCCTCCCCACTCGTAGCACCTATCACTCTTCCACGCTCTGTCGAATCCATAATCATCTCAAACGTTTTCAAATCAGCCCACTACCTCCCGGAGTCGTTTCTCTCCCTCAGCTGCCTTCTCCACTTAAACATATACGACCTTCGATCCCTCAAGCAGCTTATAGCCCCACCAGCCCTCGCCCAAACCCCAGCCGAATTCGAAACTGACGACATAGCTGCATCTTGCGCTGGTTTAGAAGAGATTCCTAGAGGCCCCATTGCCACTGGACTGTCTCAGCTGGACCTGCTGTCGTCTCTGGTGCACCTTCACATTGTCAACACCAACCTCCCCTCACTACCTGACAACCTGGGCGACCTCAGGGAACTGGCGGTGCTGCAGCTAGAAAAGTGCCACGCCATGACATCCCTTCCTGACTCCCTGACTACCCTCTCCAAACTGCAGCAGATTGATCTCAAGTCCCTCCCTCTGCTGACACACCTGCCTGAGAATTTCGGGCAGCTGAAAGCTCTCAATGAGCTGAGTTTGGAGTCTTGCAAGGCCCTGCAAGGCCTGCCTTCGTCCTTCACTCTGCTCCCCTCCCTAATAATGCTGAGCATCATCAACTGTCCTAAGGTCACCTGCCTCCCGGATTCCCTCTCCTCCTTCACTCGCCTTTCCTCTCTGAAGCTCAATCGTCTGCCCGGGTTACGCCACCTCCCGTCCCCATTCTTCCTCCCATCGCTCGTCCAGTTCTCACTCCAAGGCTGCAAGCGTTTGTGTGCTCTGCCGAATGACTTGGGTGGCTTATCGCATCTGAGGGAGGTGGATCTGGACGGGTGCCCTCAGCTGAAGCAGCTGCCACAGTCGCTGCGGGACAGGCAGAAAGTGATTGAAGTGAAGGGAGCATGGGGCAGGCGCAGATGATACGAAGGTGGGAGGTGCTATTTGAGTGCAGGACGTGGAGGTTGGTCTCAGAAGAGCTTACCCCTAAAACTCGGTTTTACAATACCACGATTAGAATGTTTTGTCAGATCATGCTCCTCGTGATCAGGTAGTGTAGGATGGAATATGGCAGCATCTCTTCTTTGTTGGGGTTTTGCCTGGGTAGTGCATTGAGTGAGGGGATGGATGGAATGGATGCGTTTGTGCATTCATGATGGATCCCATTCCTATGGTTGGTCCTTCATTTTGTTCAAGCCTGTTCTGTAATTTCCATTCCAGTGGAGGCTACCATCTGCCCGCCTTCTGTGACCTGTCCATCCCTCCCAACTGTTGTCCCAACAGCAGCCACGCCACTCCTGCATGAGGGGACTCTCTTTGTTGACAGGTGCCCCCTAGTCCCACAGGCTTGCAGAAGATCCCAAGTGTCGAAGCAACTTGTAGGTCTCAACTGCCATTACATTGGCTAATTTCCTTGTCATAGGGTTTTCATTCATTGAGGCACCACTAGAATCCACTACAGAGGGGATTGCACACTCAACTAACAGCTGTCGAAGCTATCACTCTTTGAACGCGCTACTGAGTGCCTCGATAACATCTCCGATGGTGGGGAAGTGCTCTCGCACGCTGGGAATGCTGGCAGCATCGGGAGCCTCAACCAGCGCTGGGTAGAGCCACGAGGAGACACTCTTGATGAAGATGTCAGATGAGGGGCACAGGATGGACTCCCAGTCAACCTGCCGAGTGGGATATGAACAGGGAGATGGAAAGGAATGTACGCAAGAAAGGGCAAGAGGGGTGAAGGCGTGATAGGGCTTTGAGACACTCTTGATGAAGATGTCAGACGAGGGGCACAGGATGGACTCCCAGTCAACCTGCCGAGTGGGATATGAACAGGGGGATGGAAAGGAATGTACGCAAGAAAGGGCAAGAGGGGTGAAGGCGTGATAGGGCTTTGAGACACTCTTGATGAAGATGTCAGACGAGGGGCACAGGATGGACTCCCAGTCCACCTGCACAGAGGGATATGATTGGTGGGATGGAAGGAAATGTATGCAAGCAAGGGCAATGGGAGTGAAGGTGTGTAAAGAATGCAGGGCTTCGGACTCTCCTCCTGATGAACATGCCAGATGAGCGGCACAGGATGGACCCCCAGTCAACCTGCACGCAGCACAGTGGGGGATGGCAGATGGTGAAACAAGGTGAAGACCCATGAGCCCCAACCAACACAGAGTAGAGCCGTGAAGAGACACTGCTGATGAAGATGTCAGCTGAAGGGCACAGGATGGACTCCCAATCCACCTGAACGGCGGGATGAAAAGAAAGGAATGCAAGAAAGGGCAAAAGGGGTGAATGTGTGCATGGAACGCAGGGCTGTGGACACTCCTGATGACGATGTCGGATGAGATGAGAGGCACAGGGTGGACTCCCAGCCTACCTGAGCGCAGCACAGTGGGATTTCCGGAGATGGATGCTGAGAAGGGAATCTGAAGTGAGCAGGCTCCAAGAGTGCAGGCTCCAAGAATGGAAACAAATGATGAAAAGTGGCGCCATGGAGTTGAGTAGGATGTCATGCGGTTGAGTATGGCACTGACCTGCACGCCCCTGGGGATGGGCTGGGAGACTTGCAGGTCGACTGCCAGCAGCAGGCTTAGCGTCATCACGTAGCCGTTCATTGCCGTGCCGCGGGCCAATGGCATGAAGTTGTACCTGCAAGGGGTGGGTGGGTGATGGACAGGAGGATGGGGGATGGATAGTAGATGGATGAATGGATGGATGGATGGATGGATGGATGGATGGATGGATGGATGGATGGATGGATGGATGGATGGATGGATGGATGGATGGATGGATGGATGGATGGATGGATGGATGGATGGATGGATGGATGGATGGATGGATGGATGGATGGATGGATGGATGGATGGGATGGATGGATGGATGGATGGATGGATGGATGGATGGATGGATGGATGGATGGATGGATGGATGGATGGATGGATGGATGGATGGATGGATGGATGGATGGATGGATGGATGGATGGATGGATGGATGGATGGATGGATGGATGGATGGATGGATGGATGATGGATGGATGGATGGATGGATGGATGGATGGATGGATGATGGATGGATGGATGGATGGATGGATGGATGGATGGATGGATGGATGGGATGGATGGATGGATGGATGGATGGATGGATGGATGGATGGATGGATGGATGGATGGATGGATGATGGATGGATGGATGGATGGATGGATGGATGGATGGATGGATGGATGGATGGATGGATGGATGGATGGATGGATGGATGGATGGATGGATGGATGGATGGATGGATGGATGGATGGATGGATGGATAGATGGATGGATGGATGGATGGATGGATGGATGGATGGATGGATGGATGGATGGATGGATGAATGTGTGGGTGGTAATATGCTAATCGGTGATGTTTTGTGGCACCCGGTAATTCTTACCACAGTATGCCAGTAAGGCCCATACCAGTAGTACGCCATGCGCAGGATGTTGTCTTGAATGGCCTTGCGGTAGGCCTGAGGATCGGAGGCACGCAGAGACGTGTGTGCCACTGCCAGGCACACGTCCTGCGAGAGGGGCGCAAGGGACGGGTGGAGGGGTGAGAAGGATGGGTGGAGATTTGAGGGGCATGGTGGACCAGGAGGATCAATCGCACCAGCCCAGACTCCATGCAGCCATCAATGCAATGCAGTGAGATCCCACCTTCCATGCGTCAACATCACACCTTCCACGCAGCACCCTTTCACCTTCCCTGCATCAGCATTGCACCTGATATTCCTGAGACCTCACACACCATGCCATTCCCTCACCTTCCATGCATCATGCATCATCACCCCACCTTCCAGGCATCACGCATCATCACCCCACTTTCCATGCATCATGCATCATCACCCCACCTTCCATGCATCATGCATCATCACCCCACCTTCCATGCATCATGCATCATCACCCCACCTTCCATGCATCATGCATCATCACCCCACCTTCCATGCATCATGCATCATCACCCCACCTTCCATGCATCATGCATCATCACCCCACCTTCCATGCATCATGCATCATCACCCCACCTTCCATGCATCATGCATCATCACCCCACCTTCCATGCATCATGCATCATCACCCCACCTTCCAGGCATCACGCATCATCACCCCACCTTCCATGCATCATGCATCATCACCCCACCTTCCATGCATCACGCATCATCACCCCACCTTCCATGCATCATGCATCATCACCCCACCTTCCATGCATCATGCATCATCACCCCACCTTCCATGCAGCCCCCATCTCCATGTCGAAGTCTCTCCACCGGTTGGGCGTCAGCGGCGTGCGAATCGCAAACTCCTGCCCGGGGTCACTGCAACAGAGAGAGGGGGGGAGGGGGGGGGAGGGGGGGGGTGTGGGGGTAAGGAGAGGGGGAAGGGGGGGAGTGGACAATCTTTGCAAATTCCTGCCTCAGGTCACTGCAGTTTGGGCAGCGGAGATACAGAATTTGAGGCACAATGGGTGAATATGAAACACAGAGCTTGAACATGAGGCAGAGGTAGAATGAGAGAGGAGGGATGGGCAGAGGCCAATGCAACAAGGCAGGGCTTTGACGACTTACGTGGCAGTGATGGTGAGGCGAGTGCCGTTCAATACCTTGCTGGTGAGAGGAGGGGAATAAGGGGGGGGAGAGAGGTGGGAGGGAAGGGAAGAAAAGGGATGTCAATGGAGGGAGGAAGGAGGAGAGGCCAGAGCGATCAAGGGAGGAGGAGAACTAAGGCGATGAGAGAAAGAGCGACAACAGGCTATCTAGAAGCTGTCCATAGGCCATGAGGAATGCGACAGTTTGCATAGGAAAGACAAGGATGGAAAACGGAGGTATTACTCAGGGAAGGCAGCACTGATTGGATCAGGAATTACTCTGGGAAGGCGGTGCTCTTGCAGGGGGTGAAGACAAAGAAGCCTCTCTGCACGGCGTCCCACAGCTGGTTGAAGTTGGTTGCCCGCTCCACCTAGTAGGAGAGGAGGGAGCGAAGGGAGAACACGAGTGCACTTGCATGGGGTTGAGACTTCGAATCCTTTCTGCTCTTTGCCCCAGAGCTGGTTGAAGTTGGTTGCGTGCTACACCTGGGAGGGGGCGGAGGGAGGGAGCAGATAGCCACGAGTGCAGGAAACAGGGTGGCGTGTGGTCTGCACGTCAGCACGTCTGCACAAACAGGGTGTGAAGACGAAGAGTCCCTCTGCACGATGTCCCACAGCTGGCTCGCTCCACTTGACAAGGGAGGGAGGGAGGGAGGGAGGGGAGAGGAAGAGTGCAGAATGAAAGGCTGGTGAGTGGCATATATGAGAGCCGAGCTGAATGCTGTGGTAGGCGCACATATAGAAACACAGATGCACACTCCTTCCTCCTTCACACACGCACGGACACAACTTCCTCCCTCACGAACACACACCTTCCTCAGCGCCTCTTGACTGAGGGGAATCTCCTCGTCCATCTCGCCGTACACCTTGCCGTGGTGCAGCATCTCCTGCCGCACGATCTTGAACGCGCTGTTGGTCAGAGTAGAGAACAAGGTTGGGGTTGCAAGGAGTAGCGGAAATGCAGGATTGAGATCGGGCACAGGCTAGTAAGACAAGGAGGTGAACAAGATATCAAGGCGGCTAAAAACACCAATGGACATAAACCGATGCACATGCACATGGCACCATGGCATCATCACATCACCCATGGCATTGTGGCATCACCCATGGCATTGTGGCATCATCACATCACCCATGGCATTGTGGCATCACCTTAGCATCATGGCCTGAACGCTTAAAGGGCTTTCATTTGTCAAAGGATACAGGTCTCACCGGTCAGCATTCATGGAGTAGCGAATGTTTCGAGTCTGCCCGGACACCATAGGCGTGACCGATCCGAACCCGGTCTCAAATGCTTCCCGCCTGCCAGCACAGGGACGCCAAAGGAGGTCGGTATTTGCACGAGGGGGCAGCAAGGGGGAGCATGCATGGGGAGGGGGATGAGGGTTTGCAGGAGGGGAGGGGCGGTTGCCTCCGATGAGAAGAACAATGCGTGTGAAAGCAGCTGAGGTAAGCTAGCAGATAACTCAACTGAGACCGAGCATTTGAGACACCTCGGGATGGAGAATTGGATTTGAGCATTTCACACACTCAAAAGGGGCAGGAACAGGAGTCCTGGAATTGGGATTTTCCAAATCAATGCTGCAGTGCTATCCTGAAGCATACGGCATCCGTCGCGCATAATGATGGTAACATGCATCAGGAGTGTTACAACTCACGTGAGCCCGTCGATCCACACGATGGGGTCGTTGGGTTCGGCAATCTGCCTCCATCTCACACCAATGCCATACACGTCTCGCCACCCCACCCCCACCCCCTCCTCCACCTCCTCCGCACTGAGGCCCCTCGCCACCTGCCCCCTCCCCATCCACTCCCCCCATGCCTTCCTCACTGTCTGCATTATGTCTAGCGCTGCCAGACCTGCTGCTTGTTGCTGGGGCGTGAGTGAGGAGGGGCATAGGTGAGGAAAGGAGAAGATAGGTGAAGGGAGAGGGAACGATCAAAGAACTGGCCACTCTCCACCCGCCCCCTCCCCATCCACTCGCCCTACGCCTGCCTCACTGTCTGCATTATGTCCAGCACTGCCAGACCCGCTGCTCGTTGCTGGGGCGTGAGAGGGGAGCAGCTGGGATCAGAGGAGAGACGAGGAGAGGAGAAGAGAGAGGGAGAGAATTGAGTAGCTCGAAGGGAGGACAGGATTAAAAGGATGAGGCTAAGGCGAACGCCGAGACAGGATGACAAGGCTAAGCACTCTAGGGGTCCACCGAGCATTGTTGAAGTATAATACCAAATTCCGCAACTCAGCGCCTCTCTCCGCACCTCTCTCCGCCTCAAACGCACCCAGCAGCATCATGACCCACAACCCAGCACGCACCTGTCGCAAGTTAGGCACCTGTCGCAAGTTAGGCACCTGTCGCAAGTTAGGCACCTGTCGCAAGTTAGGCACCTGTCGCTCGCAAGTTAGGCACCTGTCGCAAGTTAGGCACCTGTCGCAAGTTAGGCACCTGTCGCAAGTTAGGCACCTGTCGCAAGTTAGGCACCTGTCGCAAGTTAGGCACCTGTCGCAAGTTAGGCACCTGTCGCAAGTTAGGCACCTGTCGCAAGTTAGGCACCTGTCGCTCGCAAGTTAGGCACCTGTCGCAAGTTAGGCACCTGTCGCAAGTTAGGCACCTGTCGCAAGTTAGGCACCTGTCGCAAGTTAGGCACCTGTCGCAAGTTAGGCACGTGTCGCTCGCAAGTTAGGCACCTGTCGCTCGCAAGTTAGGCACCTGTCGCTCGCAAGTTAGGCACCTGTCGCAAGTTAGGCACCTGTCGCTCGCAAGTTAGGCACCTGTCGCAAGTTAGGCAGGAACCCAGTGGTGTTGTACTGAACGAGCCGCCCAATGGCGTCAGCTTTTTGCAGCAACGCCTCTCGGTTCGCCTCGAATTTCCTCTCCCCCTTGCGCCTGTGCTGCCGCCTTTGTGTGCGGAACACCGCCTGCAGGTCCTGCATCTGGTACCCCCTGGCTGGTAGTTGCCCTGGGAACTGCGCATTGGCCCAGCCCTCCTGTTGGGGTGGGGGGAAGGAGGGGTGGATAGGATAGTGTGAGTGGAATGGGCAGCGTGAGACGACATGGAGGGTGTGGGAACACCGCTCACAAGTCCTGTTGTATTTTGAGTCGACTCAAAATACAGCGTGAGACGACATGAAGCGTGTGCGGAACACCGCTCATAAGTCCTGCATCTGGTACCCCCTCGCTGGCAGGTGCCCTGGGAACTGCGCATAGGCCCAGCCCTGCTGTTAGGGTGAGGAAGGGGAAGGGGGGACGAGTTGTTAGTGTGTGAGAGCATGCAGTGTGAGCATATGGAAAGCAAGTGAAGACATGGAGTGTAGGTCCTGCATTTGGTACCCTCCAGCTGGTAGGTGCCTTGGGAAGTGCGCATTGGCCCAGCCCTCCTGTGGGTGGGGGAGCAGTGCAGGGCGGGAAAGAGGATGACGAGTTGAAAAGGTAACTTATGAGTCGACTCAAAAGTCTCCTGTGGGTGGGGGTGCAGTGCAGGGCGATGACGAGTTGAAAACTGCACAGTAAGAGAGAGAGCGACCATTGGGGTGGGAACATGGATATAGAGAATTAGACAGATTCGAACCGCAGCAAGCCCGATGCCCTCAACTGATCTTACTAAAAAATAGCTGAAATGGTAGGGTGGGTCATGAGTAGACATGGTCAAAATGCGATGCGATGCGATATCGCATCGCATTTTGAATTATCGCGCTCGCATCGCCGCGATATTAAAAAAAAAATTCCCAAAATCGCATATCGCGTTTTAGGTGCGATATATCGCGCGATGCAATAAAATATCGCATCGCCAGGGCTAAATTTCAGGGTTAAATAAACTACAGCAGCAATTTGGATAGTTAGATAACTGGGAACTGCCGAAGGGTTTCAAACAGGGGCACAACACACCATTACAACGTCGCTTCTAATAAATAAACAGCAAAAAAAATTTGGCGAGCTCCAAATATCGCGGGCGATTTTTAATATCGCAAATCGCATTTTATCGCGCCCAAAAAAGTGCGATATAAACGCAATATCGCAAAAATCGCGCGATATAATCGCATCGCATCGCCGCGATATTTGTAAAATAAAAATAAAAATCGCAATCGCAAAATGCGATATAATGCGATGCGATATGACCATGTCTAGTCATGAGAGTAGGAAAAACGTAGAAAAAGGACTGCAATAAGTCACTTAGTAAAGAACCGGAGGCGTACGTTTCGGCCAGAGTCGTCGTCAGCGCCATAGGATTACAAAATGGCTAAAGCGAACCCTATTTCTACCCATTCCCCTGTTATCTGCTTGACCCCCCGAACTCCCTTAGGTTTGACTAACTTCAAGGCGTAATCTGCCCAAACTCTCCACAGCTGCCAATTCTGCTCGTCCAAATCCCTCGTGTACTTGTAGACCCAAGGTCTTTGGGACTTCCGTGCCTACTTGGTAGGTGAGTTCGCGTTATCAGTGAAACGCACTCGTACCAACAGGCTGTGGAACCTGGTTAGTAACTTCCAACTAATCAAAAACTGAGGGAGCTTAAATCTGGCTACAAAGGAGTCATTTTTTAGAATTCTCAAAAAAAAAATCCAGCCCCATACCCGTAGTTTTAGGGCAGGGTCTTATCTTCAAGGGCTGGGGTGCCTCCCTATGTTTTTCATCCGTACAGGCCACTTTTGAGTCGACTCAAAAGTCACCTTTTGAGTTGACTCAAAAGTCACCTTTTGAGTTGACTCAAAAGTCACCTTTTGAGTTGACTCAAAAGTCACCTGGGGTGCCTGATGTATGGACGTGTTGTGATAGGGCTTGCACGCGGAGGCAGCGAGGAACTAGATAGAATCGGCCTTTGAACCAGAAATTGTCGGGGATGAGAACCAAAGCCTTGAAGGAGTGGTCGAAGTGGCCATCTTGCCTTGAAGCAAGGCAAGGGGACGGAGGAAATATGCATCTCGCCCCGACAGGGGAACTATGAGCCTTGCCTTGAAGACGCGGTTGAAGTGGTCGTCGAGGCTGAAGTGGGAGAAGGGCGCATTCACGTTCACTGCCATATGTGCTGCTATCTCCCGCTGTGACAGGGGGGGAGGAGGGGGGAGGAGGGGGGAGGAGGGGGCAAGGAGGGGGGAACAGAGGTGTTGCCGCCATGGACCATAGCACACGTTCACCCGTTCACTGCCATGTATGCTGCTATCTCCCGCTTTGATGCAAGGGGGGGAGAGAGGGGGGGGGAGGAGGGGAAGCACGGAGAGGGGAACAGGCGCACTGTGACATGGAACCTAGCTCACGTTGACCGCTATGTAGGCCGCTACCTCATGCTGTGTGGCTGATGTGTTTTGAGTCGACTCAAAAGTCACCTATGGCACCCAAGTGGTGTTCCCTAGCTCACGTTGACCGCTATGTAGGCCGCTACCTCATGCTGTGTGGCTGATGTGGGGGAAGACAAAAGGGCGGGTGACGGAATGAGCAAGGGTGGGAGTATTTTGAGTCGACTCAAAATACACCTGTGGGGGAAGAAAAAGGGGGGGTGACGGAATGAGCAAGGGTGGGAGGACAACGGCATTGTGACATGGACCAACGTTGACTGCCATGTATGCCTCTATCTCCACGTCGTGTAGAAGGAGTTAGTCTTTTGAGAATTCTAAAAAAACTAACTCAGCCACGTCGTGTAGAAGGAGAAAGGGGAGTGGGTGGGGGGCAGAGACCAGAGAAGGGAGAGAGGTGAGAAGTTAGGCCCTGTGGACTGTAGCGCACATTGTGTGCCATGCATGCTGCCCTCTTTCTGCAATGGAGGGGAGAGGGGGGCGGGGGGAAGGGGGGAAGGGGGGAAGGGGGGGGTGGATGCCTGGTAGACCATCAAGCATTGAATGCAGAACGTTTGACGGTAGAGAGGCCCTGAATTGAAGTGAGGAAATGGCAGGAACCAAGTGAAGTTGAGTTCGGTTAACTGCGGTTGGCAGGAACCAAGTGAAGTTGAGTTCGGTTAACTGCGGTTGGCAGGAACCAAGTGAAGTTGAGTTCGGTTAACTGCGGTTGGCAGGAACCAAGTGAAGTTGAGTTCGGTTAACTGCGGTTGGCAGGAACCAAGTGAAGTTGAGTTCGGTTAACTGCGGTTGGCAGGAACCAAGTGAAGTTGAGTTCGGTTAACTGCGGTTGGCAGGAACCAAGTGAAGTTGAGTTCGGTTAACTGCGGTTGGCAGGAACCAAGTGAAGTTGAGTTCGGTTAACTGCGGTTGGCAGGAACCAAGTGAAGTTGAGTTCGGTTAACTGCGGTTGGCAGGAACCAAGTGAAGTTGAGTTCGGTTAACTGCGGTTGGCAGGAACCAAGTGAACTGACCTGGTAGAAGGCGAGGTACTGGAACCTCTCATCGCCCGACGGCTGCAGAGAGAGAATGCGATCGTAGAGAGTCACCTGGGGAAGGGAGAGAAGGACGATGACGGCGGAGAGGGGAATGGAGGATTGAAGGGGCCCGTGAGCATGTGCGCAAGACACGGAGGGTTGAACACTGCACTGAGTGATTAGCAGAATAGCTGGAATCATTAGTGAAGTCAACAGTAGTCAACAGCAGACAACAGCAGTCAACAGCAGACAACAGCAGTCAACGGCAGTAAGCCTGTAAATAGAATATTCGGTATTCGCACACTATTCGATATTCGGCAAATACCCGAATACAAAACGATTTCGAATTGGCTGTTTATTTGGAGGCATTCGCGGGGTCAAATATTCGTCTCGGACGAATATTCGTTTGGTTTATTCGCAAAGTATTCGTTTCGAAATGGCATCATATCTTGCCCTCTTGTTTAGCGGGGGGCAAGGGGAAATGCCCGATACTGAAGAAATCTGTCGTCAGATTTCAGGGTGGGGCTAAAGTAGCCATAGGTTATCGACAAAAAAGGTTCATAGCCTGATGATTCGAGACACATTTGTATTCGTCTCGTCTTCAGCTCGCCAGTATTCGACGGGCAGAAAACTATTCGGCCAAATACAAATTCAGCTTCTATTCACAATTATTCGGCGAAAAATATTCGAACTCGAATTCGTATTCGTTTTTACAGCCTTAAATGGCAGACAACAGTAGTTAACAGAAGTCAGCAGCAGTCAACAGCACTCAACCGCAGTCAACCAGTCAACAGCAGTGAACTCACGGCCTGGGAGAAGTCCCCCGTGGCGTGGTAGCAGGACGCCTCAAAGTAGCGCAGCTCCACATTGCTGGGGTGGCGCTTGAGTCCCTCCTGTAGGAGACGGATCACCCCGCTGTGGAGGTGGTGGGGAGGAGCGAGGGGGGGAGGGGGGGGAAGGAACAGAGGAGGGGACAGACTATCAGGGTGGTGGTTGACTTGAGAGCCTCTCCTGCAGCAGACGGATCACCCCGCTGTGGAGGTGGTGGGGAGGAGCGAGGGGGGGAGGGGGGGAGGGGGGGAGGGGGGGAGGGGGGGAGGGGAGGGAAGGGGGACGGGAGAGGGGGGGACACACCATCAGGGGTCGGCCTCTTCTGAGGAGATGGATCACACGCTCCTGGGGCGGGGGAAGGAGAGCGACGGGAAACCAGGAGATTGGTCATTTGGCTAGTCAGGCCCATGGGTGTGTGGTTCTGCAGGTGTCTCAATCCACATCCACTCACAGAACCAGCACACCCACGGATGATTCATGGTTCATGAATGTTTCTCTTCTCCCACTCCAATCAAGGGTCCGTGCCAGTTCTACATGTCCCTTGGAGTAACTTAACTAAACATCAGTTCTACTTGATCGACTCAACTCAAAAGTCACCTCCCCATAACTCAACGTCACCCCACTGCTACCATCTCGTCTCACCTGTGATCGCCCACACTGTGCCTTAGCTTCGCCCACAGCTTGTATGCGAGCAGGAAACTGCAACATGGGGGGGGGGGGGGTGGGGGGGGGGGCAGGCAGTGGGGAAGGGGAAGGGGAAACAGCCTCCACTTGCCCAGTGCCGCACCGCCCACACTGTGCCTTAGCTTCGCCCACAGCTTGTACGCTAGCAGGAAACTGCGATATGTGGGAGGATGGTGGAGAGGGCGCGTTTGCTTGTGGGTATGGGGTAGACATTGCTCGTTAGAAAGGCGCATGGATTTGTTTAATGAAGAACAGAACTGCTGAGAAGAACCAGTGGTAGTCCACCGACAACAGGTGGCAGGGTTTAACAACCCTAGACCCACAACACAACGTACTTGGTCGAGCGCATTCACTTACAAGCTAAAGCACAGCCTTGCGTATCCCCCATACAAGGTGTCCCACTCAATCACCTCACTCACCTGCTATATAAACCTCCAGTGCCTGCCTGTAGCATCTCTTAGACTCGTTGAACATAGCAATCTCCTTCAAGGTCTTCCCCCACTTAGTTAACATTCGCCCATACCCCATACAAGCACACGCCTATCCCCCATACAAGCACACGCCCATCCCCCATACAAGCACACCCCCCTATCCCCCATGTCATACAGCCTCCTCCACTTACCTGCTGTCAACCTCTAGTGCTCGCTCGCTCAGACTCGTTAAACATCACAACAGTTGGTCCACCCCTCCTTCAACTCCACCCCGTGAACACCTCCATACACAATCCACTTACCTCATCCACTCTCAGCTTCCAGCGCCCACTTGTGGCATCTCTCCGACTCGTTAAACTCATGGTACGCCCCCAGTTGGTCCACGTCCACCCCTCCTTCACCTGCTTCCCCCTGAACATCCCCCATACAAGCTGCCCCACTCGCTTACCCACTGCCAACTTCCAGCGCCCGCTTGTAGCATCGCTCCGACTCGTTGAACGTCGCCATCTCCTTCATCTTCTGCCCCCAGTTGGTCCACCCCTCTTGCCCCCCTCTACCTATTCCCCATACAAGCTGCTTAGCTCACCTGCTATCAACCTCTAGTGCCCGCTTGTAGCATCGCTCCGACTCGGTGAGCGTCGCCATCTCCTTCATCAACTGCCCCCAGTTGGTCCAACCCTGCTAATCCCGCGTGCCATACATACAAGCACCTCCTCTCACCTGCTATCCACCTCTAGTGCTCGCTTGTAGCATCTCTCCGATTCATTGAACATAGCTATTTCCTTCATCGTCTGCCCCCAGTTGGTCCAGCCCTCCTTCACCCCCGGGTTCATCGCCATAGCCGCCTCGTAGCTTTTGACGGCTTCGAATGGCGCCCCTGTTGCTGTGAGCGCCAGGCCCTGCGGGGGAAAGGCACAAGGCCAAGGGAGAGAAGGGAATAATAAGAGGGGAAGCTATGGGCGAAGAGGGAAGCAGGAGAAAGTAAGGCCCAAGAACGGGGTATGAGGTGAGAGAAGAGAGCCATATTCGTTCAGGGAAGGGAAAAGCATGAGCTGATGTGCAGCAAAGGTGCCAGGGGTTGGACGTTACAAGAGGTGTGGCTTGAAAAGCTTCGAAGCGATCTGTCAGAAACGCAACCGCTTGCCACTGCACTAGAAGGGCATGTTTCTGTAGCGGAGTAGCGCGCCCACAACCCTCGGCATAGAGGCCCGTAGCCCTTCCCCAGAACCCGCTAGGGCAACCCCGGTGTGTCCCTTGACACGATCTCCCTGGCCGCATAGAGGAAGAGGAAAAGCCCATAGAGACGCCATCGCCGATCGCCCTCATGCAAGGCCCACACCGCCCTCATGCAAGGCCCACACCACCACCCTCATAGTTGGGCTTACAAGGAAGAGGTGCGGCTTGAAGAGCTTCGGGGCGATCTCCCTGGCAGCGTAGAGGTCTGGCAGGGCGTCAGAATAGGCGTTGGCGTTCACGTATGCCGCTCCTGGTGGGGGGAGGACGAACGAGGGGAGAAGGGCCGTATAGAAAGGACAGGAGGGAGAGGTCTGGCAAGGCGTCAGCATTCGCATTGGCGTTCACGTACGCCGCTCCTGGTGGGGAGAAAGGGGAAAAGGCGAGGGGGCGAGGTGAGGGCAGGGCATGTGCATAGGTGCTAATGTTGACGTATGCCGCTCCTGGTGGGGAGAAAGAAGAGGGGAGGGAAGGGCACTGGAAAGACTGATGGCAAGAGGCAGGCAGGGCGTCAGCATATGCATTGGTGGCATCAGCATATGCATTGGTGGCGTCAGCATATGCATTGGTGGCATCAGCATATGCATTGGTGGCGTCAGCATATGCATTGGTGGCGTCAGCATATGCATTGGTGGCGTCAGCATGTGCATTGGTGGCGTCAGCATATGCATTGGTGGTGTCAGCATAGGCATGAGCAAAACCGGGTATTTACCCGACCCGACCCGGTTTTGCTATACCCGACTTCGGGTCGGGTATTTTTGGGTCGGGTACGGGTCGGGTACGGGTCGGGTAACATGCCCAGGACCAATACCCGGACCCGGGATTTGGGGGCGGGTAATTTAATACCCGCCTGGCGGGTCCGGGTATACCCGACCCGGTATTACCACTCTGAATGCATCTGTATCTACGAAACCCAACCCTTGCCAATCTACAATGCTCTAAGTGACCTAGCAACTCACGTAACCTAGAAACTTGATGAAATTTCTCTACCAGCACGACTAATGTCTCGCTGGTTCCGTCGGGTAGACCGCTACCCGATTTCGGGTCCGGTACCCGCTACCCGACACGTCGGGTAGCATTTCGGGTACCGGGTATTGAATACCCGCCCGGGTAACCCGGACCCGACCCGCCGGGTAATATTCAGGATTTCCGATACCCGACCCGCCCTAAAAGCGGATCCGGGTACCGGGTACCCGACCCGGGCGGGTAGTATGCTCAACCCTATGTCAGCATATGCATTGGTGGCGTCAGCATATGCATTGGTGGCGTCAGCATATGCATTGGTGGCGTCAGCATATGCATTGGTGGCATCAGCATATGCATTGGTGGCGTCAGCATGTGCATTGGTGGCGTCAGCATATGCATTGGTGGCGTCAGCATGTGCATTGGTGGCGTCAGCATGTGCATTGGTGGTGTCAGCATATGCATTGGTGGCGTCAGCATGTGCATTGGTGGCGTCAGCATATGCATTGGTGGTGTCAGCATATGCATTGGTGGCGTCAGCATATGCATTGGTGGCGTCAGCATATGCATTGGTGGCGTCAGCATATGCATTGGTGGCGTCAGCATGTGCATTGGTGGCGTCAGCATATGCATTGGTGGCGTCAGCATATGCATTGGTGGCGTCGGCATATGCATTGGTGGTGTCAGCATATGCATTGGTGGCGTCAGCATATGCATTGGTGGCGTCAGCATATGCATTGGTGGCGTCAGCATGTGCATTGGTGGCGTCAGCATGTGCATTGGTGGCGTCAGCATATGCATTGGTGGCGTCAGCATGTGCATTGGTGGCGTCAGCATGTGCATTGGTGGCGTCAGCATATGCATTGGTGGCGTCAGCATATGCATTGGTGGCGTCAGCATGTGCATTGGTGGCGTCAGCATATGCATTGGTGGCGTCAGCATATGCATGGGTGGCGTCAGCATATGCATTGGTGGCGTCAGCATATGCATTGGTGGCGTCAGCATATGCATTGGTGGCGTCAGCATGTGCATTGGTGGCGTCAGCATATGCATTGGTGGCGTCAGCATATGCATTGGTGGCGTCAGCATGTGCATTGGTGGCGTCAGCATATGCATTGGTGGCGTCAGCATATGCATTGGTGGTGTCAGCATGTGCATGGGTGGCGTCAGCATATGCATTGGTGGCGTCAGCATATGCATTGGTGGCGTCAGCATATGCATTGGTGGCGTCAGCATGTGCATTGGTGGCGTCAGCATGTGCATTGGTGGCGTCAGCATATGCATTGGTGGCGTCAGCATGTGCATTGACGTTTACAAACGCAGCTCCTGGTGGGGGGAGGAAGAGCGAGGAGAGGTAAAAGCAGAGTGAGAGAGGTGAAGGAAGCAAGCACGGAGCAGTGGTAGGGGCACTGGATGTGCTTGAGGGAAGGGCAAGAATGGGATCGTCTGCCTTTGGGTGTGAGCAGAGTGTTTTTTAGAATTCTCGAAAACTCTCTGCAAAATGAAGGGCAAGAATGGGATCGTGTGTCCGTGGGTGTGAGCAACAGTGATTCACCTTTGCAATCATACCGCCTGTGGCATGCATGGATGTACTCGTGGGGATACGGACCACACAGCCTCACAGGAAATCGCCTGTTTCTATTGGCACCTCTGTCGATTGTTACCTTGCTCTAATGTCACTTTTTTTTAGGCGCCTCAAAAATAGATTGTTTTTGAGGCGCCTCAAAAATAGATTGCTACCTTGCTGTAATGTCACCTTTCTGTAGTTACCTCTCTCTATAGTCCTCTCGTTCTAAAGTCACCTCTCTCTTGTCTCGCGCCAGCATCTTTTGGATCCTCGTTGATCACTGTCGTCCAATCAGCAATGGCCTGCGGGGATCAGGGGGTGCGCGCAACCATGAAGGAACGTGGGGCACAGTGGAGACATAAGTAAGTAAAATGCCGTGGATGATACGTCACGCATAGGCAGGCAAGGCAAACCAGACGCCCTGAACTTGACCCATCTGCCCTTGTTCCCAAGATGTGGATGGAAAGTTGATGTTTGTGGCTCGCAATATGTTGGTACACTCAGGACAACCTTATGCTCTTGCTCTGTGACCACAATGTATTTGTACCCCCCCTGGACTGGAGAGACCCACCTCCTCGAGTCAACCCATAATGCCAGCACCCACACATGCGTTTCAAGACGTCTCAAAATTCCACCCCCCTCTGCACCTACCTCCTTGTGCCGCCCCATGATGCCAGCACCCATACATGCGTTTTGAACGACTCAGAATCCCCCCCCCTCCTGCACCTACCTCCTTGTGCCACCCCATGATGCCAGCACCACACGCGTTTTGAGACGACTCAGAATTCCACCCCCCTCTGCGCCTACCTCCTTGTGCCTCCCCATGATGCCCAGCACCGATGCCCTCTGCCGGAGGATCTGGCTCGCTGCCTTGGGCGACTGCGCTATGGCCTTTGGGGTTGGGGGAGGGGGGAGGGGGGAGGGGGGACGACGTAGGAAGTGAGGGAATGAAAGGGAAGTAGAAAGGAGGAATGGTTTATTGACCGAGGGGGTAGTTGGAGGACTTGAGTGTGGTGCAGCACTCTGCTCCAACCAGCATGTTACAGACAGACACTCAATGCTGCTCACTTGATACCTAGATAAAGTCATTGAGTGCCTGAAAGAGCGTGTTAAATTCACTGAGGCGCCTCAAACTTGATACCCTGAGGCGCCTCAAACTTGATAACCTGAGGTGCCTCAAAGAGCGCACTTGATACCTTGTTAAAGTCACTTAGTGCTTGGTCATACTGCTCTGCAAGGGCGTGCGCCATGCCACGCCATGCCAGAAGCACCATTGTCTCCTCCGCTCCCAACTCCTGCAGCTGAGGGGTGCAAGGGAGAAGAGGGGAGGGGAGGGAGAGGGAGTTGGAGGGGGAGGAGTTTTGAGACGTCACAAAGTGATTTGCCTGTGAGGGCACTTGCCATGCCACGCCATGCCAGAAGCACCCTTGTCTCCTCCGCTCCCCTCTCCTGCAGCTGAGGGGTGCAAGGGAGGGGAGGGAGGGAGAGGGGGAGGAGTTTTGCAATGTCACAAATCTATTTCTCTGAAAGGGTATGTGTGCCATGCACACCATGCCAGAAGCAAATTTGTCTCCTCCGCTCCCCTCCCCTGCAGCTGAAAGGTGTGAGGGGAGGAACGGGGCGAGAGAAGATGGGACGGGGGAGGAGAGGAGAGGAGGAGAGGAACGTTGGGGGGTGAAAGGATGTGATGCTATGCCATGGAGGAATTGGATGGAGACTGCACAGGGATGGCATGGCATGACCTGGGAGAGCACAGCATGTCTAGGCATGTGATTGAAGCGACTGTGATACGCATTGCATAGGATACAAACTGTTGGAAGATATACTTATATACAACATGCATGACTAGAATAGGAGGTGTTGACATTTAAGTTATTGGGGGGTTGTTGGTTGGGTTCACCAACCACATTTTGGGTTGGTCAAGATTGCATTTGGTCCTTTGGTTGGAAATTTTCCAACCAAACGGTCCCAAGGCTCAACCAATCAGCAACCACCACACTTTGGGGTTGCTTCCCCTCCAAGCCATCTCTCCCATTGGCCACGATTGTAGCCAGTAGGAGTGGCTTCCAACCTTTCCTTTGCTCCTTGGTTGTACTATAGAGCATCTTGGCTCCCTTTCTAGTTCAATGCTTTCTCCCAGATGCCAGCTCTTTCAAGAACGGCATGGCATGGCTCTGCATGGCATGGCATGGCATGGCATGGCGTGGCATGGCACAGCATGGCATGTCATGGCATGGCACAGCATGGCATGGCATGGCATGGCACAGCATGGCATGGCAAGGCATGGCGAGGCATGGCACAGCATGGCATGGCACAGCATGGCATGGCATGGCATGGCATGGTGCAGCATGGCATGGCATGGTGCAGCATGGCATGGCATGGCATGGCATGGCATGGTGCAGCATGGCAAGGGTCAGAGAGGTACCTTGGTGAATATCTGAAGTGCGTTTCTGGGATCGCCCATTTGCACCTGAAGTGAGGGGCAGGAGGAGTTGAGGGACAGGGGGAAATGAGGGGCAGGGGGAGATGAGGGCAGGGGGAGATGAGGGGCAGGGGGAAATGAGGGGCAGGGGGAGATGAGGGCAGGGGGAGATGAGAGGCAGGGGGAGATGAGGGCAGGGGGAGATGAGGGGCAGGGGGAGTTGAGGGGCAGGGGGAGTTGAGGGGCAGGGGGAGTTGAGGGGCAGAGGGAGGTGAGGTGAGGGGCATGGCGGCAGGGATGGAGAGGGGTGGCGGAAGAGGCATGGTGAGAATGGGCATGAGAGTAGAAAAGGATGATCGCACGCGACCGAGAAACGCGAGAGAGCGGGGAAGAGGTAGAGCATCCAGCCCTCTCAGTCATCCATCTTTCCAGCATGCATGCACAGCTCAGTCCTTGCATTGCATGCACAGCTCAGTCCTTGCATTGCATGCATGCATGCAATCATCGCCACATACGCCCATGCATGCACCCATGCCCTCACCCATGATGCACCCGTCTCATACCAGCCTCATAGCTGCTTCCAAGGACGATGCTATGTCTGCTGTCTGACCCTTCTCCCCATCTCTCCCCCTCCCACCGCCTCCTCTCCCCTCCTCCCTCACCCCCGCCCCCCCACCTCCCTTCCCTCGCTGACTCCTCTCCTCCCCTCTCCCCTTCCTCCTCTCCTCGCTCCTCTCCTGCCGCCCTGCAGACACCTCTTCCTGCTTCTTCCTCTCCCTTTCCCTCTCCTGGTCCTCCCACCTCCGGCTTCTCCTTCCCCTCCTCCCCTCCCCACTCTCCTCAGCTCTTCTCCTCTCCCCTTCCGCGACCCCCCTACTTCCCGTCTCACCCCTCCCCTCCCTCCCACCACCTCTGCCTCTGCCGGCCACTCCCTCCCTGCTGGGCGGCACAGCTTGTCTGCTAGTCCTTCGGGAGGCTCTATCCGCCCTCCTGCCTCTCTCCCTGCGGATTTCAATGCAGAGCTCGGCCTCATTGCCAGCAGCAGCAGCGGCAGCAGCAAGTTCGGCCGGGGAGGGGAAGACCTCGCTCTCACCCTCGCCATCCTCTTTATAGTCCTCATCGCCAGAGGTGAGGCTTTGGAGAGAGGTGAAGGCAGCGGGGTTGAGGAACGCTATTGCAGGCGGCAGGGCAAGGAGAGAGGTGTCTGGGGGGTGGGTGGGGGGGGTGGGGGGGTAGGGGGGTGGTGAGGACGGCAAGAGGAAGGGCGGGAGAGATGGAACGGATTTTACAAGGAGAGGTGATAAGGTCAGGGGAGGAGGGGAGTAAGAAAGTTTGTCATATGGGTGGGTCAATCAAGTGAAGGCCGTGTATTGCTCTCTGCTCTTACCTATCTCTTGGTTCTTTTCTCTCCCTCTCTCCCTTTCCTTTATCACCCCCCTTTTTTCTCCTCGCCCTCCCCTTTCCCCCCTCTCCTTTCCTTCACCACGGCCCTCCCCTCCCCTCTCCTCCCCTCCCCCCTCACCCGTTTTGAGGAAGGGCGTGGGACACGTGGCACGCCATGGGCTGCCCTGCAGCTGCTGTTCGTTCCACTCCCCGGACGGCGCCCGGCCAATCACAGGCAGCCAGCTGGCGGAGGAGTTCGGGCGGCGGGGGGAAGGAACAAGACTGGGGACGGCATGACGACTAATGGCGGAACGACAGTAATTTGTGAAGACTGCAAGATTCGACGAACCTAAGGCGCTCCTACGACGCATCTAAGACGCAGCATGTCCACATTCGGCGTACCAACTCCAGGTGCGAAGCGGTTCAGTCCAGATACGATGTATCCGTCGGCGAAGGATACGCCTAGTCGGTTTGCTACCCCTTCCCTTGTGTGATCTCCTCAAGGTATGACTCGCGTGACTTTCTAGACCAGTTTCGAAGCTTTCTCCGACGCGCTTTCATAATCAACGCCTCTTAATCGAAACGCCTAGAATGTCCCGAGCGCGTGCGACGAGACTACGATACCGAACCTACCGGAGCAGCTTATAAGGAGGATACGCATTGGTTGTGTGACTCCCACCCACCTCAAGCGACCAGCGGCACTCCCGTAGTCGCGCATTGTCGCAGCTACGGCGTCCTTCGCGCGAATAAATACCCGCTCGCCGCATTCTGCGGGAGAGGCCGAGGCGACCACTGTCCGTGCGACAGGCACGGAACTGGCGACGGTATCTGCGAGCGAAGGGGACTCTCGGTACACGTGGCAGAGGGTGAGGTTTAGAGAGAGACAGATAAACGACGCCGCTGCTGTTGCTACGGAGACGCCCATTGCTGGCGCCACGTGCGGAACCGGGAAAAGTTGGTCTTTCCTATTCCTACTGCACAGCGCAGCTAGCACGAGCAGGAGTCGAAGCAAGCAGGCAGCACGAAGGTCTCGAGCAGGCCTCTCGATAACCTAGGGGTCACCCTGCAGAATCCGAGTTTGCCCTGGATCCAACTCGTCCAGGCTGGGTAGCCCTAAAACTTTTGACTGTTTTTGCAGGCCAGAGTTTCGACCAGCTCGGAATGTGCCACTCCTGACAATGACAGGGGGAGCCATTTTTTCTAGGGCTGCGAACTTTTACATTAGATTTTACAGGGTGAGTCCATCCCCTACTCGAAAATTGGCCGTGGGATGATTTTGGCTTGCCTGTCCGTGGACGGGTATCGATATTCTGAATGTCTCGAAAGCAGGGCTGGGTCGAAAATGTACCATATTTTCCCTGACAAATCAGTGTAATTACCCTGACTTCCAGAGGCCTGGTCTCGAGGTGGTTCAACGTTGGTCAAAATGTCTACAGTGAATTTGTGCCTTTCCGCGGGAAGGGAATTTTATCTCGATGTAGTGAGGAATGGTATAAGATTGTATCGCAGTGCTCTGTAACGCGTAAGCCTGGTCTCTAGGTCCATTCCCCATCTCGCTGGATTGTTCCATAACACCTCGCCAAGCCCTAGGTGCTGCAGGTGGTGACTCCTTGCCCAGTCATAGTGCCCTCATGCGTTTTTTTTCGTGGCCCATAACCAGATCTCAAATTAAGTATTTCTGGAGCTTAGGGACGCAGTCGCAGGGCTTGGGCAGGTAGATGACGCGTAAAGCCGCATTCTGCGAAGCAGCTTAAAAGCAGATTGACGACTCCAGCGCGGAATACGCCCTCGGCCTGCTTTCGTCGACTCCCTCGTGCAAGGCAGGAGATTCGTTCGAGCCTTCCCCTCGCATGCCTCTTCTTGCCAGCACCGCAATAACCACCACGATCACCGAGCTGATGCGCCATGGCGTTGACTGCGCATGACTCCAGTAATCTCGAGCATACCCAGGCTCCAGGAAAGCATCGGCGAAGCCAGATGCTGCGCCACATCCAAGCTGCGAAAGCTCGACGAACCCCGATATGTTCGAGCCGCCGCCCCCAGATGCGCTGCGAGAAAGGCACTTCAATGGACGTGCACCAGATTAACGATCTTTATTTAGGACGCTGTTGCCCCGGTGTGAATCGCACTGCACCCTTTCAGCTACTACTCGCCTGAGCTCGCATCTTACTACTCTCGTCCTCTCAGCTCGCATCTTACTCTCGTCCTCTCACCTCGCACCCAAAATCTTCGCCTTTGCGTGGCTTGGCCTAGGAACTCGAGTCGTGACTCCATTGACATTCCTCAGGATGACGCACCGCAAGATCCTCCTTGCCGTCTTGCTCCTGCTCGCCGGGCTCCTCGCGCTCTCTGTCCCCGCCGCTCACGGTAAGCGCGACTCACCCACAAGGGGTCTCCTCGCATCGTCTTGTCAGTTCCCTCAAACCCACTCAACTGGATACCTGCTCGTCCCGCAGGGGCTCGCTTCGGACTCTTTTCAGGCGCGAGGAGGGGGCTCCAGTCCGACGCCTGCGACGACGCGTACGACGCGACCGTGAGTGCGTGCGACAAAAATGAAGCTAGGTGCTTGAAGAAAGCGCGGAACTCTAAAGCGAGGCAAGATCGCTGCAGAGCCCAGGCGGACGACTGCACGTGGGGCGCGGTGGACGAGTACAAGCGATGCACGAACCCGGAACTGCTCGGGTGCCTGATCCGGTGCTCAATGGACCAAAATCGCTGCAACCGCGCGTTCGACATGGGATACGTGGATACGCGAGATCCGATGTGTGAGAACGACTTCAACGAATGCAACAACGAATGCGAGACGCTTTACCCTGAGAAATAGGTACCTATCAACAGGATTCTTGGAGGTACTGGCGGTAGTTAGTGCCTGCTTAGAGCATAAGTTAGCCCTACAGTACCCATGTCCCGTTTGACCATGTGTTGTTTGACTGGAGTGGAGAGCATTGCATTTCATGGTCCGAGGATCCTGAATGCTTCAAGATGGCCACAAACAGCAGTGTAGGCAAGGCAAGCATGTTTTTATTACTTGTACTGCAAGGGGGGGGGCTGTACCGTTCCTACCACACCATGGGTGAGGTTGAGGTTGAGGGGAAGACAGATAAACAACGCTGTTGCTGAAACGAGAAGCCCATTGCTGGAGCCAAGTGTGGGACTGACTTTCAATGATTAGGGCACATTATGAATCACAGCATTTTTGTTCTTAGTACAAGTAGTTTTGGTGGAGATGTATTTAGTGAACAACCACTGTAGTTCTGCGAAAAGGCTTGGGATTTGCGACTTATACCGCGGTTCTCTGTAGGAGTAGCATGGGCTTGTTTGAAACAAGCACCTGTTTCCAAAGCTGTTTTACTTAGTCGAGCGTTTTCTCCCCACTTCCACACTACCTACCTTTTTGCACCCATGCCCCCGTCATGCGGGATTCTCCGAGCCAGTGCAAGAACCCCGTGACAGCAGAATCCATGTCAAGTGACCCCGAGCCATACTTAGTCAAGCATATTCCCAGAGTGTTGATGCAAACTAGAACAAGCCCCCTACTCTGCCTCACCGCTCACCCTCCCATTTCGCATGGTCAACTTTGTTGGTCCGACTCTTGGTGCTTAGATTTTCTCGGAAAGCAAGTTTCAGCAACATTGGGTGCGGGACGAGGCATTCTGCTCCAATCATGTCCGCCCGAACACGAGTATGTTCGTCACAGCTCAACACGCATCACCAATTCGCCGCTAACTCCAGCAACGCAAGATGTTGCCCCGCCTGCATGTCGCAAATGCTTCGTCGAACCTGGATAGCACCTGACGATGCTTGAGGCGCGGCTTGCCGTCCCTTCTCTAAAAAAGAGTAATGAGGGGCGGCGCGCGAAGGGCCTCTGGTAGTATTAATATCGCTGCTGGCTATCAATGTTGCGCATCGCAACCTTTCACCTACAGACTCGTGGTCGCGTGCCTTTCCACTCTCGTTCCTCAGCTCGCTAATCCACCAACCTTAGCTTCACAAGTTGGCTTGGCGACTCCGATTCCTTCACGAGTCGTGATGCCACTCCGCAACCCCCTCCTCGCTGCCCCCCTCGTCCTGCTCGCCCTGCTCCTCGCTGCTGAAGGTAAACGCGATTCCGTCATGAGCCGACTAAGCCTCGAACTCTCGGCTTCTTCGTTAGATTTCAGAAGATTCGGAATGTCTGCTCAATTAGTACTCGTTCCGCCAGACAGCGAAGTGCTACTTGTGTCCTCCACCCCGCCCCTATGGCCTGCAGGGGCTCGTTTGAGGCACGTACCCCGCCCACGGAGGATGCTCCAGTCGCTGGGGACATGCTCCGAGCAGCACGGAGCTACTATGCTCAAAACGTGTGTGCTTCTATCGGTGTCTGACCGAGGCGCGGAATGGCAGGATGCGCGTGAGACGGAACAGGGTTGCAGCGCGCGCTCGGGTCCCAAGGATAATACATGTGACACGGGGATTGACACATGCAACGAGCTGTAACTTAGCGCTGCAACGAGGCAGACTCCACCTTCCACCAGGCTCACTTCTCGCCAGATTACTGCATTCAACCAAGCAGTCAAAGAAATGCACTGCACCGTATCTGCATCTAGCTGCCTGTCAGAAGGGTCCCTTAACCCTCTCAGGTTGATTTTGCACTACTGTAAGCTGCATAACATTGAATTTAATACCTTTCAGGTTACAGCTACCATACCATGACCATTCCCAAGCCACCATGGTTCCTTCCTACGGTGCACCTCTTTAGAGGGCTCTACTCCAGTCCTACACTGGCACCACATGATGGACAACGAACTGCTTGTCCCTATCTCGTCCTATCCCACCTACAGTAATCTGCCCACATCACATCATACAACATTGTGCGGCTGAGCCCAGGCCAGCTTACAGCCTTCAGACCACGGCACAACGACTAGAGACTACCTACAGCAAGCCCACGCCTCTGGAGCTGCTGCTTCTGCCCAGCCTGGCAGCACTCGCACTGGCAGGCGTGGCCGTGCTCGTGAGACCCTTGCCTCTAGGGCTCGCAGGCCTCGATGCCAGGCGCCTCTTATCATCCCTCTTCTCTTCCTTCTTCTCCTCCCTCCCCACTTTCTTCTCTGCATCTGCTTTCACCCTCCTCTCCGCCTCGCCTCTCCCCTTCTTGTCCACATCAGCCTGTGCGAGCCTAGCGGCAACGGCCTCATGCTCCGCCCTCACTCGCGCCAGCTCATCCTCTGCTGTCTGTGCCGCCCATTTGTACCCGTCCAGCTGTGCTGCCATGTCAGCAAGCCTTGCAGCCAGCTCACCCTCATGCGACTGCTGCCCACTGTTGCTGTCTGCTGCTCCCGCACTCGCCAATGCCCTGGCAGGAGACAATAGGAAACACAGTGGCAGTGACAGTGGCCGTGGCAAGAGACATGGAGTGAGCACTTGTAGAGAGTATCAGCTGCACCTGCACAGGATCTAAGTTCCTCTACATGGCTGTGGTTACTTCTCTTTCAATCCCCAGTCTGCACTAGTCCCCACACCCAGACTTCCGACCCACTACTCAGCAGCTCATGGCACCCCACTCACCGCTTGAACCTGCGAAGGACATGGCAGCACAGCTGTACCCCTCCATCAGACCATCAACCCGTGTGCATGTTGTTGGCCATTAAAGCCTATCCCAACTCAGACTCCTGAATCACCCTCGTTCGAACATATTTTGCCCGCATACCTCCCGCCCGCCACTCACCGCTTGAGCTGCTCCTTATACGAGTTGTTGGCCTCCAGCGCCTCTGCCAGCTCTGTCTCCAGAATCGCCATCCTCTCCGCCACGCCACTCGCCACACGCTGCGCCCCCGACTTGCGAGGGTCCTGGAGTGACAAGGGGCGGGTTGGGACAGGCAGAGCAGTGAAGTGAGCAAGAAGCAAAGGCAGGATATGGAAGGCATGAGCAGACACATGCCAGGATTGCTGTTCTTTCCACCGTGCCACCAGCCATGCGCTGTGCTCCTGCCTTGTTGGGTCCTGGGGTAATAAGCAGCAGAATAGAACAGCCGCAGGGTGAGAGTGGATTGGGGGCGAGTGCGTTTGCGCACTTACTGTTGAAATAATGGATTGAGTTTGGCGGACTGATGAAGCTGTGACTTTCTTGGCCCCCATCCAGGCCCTCCCCACCATGCCCTCACCTGGCATCAGTGGCGGACCCCTTGTGTGCTGCCAGCGCGACCAAAACCCACTCTCAGCCCTTCCCACCCCTCCCCACCACGGCCCTCACCTCGTGTGCCTCTGAGGCGGACCCCTTGTGTGCTGCCAGAGCGCACCGCAGCTCAGTCTCCCTCACCCGCGCCTCCCCCAGCTGCTGCTGCGCTTTGCGCAACTGAAGGGACCGGGGGATCACGGGAGGGGTGGGGAAAGGAGAGGTTACTACTTACATCTGGTCAGACGGGGGGGTGTGGGAAGAAGAGATCACAGGGGGTCGTGGGAAGGAGGGATCACAGGGGGGCGTGGGAAGGAGGGGTTACATGATGTGGCAGACAGGATAGTGCTATCATTTGCAAGCCCATCAGTTTCTCTCACATTAAGCCCTTCCTGAGACATCTTCAAAACCAATCTCTCTCCCATATCCCCACATCCATGCATTCAGGTCCTCTCCACGCCCATATCCTGAAACCATGCCCGTATCTCCCTCCTCCATACCATCCCTATCTTCCGTGTCCCTACCTCCTGGTTCAGTCTGGCCATGGCGTTGACTCCTTTGCTCCCCAGCTGATCCAGCCTGTCTCCCCATAACCTATGCTTACTCTCCACAGTCCACGCATCAAGCCATCTTCCCCACCCCTGCCTCACTCACCTCCTGGTTCAGTCTGGCCGTGGCATTGTCCCCTTTGCTCCCCAGCAGCTCGTTTGACGCCTCCAGCTGCTCCAGCCGCTCTGTCAGGCTGCGCTCCCTCGCCTCCGCTGTCGCCCTGCTCGTCTCCAGCGACTGCTCCAGGGACCGTACTTGATTCTAAAGGAAGAGCAAACGGGGTGAGTGGTTTGGGATGGATTGAGAGCGGTGTAGCATGTTGGGAAAAATAGAACGCAGCGGCTCTGTCTCACTACCGCACACCATCTGCTTTCTCATATCACCCCCCCCCCAAACACAAGAATCACGGCTCACCTCAAGTGCCTCTACTTGACTCGCCACCTCACCACCTCCCCCACCCCCCCTTCCCCAGCAGCAGCCTCCCTGGAGGCGTCCAGCAGCCTCTCAGCAGCAGCCAGCGCCTCTACCTTGCGCTGCAGCTCGCTCTCACCCCATTTGCTTCTCATCTCGGCCCCCCAAACAGCACAAACAACAAGAAAGATGTCTCACCTCAAGTTTCTCTACTTGACTTGCCGCCCCCCCACCTCCCCCAGCAGCAGCCTCCCTGGCGGCGTCCAGCTGCCTCTCAGCAGCGGCCAACGCCTCCGCCTTGCGCTGCAGCTCGCCCTCCAGAGCCATTGTGCGCCGCCTCAGCTCCTCCACCTGCCGCTCCGCCCCCCCCTCGCCCCCCCGTGCCGCCATTATCCCCCCGCCCGCCCTCCCCGCGCAAACGCCCCGCCCCCTCCCCCGCCCATCATCCCCCCCCCGCCTCCCCCCATGGGCCTGCCTTTCATGGCGCTACCAACCCCCACACCCCCCAACCCCTCCCCCTCCCCCTTCCCCTCCGCCACCTGCTTCCTGAGCTCCGCATTCTGCTGCTTCAGCTGCCTCACCTCCTCTGCCAACGCACTCGCCACCGCCCCTCCCGCCCCCCCAGCACCACCCCCAGCACCCCCAGACCCACCAGCAGCAGGCACACTCGCCAGCTGCTGCACCCTCTCCTCCAGATCCCTCACCTTCCCCTCCAGCCGCCCCTTCTCCTCCCGCAACCCCCCCACCTCCCCTGCCCTAGCCGCCAACTCCCCCATCTCCCCCTGCAGAGCCACATGCCGCGCCCTCAGATCCTCCAGCTCGCTCATCCCCTGCTCCATCTTGGCCAGTTTGAGCGACAGGGTCAGTCGCCGCTCCTCCAGCACCTGCTTCTCGGTCCTCACCGCCACCAGCTCGCTCTTCACCCGCTCGCACTCCTTCACTTTCACCGCCATGCTCCCCTGCTGGGCGACTAGAGCGCGCTTCTCCCCCTCCAGCTCCTCCCTCGCCGCCTCCAGCCGCCTGTTCGCCTCCTCCGCCTCCCCCAGCTGCCTCAGGAGCACGTCCCGCTCCTCCTGCACCCCCCTCAGCCCAGCCGCTGCTTCCACAGCCGCCGCCGCGTCCCTCTTGAGCCCCTCGGCCTCACTCGCCCAGGCCGCCTCTCTGCTGCGCGCCGCTGCCTTCTCAGCTGCCACAGCCCGCCTCTGGCTCTCCACCTCCAGCTCCGCCTTGTTCCTCTCAGCTATCGCCTCCCTTAGCTCGCCCTCTGCCCGCCTCAGCCGGTCCTCCAGCTTCCCCTTGGCGGCTCTCAGCTCCGCTGCCTCCACCGCGCTCGTGTTTTCTCTCCTCAGGTTGCCACTCGCGCTCACAGATGAAGATAGCTGCTGAGTCAGCAGCTGGACCTCCGCCTGTAGCCGCGCTACAGCCGCCTGCCGCTCCTCCTTCTCCCGCTTCTGCCCCTCCTCCGCCTTGGCCGCCCTCGTCTTCGCCTCGTCCCTATCCCTCTCCACCCCTTGCAGCCGCGCAGTCAGCTTCCCCTCCACCTCTTTCAACCGCGCCAGATCCCTCCCCATCTGCTCCCTCACCCTCTCCCCTGCCGCCTCCCCTGCCGCCGCCCTGGCCTCTGCCGCCTCCCGCTTCGCCTCCTCCTGCCCCAGCACCCTACCCAACCGTTCCTTCTCCCTCTCCATCTCCTTCACCCGCCCCTCGAGCCCCTGTACCTCACTCATCAACTCCCCCTCCCTCGCCTCTGCTCGATGCAACCTCCCCTCCAGCTCCTTCCCTCGGCCCGCCTCAGCTCTCGCCTCAGTCGTCACCACCACCAGTTGCGCCTGCACCTCTGTTACCCTCTCCTCCGCCCGTCTCCTCCCCGTGTTCGCCTCCTGGAGCTCCGCCTCCAGCTTGCTGCACGCCCCTTCCAGCCGCAGCATCCGCATCTCCACCTCCCTCCTCCCCGCCCCCGTCTCCCCAGCCACCTTCCGAGCCTCCGCCTCAAGCTCGGCAATCCTCTTCCGAGCCTCCTCCAGCTCCTTGCCCTTCCCACGCCCCGCCCCACCACTCCCCATCCCAGACAACTCCCTTACCTCCCACTCCTCCAGCCGCTTCTCCAACGCCTTCACCTGCCCCTCGAGCTCCACAATCCGCCGCCTGGCCTTCTGGTTGCTCTCCCGCATGCCCTCTATCTCCGCCACACTCATCCCTCCGCTGCACCTCACAGCAGCAGCAGCAGCAGCAGCGGCAGCAGAATCCGCCTTGGCTTCATCCAGTAACTCCTGCATGGCCGATAGCTGTAGCTCCACCTCTTGCACTCTAGATTCCGCCAGCCTCCTCCCCTCGTCCAGCTGCCTCACCTGCTTCTCCAGCCCCGCCTTGTCGCTCCGCCATGACCCCATACCAGCCTCTAACTCCTGCATCCTCGCCTCCACGTCACCCTTCTCCCCCAGCAGCTTCTCCTTCTCCTTCGCCAGCTCAGCCGCCTGCGCACGCCACTTGGACGCCACCTCAGCAAGCAGCGCCACTTTGCCAGCCGCATCCAGCCCCTCCGCCCGTGCTGCCAGCGTGGCAGAATCCTCCAGGTCAATCCCACCTGTCCCATTCTCCAGCACCTGGGCCAGCCGCTCACTCAGCTCCCTCCCCGCCTCAGCCTCATCCGCACACTTCTTCTCCAGCCGCCCCACCTCCTCCACATACCGCGTCAGCTGGCTCTCCACGTCCGCCCTTGCCTCTTTCAGATGCTCCACCTCCAACTCATGCCGCCTCTCCGCTTCTTCCCTCGCCCGCCGGCCCGCCGCCAGCAGCTTCTTGGTGCTCTCCAGCTCAGCTTCCACCTCCCTAGCCCTCCTCTCATACTCTTCCAGGATACTCAGTCTATCGTTCGCCCTCTGTGTCGCCATCTCAGTGACCCGCACCTTGCTCCTCAGCTGCACCGCCTCCTCCTTGGCCGTCTGTGCCTCCAGCCGCTGCACCCGCAGCTGCTCCAGCAGCTCCTGCACGCGCGCCTGCAGCTTCCGCGCATCTTCCTCGTGCGCGCTGCTGCCCTCACTGCGCACAGCCTTTACCGTGGTCTCTGATTTCTCGGAAGGTTCTTCTACCACAGGAGCAGGGGCAGCAGTGGGGGGAGGAGGCGTCGGAGGCGGGAGAGGGGGAGGAGGAGGGGGAGTGCACTTGGGGCAGAGGGCGGGGGAGGAGGGCTCAGAGCACTTGGGGCAGAGGCAGGGGGCAGGAGGAGCAGGGGGCGGCGGCGGCGGCACGGGCCGCTGCTGCCTGAGCTGTACGGGCTGGTACAGCTTGGGCTTGGGCTTGGCCTGCAGCAGCTCCACTATGCTCGCCGGGAGACCCCTCCCCCCTCTGGCCGCCACCAGCTCCTGCTTGAGCCGCTCGATCAGTGCATCCTTCTGCTCCGCCTCCTTGTTCGCTATGTTCAGATTCGTCGCCAGCTCCAGACTCTCCGCTGTCAGCTCCTGGGCTTCTCGCTCCAAGTCCTCCACCTTCTGCTGCAGCTCCAGTAGCATGCTCTCATCGTCACACGTCATCCCCGCCGTCCCGCTGCTCTCCTGCCCATCGTACCCCGCGTACCGCTTGCTGCCATACCCCCCCCTCACCTCGCCTTCGCTCTCTGTTGCTAGCTCCAGCTCGTCTCGAAGATTCCTTGGCACCAGCCCCGCCCGCCTGTCCGTCCCTCCCCCGAACAGACTCCTCTTAACCGACGACTGCACGCTTCCGCCTACCCCCCCCACGCCTTCCGAAACCCCCGACCCACCCACGCCCACATGCCCCTCTGGGGCCGCGTTCCCCCCAGCCAGTTCCGCCAGGCGCCGGCTCCACTCCGCCTCCCTCTCCTCCATCTGCTTCTGCAGCCGCTTCACCACCGCCTGCGCCTCTCGCCTGTCCTCAAACGACTCCTCCGCGTCCCTCCTGTACTTAGCCGCCTCCCCCTCCGCCTGCTCTAGCGACTTGGAGAGCTCCACGTTGTCCCGCTGAAACACCTCGAGCTGCGCCGATAGGCTGTCCACCGTGCCCTTGAGGTACTCCACCTCCTCCATCAGCACCTCCAGCTCCCGGCTGCCCTCCATCCCGCCCCGCATGCCCCCCGCCCCGCCCATGCTCCACTCGCTCCCCTCCCCCAGCACCGAACCCCCCACATCCCCCGCGCCTCCCCCCTTCCCCATCCGCAGCTGGTTCAACTCCTCCTGCAGCTGATCCCTCTCGCCCTTAAGTTCGCCTATAGCGATATCCGCCCTCTGGTCCTGGGTAATTGCCTCAGCCAGTTGACTCCTTAGGCTCTCCACCTCCCTGGTGAGGTTCCTCGCGTTCAGCTGGTACTTCACGCAGTCTCTCTGGAGCTCCTCTATAGCCGCCTCTGCTGCTGCCAGCTCACCAGGGTAGTCCCTCATGGCAGCCGCGCCTGCCCCACCCCTCCCATTCCCCACACCATTCAGCGCCCCTAGAGGGTTCGTCATGGAGCTGCCTACCGACCCTAGCGGGCTGAACCCCTCGGGTATGGGCCCAGCAGGCACAGGCGACATTGCTCCCGCGCTGGGGGACGGCAGGCCCGCAACCCCCTTGGCTCCCGCGCTCCCTCCCCCTCCGCTGCCTCCCCCCGGCCCTTGCCCGCGCGCACCAGCCCCGTGGTGGTTGCCATAGGCGGTGCCGGCAGCGCCACTGGCGGCGCTCCCTCCGCCCCCACTGCCGGCTCTACCTGACGTTTGGTAGTACTCGGGGTAGGCTAGGCGCGTGTGCTGGTGCTGCTGCTGGTGCTGCGGGGTGGCCACTGGGGACGAGTTCATGCTAGACGGCGGGGAAACCAGGTGTCCCTCCCCCCCACCGCCTCCCCCTGCGGCCATGCCGCCCCCTGCTGCGCTCGCCCCCCCTGATTCCGCCCAGGCGGGCTTATAACGCGGATCAGTGCCAGTGCCGGGGACGGTAGCAGTGCTGCCTACCATACTCGCAGGCGTCTGAGGCGTCCCTGCTGGGCCCCCCGGCCCCCCCGGGCCCTTGCTCCAGCTGCCTAAGGCCCTGCCTAACAACATGTCAGTCATGGGCGTTGCACCCATGGGGGTCGCACCACCCATGGACTCCATCCCAGTGGGCGACTGCAGGTCTTGAGTAAACTCATTCTCCCCCATCATCTCCCCAGGCGTCCTCTCCCCATACTCGCTCCCATCACACCCCGTATACCCCATCCCTGTCCCTGTCCCTGTCGCCCCCATGGAGGGGGTCAGCCCAGGCGACATGGCATCCGGCATGCCCCCCTGGGAGGTGCCGTCCGAGGCCGAGTCCATGGCGTACTGCCGCCTCCTCACCTCCTCCCGCTGCTGCCGCTGCCACTCGCGCTCCATCCTCACCCGCCTCGCCTCCTCCTCCAACTCCTCCTCTGCCTGCCGCATCTCCTCCCTCTCTTGCTCCTCCAACAGCTTCCGCTGCCGCTCCTGCTCCTGGCGCTGCCGCTCCCTCTCCCGCTCCTTCTCCTTCTCCCTCTCCCTCTCCTGCCTCTGCCACTCCCTCTCCTTGGCTGCTAGTTCCATCTCTCGCTGCTTCTCTCTCTCTTTCTCCAACTCACGCTCCCGCTCTCTTTCCTTCTCACGCTCCCTTTCCCGCTCCCTTTCCTTCTCCTTCTCCCTCTCCTTTTCTCTCTCCCTCTCCCTCTCCTTCTCCATTTCCCTCTCCCGTTCCCTCCTCTCTCTCTCCTTCTCACGTTCCTTTTCCCTTAACCTCTCCCGTTGCTCCTTTTCTTTTTCTCGCAGCCTCTCTCTTTCCTCGCGCTCCCTCTCCTTCTCCTTCTCTTTCTCCCGCTCTTTGCCCCTACTCCTGTCTCTCTCTCTTTCTCTCTCCCTGTACCTGTCTCCCCCTCTTTCTCGTTCTCTCTCTTTTTCTCTATGCCTATCATCATCCCTATCCCTATATCTATCCCTTTCCCGTTCCCTTTCCCTCACCTTCTCCCTTTCTCTTTCCTTTTCCTTCTCTCTCTCCCTCTCTTTTTCCTTATCTCTCTCCCTTCCTCTCTCTCGAGACTGTGATCTCGCCCTCACCCCCCCATGCTGTTTCTCCTTCCCCGCGTCCTTCTGTTCCGCCCCCTGTGCATGCACGCGCGCGGGGGAAGGGTCGCGCCCAAACCGCCCGCGCAGGGGAGATGCGTGGCGCGGGGAAGCATCCTTATTCCGCCAGAAGAATATCCCCCCCCCCCTCCGCCGCCCGCGCCGTCCGTGTCCACACTGACGCGCATCCCCTCACCCCCCACGGGCTGCTCCTTGGCACCCGCACGCCCATGCGCCTCCCCCGCGTGCGCCCCTCCACCCCTGCCCCTGTTGCGCTCATATAGGGCATCCGCGGAGTCGTTGTCGTCCTGGGGGGTAGAGACGGGGAGCAGTGGGGCGCACGGAAGGCGACCATAGAGAGTAGCGTGGGATGGCACTGAATTGGTTAGGCTAGTCACCCTACCTGGTCACTCTCCCACCTGCCCAATCGCCATACACGGTCGTGGTTGGGATATCAACTGACCTGATTAGATGGCAGACTGGAAGAGCGACCAATTGAAGGGGTTGCCGAAACTTGGGGTCCCTTCTGCTGCTGCTGCTGCTGCTGCTGATGGTGATGATTATTCGTTGGCTCGTTTGGGTGGTAGTGCTTCTGCAAGTCAGGAAGATAGAGAGATTGGGTTAGGCACTGGGTTAGGATGAATCATCTGGTAGGTGTACACCATCACAAATGAAACACGAAAGCACGCGAGGGGGCTACCTGCCTTCTGCTGCGCGCACCCGCCCCCTGCTGCGTGCACCCGCCCCTTGCTGCGCACACCCGACCCTTGCTGGGCGCACCTGCCCCTTGCTGCGCGCGCACCTGCCCCTTGCTACGCGTACCTGTCCCTCGGCGGTCCTACCTGTCCCTCGCTGCACCTACCTGTCCCTCGCTGCACCTACCTGTCCCTCGCTGCGCATACCTGTCCCTCGCTGCACCTACCTGTCCCTTTGTGGGCGTGGCGGTGTTGGGCAGGTCGATGCTGGACAGCACCTGCTCGCTCGCGTCCGACTTGCTCTTGCTCATCCGCTTCGGCCCTCCTGCCGCTGCTGCCCCATGCACCCCGCCACCTGCACCACCTGCTGCCGCTGCTCCTGCACCTTTAGTAGCAGCAACACCCGCGCCCGGCTTCTTGGGCGTGAGGTCCTCCTCGTTCTCGCTCTGGCCCGTGTCCGACTCCTCGCCCTCCCTGGGGTCGCGAGACGTGCACTGAATGGTCACCTGGAAGACGTGGCCGCACAGGCAGAGGAACCAGGAACGGACGCGGTCAGAAGATTAGTGAAGTGCTTCATGCCCGCTCAAAGCACAAAAATGACGCTCACAAGGTGACGGCTGTCCCACCACGCAACACTGCTACTAGAGGTACTTGCATGCCTGCCTCTGCGTCGAGACTTAAACTACCAGGGACACTCACGTGTAAGACGGTGCCTGCCGGGCAGCCTTCGCTTAAAAAACAAGGCAGAAGACTAATGGAGACACCCGGGCCACTCACGTGCAGGACGGTGCCGGCGGGGCAGTACTTGAGCGGCAGCGCGCGCTGGTCGAGCTGGTTGAAGCCCGCAAAGTCCGCCAGGTTCAGCGTCGCCTCGCCCAGAATGCCGCCCCGCGTGGAGCCCTGTAACGCGTACAATGGAATTCAGGAGATGCGGGGAACAGACGCACATTGAAGCGGAGGAGTTACTTCATATTTGCCATTGCGAAGGTTACAAGGGCGAGCGTAGGCATTGCCTGGCGGAAAGAAACCAATCTGCACCCTGCGCTCACCGTGGACACAATCAGGCGGTACACCTTCTGCTCGAAGCCCTTCCCCTTGGGGTTCCGCGCGAGGCGAGCGACCTCCGTGACGGTGTCGGTCCACGTGCACGTGCCGTTGCGCACCACGCCCTTGGGCGTCTGCCCCTCCAGCTTCCCCGTGTCCACAGGGATCAACGACACCACCAGCCGCTCGAACCCCGTCGCCGGCACCTGCCGTGTGTGGGGAGGGCGGATAAGGTTATTGTTGATATTGACTCGCCTCAGAAAGTGCTTCCATTGGGCGTCTGCTCCTGTTTTTGCCTCCCCGTGTCCACCGGAATCAGCGACACCACCAGCCGCTCGAACCCCGTCGCCAGTACCTGAAGTGTGGGAAAAAACATGAGTAGGATTATTGGTGCTTTTCACTTGCCTCAGAAAGTGTTTCCCTTGGGCGTCTGCCTCTCCAGCCTTCCCCTGTCCATCGGAATCAGCTCCATCACCGGGCGCTTGAACCCCGTCGCTAGTACCTGCCGCGTGGCCAGCAGAGGGCCATTGCAAGCGAGCGGTCAGGGATAGGAAAGGCAAAGTGGCGAGGTGGTCGAATGCTCTTAGATTAAGGAGCTCCGCTTGGCTAGTTTGAACAGTGCCTATTAAATGGCAGTGCTCTACTCTGACGTCACCCGGCGTATGTCGTAATTGTGACCCCAACGAAGCCTCAGTGGCTGTCGCTGAAAAACATATTGCAGCGGAATGCGGACATAGACCGGGAAATGCATCAACACAAACGTAGCTCTGCTGGCCTATATCTAAACGATACTATTCAGTAGCCGTTGCTTACCCGAGTGGCATGAAACCTAAATCGAAACTCGAATTTCTCCTTCTTGGATCCAAAAGCTTTAAACATCTTGGCAGAGCTTTTACTTCCCGCTGATAAGAGGCTACTAGACCCGACTTTCTGAGAGTTAGCCAACTCGCATGTAGGTCATGGCGAGCCGGTAGACCCCTATAAGATTAGCAGCAGAAACGCGAGCCTCGAATAACTTAGGAGCTTAAATCCTCGGAATTGCTTCACTTCGACACAGCTACCTAAGGGCCTGCTTTAGGAATGACCTGACAAGTCAACCGCGGAGGCAGAGAGGAGTGGAGCGGAAAGGTTGTAACTCCTAATTCTAGACCTGCCCCCCAGCCGAGTCAGTCAAAAGCGTCAGCTGCTTGCCTGCAAGGCTGATCCTCCCTGCGAGCCCAGTTTCAGCTCTGCACCCGCATCAGGCCTACGCTGGGATTCCCGTGGGATTCCTGAGATGAATCGAGCCACCTTGAGATTGACGTAAAGACAGGGAAGCGGTAGGCTCTAGGTGCCTGGTATGTGCTGCAGCGAGGAGGCGGATGCTGGACCCTGATTGGTGAGGAATCTCTCAAGGTCTCCAATCCCGTGACTTTCCCGCTCGCCATCAGGTGCAGGGCGAAACGCGCGAAATGTGAGACTCCTCTCCTCTCAAACGCAAAGCGCACGCCCTCGCTGACAGGTGCTGTCAGGGGCCTCCGTCGAATCATCTCAGTGCTACTGCGCCATACGTTATTGCGACATACATTGCACACATCTTATAATGTAATGATTTATACCAAAAGAATGTGACATACTACCACGCTTGTAAGGAATTTTATTCCTTACCGGGTTGTACTGCAATCGCGTACACCCGAACTCTCGGAATACCAGGATCGGTCCGATTCCGACGCAAACCCGAGGCTGGCTCGCTCCGCCTCCGGCCCCTTCGACCGCGCCTGTACCCAACCTAGCCCTCCGTGTCAACTTATATATGTCATGTATGTAGAAGTTATAGGCTAGTATCGGTGTGTGCTCCTAGTGAGTACAACCCAACTGCTATATGTTCCCTGTTTCCCCTTCTAGTTATCTCATTCTCGTATTCTAACATGGTATCGAGTAGGTTAGGTCCACCCACCTGCTTCCGCCCGCGCCCTAGCCTCTCGCCTCCCCCTACCTACCTAGCCCAGACCGGCCCTTAGCGCCCGCTTGGCCTGCAGCGCCCGCCCGCCCCTTAGCGCCCGCCCCTTAGCGCCCTCCAGGCCCCGTCGCGCCCTCCTGGCCCCGTCGCGCCTGCCTGGCCTCATAGCGCCCTCCTGGCCCCACGTCGTGCCCTCCTGGCCCCGTAGTGCCCTCCTGGCCCCCGTCGCGCCCCCCAGGCCCTGTTGCGCCCTCCTGCCCCCCGTCGCGCCCTCCTGGCCCCGTAATGCCCTCCTGGCACCCGTCGCGCCCTCCAGGCCCCGTCGCGCCCTCTTGGCCCCCGTTGCGCCCTCCAGGCCCCCGTCGCGCCCTCCTGGCCCCCGTCGCGCCCTCCTGGCCCCCGTCGCACCCTCCTGGTCCCCGTCGTGCCCTCCTGGCCCCGTAGCACCCTCCTGGCCCCATCGCACTCGCCTGGCCCCACCGCGCCCGCCTGGCCCCACCGCGCTCGCCTGGCCCTCTAGCGCCCACCTGGCCCCAGCGCGCCCGCCCGGCCTGTTGCGCGCGCCGGCCCCTCCTAGTGACCCCCCCGGCCCCTCCTAGCGCCCGCCCGGCCCCTCCTAGTGACCGCCCGGCCCCTCCTTGTGACCGCCCGGCCCCTCCTAGCGCCCGCCCGGCCCCTCCTAGCGCCCGCCCGGCCCTTCCTAGTGACCGTCCGACCCCTCCTGGCGCCCGCCCGGCTCCTCCTAGCGACCGCCCGGCCCCTCCTAGCTACCACCCGGCCCATCGACCGCTGGCTCGGCCTCCTTCCTAGTGCCGCCCGGCCCTTTTGCGCCCGCCAGGCTCCTAGCGCCCGCCCGGCCCCGTCGCGCCTGCCCGAATTCCTGCTCGCCCGGCCCCTCTTCGTGCCTGCTCGGCCTGCCGTGCCACCTCGGGCCCCGTCTCCTCTACTCACCTGCGCTGGGGCGCCTCGCGGCCGCCCTGCTGGAGAGTGCTGCCGCCGTGTCCTCGCGCCGCTGTGCTGCTGCGGAGCTGTGGAGCTGTGCCGCTGTGTCGCTGAGGGGCTGCGTCGCTGACCCTGCACGATGGCTGACTTCGTGCTCCGACTGGACACTGAGGGCCATGCGGTTGACTTCGCCGCGTGGCTCTCCGATCTCCGCCGACAGCTTACAGGTCAGCGCCAGGATGGCCACTCTTTGGTTGTCCATGCTGATAGCTTGCTCCCCCGCCCCCCTGCACCTGCTCCCCTCCCTGCTGACCCCTTCTCTGATGACCGTGAGGCTTTCTCTACTTCTGCGCTTGCCTGTGCGGTCTGGGACTCACGCGATGCAGTAGCTCAGGTTGCTATCAGTCACGCCCTCCCTGTGTGTGAGCGCTCGCATTTCGCTACGGTTGATACGGCCAAAGCTTATTTAGACGCCATTATTGCTCGCTATTCCACACCTGCATCCGCTTCTGCCAGTCGCTTGCTCTTCCCGATGCTGTTCCCAGACCTTGCTGCCTTCCCTACTGTCGCAGACTTTGCCACTCACTTGCGTGCCCTAGAGACTCGCTATCGCACTGCCAGCACTGCTGCCCAGCTCATTGCGCTCCCCCCCCCTTTCTGCATGACGCTCTATTTTATCGCCATGCGCCCGCCTGACCGCCTAGCTAGTGATGGAAATCGTGCAAATCTGGAGAGAACTAATTAGAGATTAAGTCTGACGACCTCAACGAATCATTGCGTGCTGCTCAGGTAACTTCTAGAAATGAGCTTATACGCGTTGGAAAGGTCTTAATCTCTACTTTCCAGAATGATAAAGCACGTTCATAACCAAGATCTGAGCCGCCGATTATGACGAAATCAGTGTGAGGGGGTATTCTGGTAATTTGGCTAGGCAGCCATGAATCACCTAGTAAAAACGAGAAGGGAAGCAGTTCGATCTGGAAAAGTTTCAGTATGTGATTGTCAAACACCACCAACCCTTGCCCTAGACCAAACCCCAACACTCTCAAGTGCCATGACTGCAACAACAAAGATGTTGTAGTGGATTTGAGGTTGTATGGGTTGGAAAGGTAACGGGTTCAAACCTTGCCAACCAACCCAAGTCCTTTTGCCCAAAACCCAATAGCCCACAACCAGCTAGAGCAAACTACACCACAGAATACTACACATTTATCACTCCCCCTTGCTCGTGCTGGGTGTGGCTCAACACCATAGGGCAAAAGACTTCACACCACTCCCCCTTGCTCATGGGTTGGGGCCACCCAGAGCATGGAGTCCGCCAAGGAGAGGAGCACCAAGACGCCGGCATCTGCTGCGGGAACCCTGTCATCATGGGGCTGCATCCCGAGCAAGGTCATGCACACACCATGGCGCTCAAATGGAAGAGACTTGGTAAGAATATCAGCAGCCTGACGGTTGGTAGGGCACCACTGCAAAATCACCTCACCCGCAGCTACCATCTCCCGAATGAAATGCCACCGGACCTGCATGTGTTTGGTGCGGCCATGCCAGCATGCATTCTGTGCAAGGGCAATGGCAGACTGATTATCCACAAACACAGGCACACCACCAGCATGATCATGACCAAACTCCCCAAACAAACGCCTCAGCCAGACACCCTCCTGAATGCACTGACACAGACTTATATACTCACTCTCAGTGGTAGAGAGTGCTACCACGGGCTGCCTCTTGCTCTGCCAAGAGATAGCTGCCCCATTCAGACAGAACACATACCCACTGTGGCTCCTGCGACTTGCGGAATCTCCAGCATAGTCAGCATCACTGAAGCCAACTAGCTGGACCTGAGATTGGGGCTGTGTTTGGAAGAAGATACCTGACTTGACACCACCTTTCAGGTACCTCAGCACTCTCTTAGCGGCCTGCAAGTGAAACATTTTAGGACAAGAGGCGACCTTAGATAGCTGTGAGACTGCAAAGGCAATCTGTGGCTGTGTGGTAGTACAAGCATACATGAGGGATCCCACAATGCTTTGGTAGAGCTTGACCAGCTCATCTCGCAGCAAGGGTTCATCCTCATAGGCATGCACATCAAAGCCTGTTGGGAGAGGAGTAGGCATGGGGTTGGCCTCTGAGAGACCAAAGGACTGAAGCATGTTAAGAATGTACCTCTCTTGATGAATCAAGATACCACTCTCATCACGTTCAATTTGCATTCCCAAGTAGTACTTCACCTCCCCCAAGTCCTTCATGCGAAAACGCGAGGACAAGAACTCTTTCACTCGATCTAGCAAAGCCTTGCTAGAGCATAGGAGCAAAAGGTCATCCACATAGAGGAATAAGGAGATCCGCTCCTCATCTCTCACAAAGTGGTACAAGGCAGGGTCACACTCAGATCTCTCAAACCCAAAATCCATGAGAGCCTCATCAAATTTTAGGTACCACTGTCGTGGGGCTTGCTTTAGCCCATAAATGGACTTTTTGAGGCGACACACTCGGTGAGACCCATCATCAAAACCAGGGGGCTGCCGCATGTAAAGCTCTTCCTCCAAATCCCCATGGAGGAAGGCTGTCTTGACATCCATATGATGGATATCAAGCCCCAAAGCAGCTGAAATTCCAAGCATACCTCTCAAGGTCGCATGCTTCCCAACTGGAGAGTACACTTCTTCATAGTGTACTCCCAATTTCTGCGTGTTTTCCATCACCACCAATCTGGACTTAGGCCTCTCAACAGTACCATCAGGGTTATGCTTGTATTTCCAAACCCATTGACACCTGAGGACCTCCAAACCAGGTGGTACCACTGCTGGATCAACCAGCTCAAATGATCCATTTACCTTGTGAGACTCAAGCTCCTCATGCATGGACTCAACCCATTCTGGACGGTTCAGCGCCTCGTGGACTGACCTAGGCTCATGCACCTGACCCATTAGACACACATCAAGAGCATACTCATGCCCATGCATGTCCACAAGCATGCAATCATCCAAATCAGACACAAGATGATCATGCATGCGTGCAATGTGCCCCGGGGTAAACCTTTCAGGTGGCTGGGAAATTCGAGCACTGCGTCGCAGAGGTGTTGCCTCTCCTTCTTCCAGCCTCCGCAGCTTCTCCTCCCAAGTCACCCTCTTCATTGGAGTCCTCGGAGTCTTGGACAGCTGCTGGTCCAACAACTGCTGCCAACTGCTTCTCGATGGAGTTGAAGGCACATGCTGTTCCGGCTGATCATCACGCGCATCGGCCTGCGTGGCTGGCTGAGGGGTAGAATCTGTCTCTCGGGACTCCTCATGGTTAGGATCAGCTGGTTCTGGCTCCTCCTGCTGCTCCTCCCCTTCATCTCCAGGGTCCTCCCATGCCCCCTCAAAGATAGAAGCCGTATGAGGGTCTTGAATGGAAGTCCCACTTTGGCTTGTACCATGCTCCTTCCACCCCTTAAAATTCAGCCCCTCATGGAAAACCACATCACGGCTCTCCATCACACGCTGGTCAGCTACACTCCACAGCACCCAAGCCTTGCTCCTCTCAGAAACCCCAAGGAAGATCCCCCACTGTGCCTTAGGATCTAGCTTCCTTCTTTGCTGGTCAGGTACCTTATACTGTGCCATGCACCCCCACGCTCGTGCCATGGAAACATTCGGCACCTTCCCTGTCCATAAGGAGTATGGGCTCTTGCCTCCAAGCCCCTTGCTGCCCATCCTGTTCTTCACCCAGTTGGCATACTGCACTGCTGCCCCCCACCAAGTGTTATCAAGCTCGGCATGGGAAAGGATGGCCCGAGCCAAATCGGTCAAGGTCCTGTTAAGCCGCTCCGCTGCCCCATTTTGCTGCGGCGTGTAAGGTACAGAGAGCTGGTGGGTAATACCCTTTTCTTCCAAGAAGGTTTGAAGTTCTTTCCCAAGGTACTCTCCACCCCGATCTGACCTTAACACCTTTACCTTGGCCCCTGATTCCCTCTCCACATAGCGTATCCACCGCTTAAACACCTTTGCCACCTCATCCTTGGTCTTCACCAAGGTGACCCAGCTAAGTCGACTGAAGTCATCAAGAAAGGTGACAAAGTACCTGCTGCCCCTTTCCCGGTCAGGAGTTTGCATCGGTCCACACACATCCGTGTGCACCAGCTCAAGGGGAGTCGAGGCATGATCAGAGGAGATAGGGAATGAGGTTCTAGGCAGCTTTCCAGACGTGCAGTCGGGACATTTGCTCTGCTGCCCAGCTCCTTCCTTGACCTCCACCCCCTTCAGCTCCCCCTTCTTCACACACTCCAGCAGTTGCTGCTTCCCCGCGTGCCCCATGCGAAGGTGTAGCAACTCAGGTGACACCGTTTCCACCTGCCTCCAGCGAGTGCTACAAGCGGCTTCCTCAGAAAAAACCATATGTGCCTTGTAACAATTAGGCACACAAGCTGGAACAAGGTATAAACCCTTGTCCAGCTTTGCCTCCATCACCACAGCTTCACCCTTTCTAACAGTACACCCTCCCTCCGTGAAAGTGCAGATGTATCCCTGTTTAGCCAGCTGCGAGCATGAAAGGAGGTTTGCAGCCAAACCAGGGACGTGAAGGACCCCCTTCACACCCACTAGCTCCCCCTCCTTCCCCTTAATGGTGATCGTGCCGATGCCAATTGCTTGCAGCAAATCTCCGCTCCCAACAATCACGTTCCTCGAATTTGGTGGGAGAGGATGGTAGGAGGTGAAGAGATCACGGCGAGGAAGCATCCCAGATGTTGCTCCAGAGTCTAGAACCAGGAAGTTGGGATCAGCCAATGCACGACCAGCGAGAGCTGCATCCTGCCCTAGCATGAGAAACGAGAAACCATCATCGGAGGAGTCGTCTTGGCCCTTCCCCTTCTCATCCTTAGCAGCTGCGGCCGTTGCTCCCTTGCTGCCCTTCTTATTCCAGAGCCCCTTCTTCATCCTTTTCTCCACCCAATCAGGTTTGGTCACTGGTGGGGCCTCTCCAGAGTAGCCGTGAGGCTTCCATCCCTCAGGCCTACTCCAGCAACTCTTCCAAGAGTGTTTTTTGTTGCATCCGGGCACAAGGCATTTGTCCAACTCTTTCTTCTTCCCCCCACCTCCTTGCTGTTGATAGCCTTTCCTGAAGGAAGCTTTATCTGCTGCACCCATGCCTCCTTCTAGGCCTCTCCCAGCATCAACCTTGCGAGCCTCATCAGAAATTAGAACCTCCCAAATCCACACCTTGGTCCATTTCTGTTGCTCGAGGTGAAGGTACTGTAGTAATGCCTCATTAGCCGCTTGATCCAACCCTTGGAGTGCAGTATAGATGATCTCCTTCTCATCTACCGTGTAATCCAGCTCCTCCAAAGCCCTCACATTCTCATCCACCCTCTGGAGATACTGAACCATGGTCTCCCCCTCCCCATAGTTCCGCTCCATGGTGTAAAACCGCTTCCGCCAAGTAAGCACGCTTAGAAGCCCTTTTTGCAAGTGCCTATCTTGCACTCTTTTCCAAGCTGCAGCTGCTGCACCTTCCTTCCCCTTCAGGTCAATCAGCATCTTAAGAAGCTCAAGTTGCCCCTCCAAAGCCCAACACAGGTACTGAAATGCCTGGCGATCCTTCCGATCCCATGCTTCTTGAGCTTTGAGCAACTCCTCGCGACTTGGTTGCGACCTTCCGGTTCGAGTTGCAGCGGTTCCTCCTTCATTCCCCCCACTCAACGATGCTCCCCCAGCCCCGGATCCCACTTGGCTGGTTGCTCCAGTAGACGCCTCCCCAGAGTCAGCTCGTGGTCGCTTCTCCGATCCATCCAACACACTTTCTAGGTCCTTAATACCTAGCCATAGTGTGAACTGGAACCTCCATAGCGAAAAGTCCGAGCCGGTAAACCTAGGAGGGCCATCCAACTTTTGGGCCATGTCAAACCCTAGATCTGGAGCACTTCAAGCCTCTCTAGATCTCTTCCAATGGAGGAAAGAACGTCCTCTAACCGTGGCTCTGATACCACTGATGGAAATCGTGCAAATCTGGAGAGAACTAATTAGAGATTAAGTCTGACGAACTCAACGAATCATTGCGTGCTGCTCAGGTAACTTCTAGAAATGAGCTTATACGCGTTGGAAAGGTCTTAATCTCTACTTTCCAGAATGATAAAGCACGTTCATAACCAAGATCTGAGCCGCCGATTATGACGAAATCAGTGTGAGGGGGTATTCTTGTAATTTGGCTAGGCAGCCATGAATCACCTAGTAAAAACGAGAAGGGAAGCAGTTCGATCTGGAAAAGTTTCAGTATGTGATTGTCAAACACCACCAACCCTTGCCCTAGACCAAACCCCAACACTCTCAAGTGCCATGTCTGCAACATCAAAGATGTTGTAGTGGATTTGAGGTTGTATGGGTTGGAAAGGTAACGGGTTCAAACCTTGCCAACCAACCCAAGTCCTTTTGCCCAAAACCCAATAGCCCACAACCAGCTAGAGCAAACTACACCACAGATTACTACACATTTATCATCTAGTGCCCGCGACCACTTCCTTAGCCAGCACCCGGGTGACCTCACCCTGACCGCCTTTGTCGACACCCTCACCGAGATCGAGACTCGCCAGCGCACTATCGCTCAGTAGAGCAGGGCGCCGGCAGTCTCTATGTTTCACGGCTGTGCCCCCTCCCAGTGCACGTTTACTGACGTTTCGGCTGCAGTCGCCACTGCGAACCCTCTTACCGAGACTGCTGCTGCGGTCCACTCGCAGCAGCGCTTGCGTCGCGGTGGCCGTGGCCGCCAGGGAGGTCGGGGTGGTGGCGCTGGTGCTGGTGGGAGTGGTGGTGGTGACGGTAGTCCGCCTAAGTGGACTACCACCGGTGGGCAGGAGCAGCTGCAGTCCCCTCCGCAGCAGGAGCAGCCCCAGTAGCAGCCGCCGTCCCAGCAGCAGCCGCCGTCCCAGCAGCAGCCGCTGCAGCCGTGGGCTCGTCTCCTGCCTGGTTGGCCCGGCACCTCTGGAGGTAGTGGCTGTGGTGGCGGCCCGCGCAGCTCGGCGTCTACTGGCGGCTCCGGTGCTGTGACCTGCCAGTACCAGCTTCAGACCGGGCCTCTCCGCGGAACTCTGTGCCGCCGCCCGCACCCGACCGCCCGCTGTTTCCGCCGCCTCGACGATCTCTCGTCGTCGCTTTGGCCCGGCCCCGGACCTCCCCGACAGGCACAGCCTAATCCGCCAGGGCGTGCCGATCTTTGAGTTAGACAGATAGGTGCTGCTTTGCATCCCTTGTATTCTGACGCTTCTAGCGTTGCTAGATCTTATTACCCTGTGTACTCTAGTTTAGGTGTTGCACCCTTGTGTAGCTTAGCCTCCCCTGCTGCGTCAAGCGTAGGACTGCCTAGTTTGCCTAGCCTAGTCCCTGCACCGGCTCCATTCCCGGCCTCCGACTTTGCTTCACTGTCCTTCACTCTCGACTCCAGTGCTTCTGCCTGTTTCTTCCGCGATCGTTCCACGCTCACTCCGCTTGCTGCGCCTGCTGTTGTCTCTCTCGCTGACCCCTTTGCGGGTCCTGTCGTTGCTCGCAGTTCCACGTCCCTTCCATGTCCAGCAGCTCGCTTGGGCTCTCTTACAGGCCTCCACGTTCCCTCGTTCTCGAGGAACTTGGTTGGTGTCAGCTGTCTCCAGGACCTCGGCGTCACCATTACGTTCCCTGGGCACGAGCGGTTCGCTGTCTGTTCTGAGGCAGTCTCAAGTTCCCCCCTTGCGACGTACCCCCGGGACCCGGTGTCCGGTCTGTTCACCCTAGACACCGCTTCCCCCCCGGTTGGTGCGTCCTCCCAGGTCGCTGCAGCGTGCTCGTGTCGGTCCCTCACTCACCCGTCCCTTTTGTGGCACCACCGCCTAGGTCACCCTGCTCTCCCGCGTCTGCGTCATATGTCCCAGCACGGTCTTGTCTTAGGCCTCCCCGCGTCGCTCCCCGCCCTTCCCCTCTCGCCTGCTCCACCGTGCACGCCTTGCGTCAAGGGCCGGCTCCGCCGTGCCCCTCACTCCTCCTCGCTTGCCCTACTATTGCTCCCCTTCAGACCCTGCACCTGGACGTTTGGGGTCCAGCCCCCGTCCCCGGACTGCGTGGCGAGCGCTACTATCTTGTGCTCGTCGAAGACTACACGCGCTACACCACGGTGTTTCCCCTGGAGTGGAAGGCCGACATGCCCGACGTTCTTCTCTCGTGGGTTGTATCTGCACGTCTTCACCGCGGGCTCCCCGTGTTGTGTCTCCACTCTGACCGTGGCGGCGAGTTCGCTTCTGGTCGGCTTGGACAGTTCTGTCTTGCGGAGGGCATCACCCAGTCGTACACCTTGCCGGACTCGCCACAGCAGAATGGGGTTGCTGAGCGCCGCATCGGCTTGGTCATGGAGGTGGCTCGTACCTCCATGATCCATGCCGGTGCACCCCATTTTCTGTGGCCGTTCGCCAATCGCTACGCCGCTCACCAGCTTAACCTGTGGCCACACTCCCAGCGGCCGCAGGTTTCGCCGACCCTCCTTTGGACCGGGTCCCCCGGTGACGCGTCTGCGTTCCACGTCTGGGGTTGCCTTGCTCACGTTCGTGCCTCTGGCACGGACAAGCTCAGTGCCCGCACTATCCCCTGTGTCTTCCTTGGTTTTCCCCTGGACTCGTCTAACTGGCTCTTTTACCACCCGCAGTCTCACCGCTTCCTCCACTCTCGTGACGTCACATTTGACGAGTCCGTCTCCTTCTACCGTCGCTTCCCTCACCGAGGTCTCCCGGTTTCCCCCCCTCTGTTCCTTGCCCCCTCTCCCCCAGTAGCCCCTCCCCCCCTACCGCCTCGTCCTGCCCCGTCTGTTGTCTCCCATGTCACTCCCCTACCGTCAGTTGTCCCTGTTGAGGAGTCTGCTGACTCTGGTGGTCCCCCCGCCCCCCCTTTGCCGCGTCCCCCTTCCCTGGTGTCGCCGCCCCCGCTGTTGCAGTCGCCGCCGCTGCCGCCGCCGCCGCCGCCTCCGCCGTCGCCGCCGCCGCCGCCGCTGCCGCTCTTGGACTCTTGGGGTGCTGGCGCTGAGGAGGGTGTTCGTCCTGCGGCTCCTGGCGTAGTCTGTCCTGGCGGGCCTGGGGGTGCCGCTGGGGCTGGAGAGGGTGCTCGCTCTGGGGGTGTTTGTTCTGGGGGTGCTGCTGTTGAGTGTTCTCCCGGAGGTCGTCGTGCCCCTACCGGTTCGAGGGTCGAGCACCAGCCGCCGCCGCAGCCGCCGCAGTCGTCGCCGCCGGTCTTCGCTCTTCGCCTGCTTGGTGTGCCATCCCCTGACCGCTCGCCGGTGTCTCCCTCGCCTCCTCCTCACCTTCCTGTCTACGGCCCTGTGTTCCCGCCCCCGGACTCTTCTCTGGACCGTCTTCCTCCTCGTTCCCCCCTTGTGTCCCCTCCGCTGTCTCCTGACCCTACACCTCCGTCCCACATTTGGTCTCGCCGTCCCTCCCGTGCTCGTCCCGTCTCCCCTATCCCGCGCTCCCATCCTATGTTACTCCGTTCTCACTCGTCTCGTCCTCCCCTCCTCCCCTCGCCTCCTCCCTCGTCGCTTGTTGTTGCACCTCCCCCGCTGTCTGACTACCTCCGTGCCGCTCGTCCCCTTGTCCCTCGGGTCCTTGCCTTTCTTGTTACAGACCCGTCTATTCCTGTCTCTTGCCTTGACGCGCTTGTCGCTGCTGTCGCTGACTTCGCCTCCACCCGCCACCTTGACTACACTACTGCTCTGGTCTCTGACCCTGCCCATCCTATGTCCGTCGGGGGTGCACCTACCCTTGGCAGTGACGTACTAGAGGACAGGCAGTACGAGCTTGCTTTCCTTTCCGAGGTCGCTCCCCATCTCTGCTCCATGCTGTTAGTCCCAGAGGGTGACCCAGACGCCTTCGACATCCCGACCCCTCGCACCTACGCTGAGGCCACCTCAGGACCCTGGGCCTCTCAGTGAATAGCTGCCATGGAGCAGGAGATGGCATTTTGGAGGTCCACCGGCACTTACGTCGAGGCAGTTCCCCCACCTGGGGTGAACGTAGTCGATGGTCGGTGGCTCTTCAAGGTGAAGCGCCCCCCTGGAGAGCCGCTTGTCTTCAAGGCGCGCTACGTGGCCAGAGGCTTCAGCCAGCGCGAGGGGGTTGACTTCTTCCAGACCTTCGCCCCGACCCCGAAGATGACCACTCTTCGGGCGCTGCTACACGTTGCAACACAGCGCGACTACGAGCTTCACTCCCTCGACTTCTCTACTGCCTTCCTTCAGGGTAGTCTACACAAGCAGGTCTACCTGCGTCGACCTCAGGGCTTCACTGGTACCTTCCCCTCTGGGACCCAGTGGCTTCTCCGGCGCCCGGTCTACGGCCTGCGTCAGGCTCCTCGCGAGTGGCACGATACGCTGCGTGCCACGTTAGCAGACTTGCAGTTCTTTCCGTCCTCTGCTGACCCCTCGCTGTTTGTGCGTTCTGGCCAGACTCCGTTCTACATCCTTGTCTACATAGACGACCTGGCCTTTGCTACTGCTGACAGGGACGCACTGGCCTCTGTGAAGGCCGAGCTGCTGAAGAGACACGCCTGCACTGACCTTGGAGAGCTGCGTCGCTATCTTGGCCTGCAGATCTTCAGGGACAGAGCAGCACGCACCATCACTCTGACACAGTCACACTTGGTGCGTCAGGTCCTTCAGAGGTTCGGTCTTCAGTTCTCCTCCGCACAGCCCACACCTCTACCTGTAGACCATGGGCTCTCCGCTCCCGTTCCTGAGGAGCCAGTAGAGCCCAGTGGCCCCTACGCGGAGCTGGTGGGTTGCCTCATGTACCTGATGACTTGCACTTGCCCATATCTTGCATACCCTCTCAGCATCCTGGCTCGCTTTGTGGCCACTGGCAGACACCGACCACAGCACTGGTCGGCCGCTAAGAGGGTTTTGCGATATCTAGCAAGTACATCGGGCATGGGGTTAGTGCTAGGAGGACGCAGGCCGGTGGTCCTCACTGGGCACACTGACGCTTCTTGGGCAGACGACTCTGAGACTCTCAGGTCGTCTCAGGGCTACTGTTTTAGTCTTGGTTCAGGTGCTATCTCTTGGAGATCCACTCGCTCGTCGTCTATTGCCCAGTCCAGCTGTGAGGCCGAGATCTACGCTGGTGCCATGGCGGCACAGGAGCTCCGCTGGCTGACCTTCTTGCTCACTGACTTAGGTGAGCGGCCTAGCTCTGCCCCGGTCCTGTACGCTGACAACAGGGCCATGATCCTCCTGTGTCAGGAGCGCTTGAGGGCAGAGCGAAGCATATCCAGCTGCGGTACTTCCTCCTGCGCGAGCTACAGCAGTGTCGCCAGGCCCGTGTAGTTCACTTGGCCTCCGGTGCCAACACAGATGATATCTTTACCAAGGCGCTTGCGCCTAAAGATCATCAATGGCACTGTGTACAGCATGGTCTTGGTCTACTAGGGCTGGACTAGTAGTGCCGCCCTAGCTTGCTTTTGTCTTATCTGTACTCTTGCTGACTGGTCTTTGGACCCCTGCATCAGTGGTTGGACTAGTAGTGCCACCCTGAGCTGTGTGCTTCTTGCTTGCACTACCCCTTCTCTAGCCTAGGGGGTGTGTCAACTTATATATATCATGCTGGTAGAAGTTATAGGCTAGTATCGGTGTGTGATCCTAGTGAGTACAACCCAACTGCTATATGTTCCCTGTTTCCCCTTCTAATTATCTCATTCTCGTATTCTAACACTCCGGGCTCGTCGCCTAGCTAGAGTTCTCGCTATTTAATGTTAGGCTCCCATTCTTGTACTCGTCATTATTATTCCGCACACTCAGTTATTATTCATAACATTTGGTATCAGAGCTACTTTCCTGGTTCACCCCGCTTTCTCAAGGTAGTTTATTTCCAAGGCGTGGTTAACCATGCGGGGCTGCAAAGCGGTTGTCAGTGAGCTAGAGTTATAAGCTCACACAACTACGATAGCGTTTGCGCCCCCTGCGGTTTCTTACCACGGCCTTCCACCTGCCCGAAAGGCGTAGCATTCGCATCATGACTCAGGCCCAGCAAGACGAGGCCATGGCTCAGATGCAGGCTATGTAAGCCCAGATGGCGAGTTTGAACAGTGAAG
>BQMB01001100.1:97500-125000 GCA_027943415.1 Closterium sp. NIES-67
CCTCGTGTGCTGAGTGCAATGAGGGGAGGGTTGCGGCATTGAGTCACCACGAACCTTGGTATCCTTTGCATCCCTTCCACTGCGCCTCCTGGGAAGGCACTCGACACGCCGGTAGAGCAACGTAGAGCCCCGAATGCTGGCATGTTAGCAACAGACATGACAGCAGCTCCAATTCTTGCGGCAACTCCAACTCCCATGCCTGTGGAGGCTGTGCAGGCGGGTGAGGGTGAAAAAAATCCTGCCATGGATTGTGGAGGGTGTATCCAAGCAGCGACACACATGACACCTGGCAGCGTCTCTCTTGGTCTGGCATCGGGTTCTGAGAACCACACGGTTGAGACTCATCCTGCAGCAGGTGGTGTGGACGTCGGGTGGTCAGATGGTTCCTCACAGTAAGCAACATGCTTGTGTACACTATGAATATGCCATCAACAAAGCAGGTTTATGCACTCTTTTTCCAGGTCTTCCAATCAATGATGTACTCCACATCATTGTTTTTTCAGGGAAGTCGCTAAACCTGTGATCACCCCCATGCTCGACTCCAAGATTCCGTGTGAGTGGCCGAAAACGCCAACATTATTCCCACCCAGTGAGGGCTCGGTCTGCTATCTGGATTGTGCGTTCTTCATACGGCTTCTCTTGCTGGTTTCGCTTCACTGCACTGGTGGACTGGCGTGCGGCAGGGTCATGTGGTTACAATCATGGAAGATCTCTCTGGGGGCGCTCGGCTTGTTGTGGAGATGTCGCAAGTGTCAGCGCACTGAGATCTGGTGGTCATGTAATCGAGAGGCAGCTGATGGTGAGGCTTCCAAAAAGGGGCGCCGAAAATGCCGTGGCTAACGAAGACTGTCCTAGGTGCCTACACTATTTCTGGACTAGGCTACCAAGCCATGTCGTCTGTGGCTAGAGGTATAGGCCTCTCCATACCAGTTGAACGAACATACTACTCCTATATGAAAGGTCTGTTAGGCCTTTGGGCGAGCATCATACGACAAAGCGAGCTATCCATGGCAAGTGTCAGAGCTAATGCTGTCCGTCGAAGCAAGAATAAGGTGTGGATCAGTGTAGATGGCCGGTGGTCGCAGGCGCGAGAGGGGGAGTGGTGTACTGTGTCGTTCATGGAGGGGCAATCGAAGACGGTCCTGCACCAAGTCACGATCAACAAGCACAGGTACGGTGTTACATCTACCGTGATGGAGCGTGTTGCCTTCGAACAAGGCATGCATGAGTTGTCTGCCATCGGGTTGCTGTGGAAGGGGTGATTATGGATGGTGGATCGACATACAAGAAGGCGCTGGTAGAGATGGAGATTGCGCATCAGGTGGATGTGTGGCATATGGCGCGGTCATTGGTAAAGGCAGGAGCTTGTGGATGTGAAAAAGGATGAGGAGATGAAGGTTGAAGACGCAAAATCGCTCGACGACCTCTGGCACGTGAAGAAGACACATGTTCTGGCATGGTTGGAAGGGAGAGGGAAGAAGGGAAACTTCACGATAAAGTCGACACGGGAGCAGTTGTTGCCAGTGATCTGCCAACTTCTGGGTCAGTTCGAGTACGAGTTGCGTGACGCTACTGAGGCATCCTACAAGTACCCTGAGTTGTGGCGGGTGGTGGTGCGCATGGCTGGCTCGGGCGCCATTGAGAACCATGTGCCAACGGCTCTGCACATCATTGATGCGGATAGAGCCGCCGAGGGGGACATGGCTGCGGAGTGTCCTTTGGAGACTGGCGCCATTGGGTTTGAAGATGTGGCGCAGATGTTTGCGTGGGACCCACATATCATCAACGGGATCCGACCAACGTCGTACGCCTCTCTTGTCATCGCTCAGACAGCCGCCAGCTGACCTGACGAGGCAGCCGATGTGCGTGACACACATCGCGAACTCAACGAAGAGGGTGAGCCTTTGCCAGTCGTGTCGTTGTTTTGTTATGCCCCCCGCTTGCTCGGACATCTTTTTGCTCTGAGTCAATACTTCGTGCGCATTGGCAGACGAGACCACGGGCATAGAAGAGGAGATCGGGGAGTTGGTGTGAAGGGGCTGGTGGCAGGAGGATCACCATAAGGATGGTGGGGATTTGGACCTTGCTGGGTCATCTACAGGGGGTCGTGGTCAGGCTACTGGGAGCAGTCAGTGGTGGGGACGGAGGAGGAAGAGAAAAAGGGGGGCCAGAGCTACGCAGTGCAAGTTTGGAACTGATGTTGAGGAGGACATTGTAGAGGAGGTGACCGTTCTGCAACGCTTTAGCATACATTTTCACCACGTCGGTGGGGGTGGCGGTGCAGGCGGAGGTGGTGGTGGAGTCGGGTCGCCCGGTGGTAGCGCGGACAAGGGGACTGTGACTGGTGCAGCCGAGCAGCCGTCCCAACAGCCGCAGGCGTCGCAGCCGGACCAGCACCAGCCGCAGCAGCAGCCCCAGCACCAGCCGCAGCAGTCGTCGCAGCCGTAGCAGCAGAGGCGGGCGAGTGGTCTCCCGCCCGGGTGGCCTGGAACTGGTGGCGGTGGTGGACGTGGTGGGCGTGCGCGTGGTGTGCCTCCGGGTGGCAGTTCGGGTGACGGGCCCTGTCAGTACCAGCTCCAGACCGGACATCGCCGTGGCTCTGTTTGCGGTAAGATTGGTCACACTCCCGTCCGCTGTTTTCATCGCCTGGACGACCTGTTTCGTCTTCGCTTCGGCCCGTCGACCGACCTCCCCGACGGGTACAGCTTGCTTCGCCGTAGTGTTCCGATTTTTTATATGGACATGGATGAGCTTAGCTCTGCCTTGTATGTGTTGTATGCTGATGACTCTCGTGTGACTGGTTCTTACTACCCCTTGTTGCCTAGTCGAGGGAATGCAAAACCTCGCTTGTGATGCAAATTGAGCAAAAAAACATCAGTTGCAGTTGCCACAGGGTGGGGAATCTTGGAGAAAAACCTCTCTAGTTGAGCGTTGTGCATGTTTGCATAAAGATCAATGGAGTGGGGTTTGAGTCGACGATCCAGGAGCTGGAACTATAGGGCTTGGAGTGAATAGTCATCGTAGTCTTGGGTTTTGGAGAGCTCGTCAGCATTTACGTTCAATTCCCTCGGGATCCATTCGATGGCGAGTCGCGTCTTGTTCTCCAAGCACAAGCTGATGATCGCTTGGCACAACAGTGTGAGCGCGGGGTGATGGGAGCCCCCTTTGTGAAGGATAAACATCACCCCTTGGTTGTTGACACAGACTAACACATGGCGGTTGGGGAGGTATGTGCTGAATGTCTGGAGCGCCCACAAGACACCTTCGAGCTCCCTTCGAGTGCTGGAGGTGGGCAGGAGCTCATCGAGCATGCAGTTACTCGCTTCACTGGGCGTGCGCGGGAGTTGCGTGAGTGTGGCGCCCCAACTGTGGGCGCTTGTGTCGACGTGGATGATGGCGTCGAACTGATTGCTGAGATGGGATGGGGCACCATTGAACCGGTCAAACAGTGAGAGCCAGAAGCGCAACTCCTCTAATGCGACTGGGGCCAGCTGAGCCTTGGCATGCCAAGACGTGGTATCGGCGATGAGTCTGAGAAGCTCGTGGCTGGAGGCTCGTGCTGTGGCGCCCAATGCTAGGGCCTTGGAGGCCAACATCCCAGTGACTCGCGCGAGGGAGCGGATAGGGACTTGCCGTCCTGCTTGGCCTTGTGAAATGGGGTTGTTGAGTGTGGCCAGGAATTGCACCCGTCATTCATGTCCAATAGAGAACGTGCCGTGGGCGGCATCGATCTCCAGGCCGAGGAAATGGATTTGGCGTGTCAGGTGGAGATGCGTTTTCTTTCCATTGATGACAAACCAGCAGCCTTCAAGTCTTGTATGACTGCCGCGCAGGCCGAACGTGCGTGCAGGTGAGAGTTGCAGAGAAATAGTAGGTCGTCGACATACGAGACAACTCGCAAGCCACTCGCCCTCCATCGTTTTGCAAGCTGTTTGATTAGCTGGGTGAAGACAAACGGGGTCGTGGCAAGGCCAAAAGGTAGTGACCGGAAGGAGTAGTATGCGCCTTCAAATTGGAAGCCCAAAAACTTCCAGTAGGAGGGATGCATCTCGACGTGATGATAACCGGATTTAAGGTTGATTGAGAACATCCAGCCGCCCGGGCGGATGAGATCGGCGACCCGGTTCGAGCCTTCGTACTTGAATTTGGGAATCTCGAGGTGAGCGTTTACTCTACGCAGGTCAAGGATGAGGCAGCATTTGTCTCGCTGCTCCACTATGTTCAATGGATTAACACATGCTAGCATGTCTCGTGTGGGGACTGCCACGGCAAAGCCCGTAATGATGAGGTCTTGGATCGCACCGCGAGTAAAGGCGAGATGTTTGTAAACGCCGGTATGATTTCTCTCTTCGAAAGGCGGTGCCGATGTGTTCTTCCAAGCCTTTTGCGATTATAAAGAGGATGAAACAGCTGTCACACCACGAGCACCACCAGTGCAAGGCGTGGCGCAGTCGACTGCGCATGACTGTCCTTGTCAGTGACTGCGTACTCGTAAGGGTCGTGCTCCTCCCATGGCCATCCATTTACGAGTCCTGTCAATTCAAGCATCGTGGGAGAGAGGAGAAGCTCAATAAGGTGTCGGTCACGGTCTGAATACACCGCACATGTAATGGGAATCGTTCTGTGGCATTATGCCAATCAAAAATCCCATGGCCATGTGTCTATGCCTTGTCTCATCAAAGATGTCCCCTCTCTTTCCCGCCATGCTTTTCTGCTCATGCTCTCTCTCTCTCTCTCTCTCTCTCTCTCTCTCTCTCTCTCTCTCTCTCTCTCTCTCTCTCTCTCTCTCTCTCTCTCTCTCTCTCTTTCCCTCTCTCTCTCTCCCTCTCTCTCTCTCTCTCTCTCTCTCTCTCTCTCTCTCTCTCTCTCTCTCTCTCTCTCTCTCTCTGGGGATTTCTAAATGGATGACATCCATGAAGAAGTGCTGACAGAGGAAGGCATTATTGTACATAATGTACATGTGTGTATATAGGGACCAGATGGGAGGAGGGTTGGTAATGGGTGAGAGCACAGGGAAGGGAGGCGGGAAGGCTGCTATCGGGGATAGCATAGAGAGAGGTGGAGCTAGCTGGCAGCAGCAGCTCGTGGGTTTGGGGCCAACTGGGGGTTGATGGCAGAGGTTGGGAGCAGGTTGGGGATCGGCCGAACCTGGGTTGATGGCTGGGGAATATTCTGTTGTTCCTCGCACTTTCGTGTGCATGTGTGTGTGTGTGTGCAGGTGGACAACTGGGCAAGGATTTGGATGGCAGGATGGATGCCAATCGTTTATTGGCTGGCAGTAAAGGCTGTCTGCCTTCTGTTTCACCAGCAGGATGGAGTCGGTAGCCTGGGGAGAAGACACAGCAGGAGGAGGGGTAATATAGCCTTGCATAGCAATGTTTGAACCTCTTTTTGTATGTTCTCGCTTTTAGTTCAGTCGTCAGATTCATAGCTCTGGCAGAACTAGCTGGCGATTACATCAACAAAGAACTGGGTGGTGTGATGACTAGTGGCAGCAGACTGTTGGTTAGGAGGCATATCCTTACATACAAAAAGTCAGATGCCATTACGTTCCGGAAAGGAGTACGCGAAAGAGCGTGAGATGGAGGGAACGGAGAAGCCTCCGCCCGAAGGAGAAGGGAGTGGGCAGGGGGGCGGGCGAGGAAGCCCGAAGAACTACGTCATGCAGCTGGAGAATGTGATGGCGTGATGGGAGAAGGATGAACTTTCGCTGGAAGAATTCTTCAGGGGCCTGGCCAATACGCTAACAAGAGAGGCAGAGACCTACTACCGGATCTCGCACCGCGAATTGCTACACTGGGCGGCGGAGGCGCCGCCGGGCAAAAGGGACCCGACAGAGAAGTTCCTGCTGATGCTAAAGAAACAGTTTCCCCTGCAGGCGTCGGAACGAGTACGTGAGTTCCGAGACTTCAGGAGGCGGAATGACGAGTCCCTACTGGCCTACTATGGAAGGCTAGTAGAGTTGAGGGAGGATATGCAGTGCCAGGACCAGGGAAGGCTGATCATTAAGTTTCTGGTGGTGCTGAGTCCAGAGCTGCAGCAAGACGTGCGGAGTAGAATCATCGACATAGGATTTGGCGCCACGTTGCATGAAGCTTATGAAGTGGCACGGCGGATAGAGACGGGACGTCGGCTCTTCGAAGCACACAGGCAGACGGAGCGACTGGCAGACCGCAGGAGGCCTGCATGGGCAGTGGCAGCGGTGGAAACAGAGGGAGCACGGAGGGGAGGTAGCAAAAACCGCAAGTGTCACAACTGCCGCCAGCAGGCCACTTCCGGCGCGACTGTCGAAATCCGCCAGCCTGCTCCATCTGCGGAGACACCGACCACTTACGATGGGACTGCCCCGAGTCGCCAACATGCGCGAAGTGTGGGCGGGGGGGACACAAGGAGCACGACTGCTACTCACAGCAAAGGGGCAGAGTGATCAGAGGGGCGGCGGAGGTATGAGCGGAAATTGACAAGTTGCAGCAGTGGCTGGCGGAGTTGGAAGGAGGATAGGGCAAGCAACCCGCCTTGTTCGCGCAGGAAGAGGATGAGGGTGGGAGCGAGAGGAGCTGGGATTGCGGAGCGGAGGACGATACCGAGAGGCGAATCGAATGAGGGGAGATGCGGCGCCACGGAGAGCAGCTGCGGAAGCAACGGGGAACTTGGAACGCCTCAGCTGCCAAGCATCTGTGCTCATCGTGGAGGCGGGAGCAGTAGCGGTGAGCGGAATAACGACAAAACATGCTATCGTGGGCGCGCATCACGTCCTAATCGGGAAACGGCGGGCAGACCAGCTGAAGTTGAATCAGCAGAACCGGCTGATTGAGGAGGGATACCTGCTGATGACAGCAAAGGGAGGAGCGGCAAAATGGATGCCGAAGACCCGGCGGACGGTGGAGATTGTACTGCAGCCGAGAGAGAAGGGAGAATGCACTGTAAGGATGCAATGTGGAGTGTCGCAGTCAGAGGACTACGACCTGCTGCTAGGGGTTGAGTTCTTCTACAAGATAGGCGCAACCATCAACATGTGGAAGGAGACCATGTCGTACCGAATATAGTTCTGGGAGAAGCAGGGGGGCTTGGGGCAGCTACCGGTGCGGTTCATCAAGCGAGAGCCGCAAGAAGCCTATCAGGCAGTAACCCCAGTGGCGGCCACAGAGGTGGGAGTCTGGGACTGGCTGGAATACGAAGTAGAGAAGGCGAGCAGGGAAGAGAGGGCGGAACGGTGGGGGACGAATCTCGACCTGAACACCAAGGTGCTGCAAAGGCCGATAGTACTGCAGGAGCTCTTCGGAAGGATATCGACCGGTCTGGCGGTGGTGCTGAAAGCTCGGCTCACCGTCGACAAGCACATCTACATCGAACCGGACCCCGCAGCGAACTGTATGGCCTGGCATCACATAAAGCTGCTGCAGGAGAGGTACCCATTCCAGTTCACAACGGAGGCAGTAGAGGCAGGCGCGGTATGGCAGTGTGATGACGTGCGGAAGATCGACCAGCGCTGCCTGGACCAATGGGGCCACATAGACCTGGTGGTGGCAGGATGGGAGTGCCAGGGGTACTCGCGAGCCGGGAGGGGGGCAAAGCATGCAAGACTCAAGGAGCTCCCTCTTTCACGAGATGGCCAGAGTGATGCGCCTCCTCAAGGAAAAGCAGGGAGAGGTCCGGTACATCGTTGAGAACGTGGACATGTCACAGGACCCCAGAGAGAAGGTCAGACGGGCGCACAAAGAAGTGGTCGGCGTACCTTGGGCAGGAGTGACCTGGGATGGGGCGCAAACAGGGGGCAGGTTGTACCGAGTGCGCACCTACTGGCAAAACGGACTGCCAGAGGCGGCAGTGCGATATCACCTGTCGATGATGGAGAGACCAAGGGCCAGGGTAGTGGAGGACATCCTCGAGGCACGCAGGAAGCCGGTCCTAATCCTTGTGCAAGATCACAAATCTCAGTACAGCTGCAACCAGATAGGGCAGCCACGAGAAGCATGGCCTACACTCGTGGCCTATGAGGGCGCCTATGGGTTCAGAATGGAGTGGGGACAGCCAGGACCTAGAATGGTCTACGATCAAGGCGAGCGCAAGTGGGAGGAGCCAACAGCCCTGGAGAGAGAGCTGGCGCTGGGCTTCATGGCCAGACGTGACCGAAGCACAGCGACGGAAGGCACTGGGGCAGGCCATGGATCTGGGGGCGTTACACTGGCTGATTGCGACCATCATGCTCCAGCACGCCTGATGCCGGCTGGAAAGGAAGAGAGACAAGGCAGCGGCCATTCTGCCACAGACGCAAGAAGTAGCCAATAAGCAGCACGTGGCCGAGGCCCTGCTAGAGGAATGTGAGAGGGAAGAGCAAGAGCAGACGGCGGTAGGAACGCCACTAGAGCAGAGGCGACCCCACTGGCGAGATGAAACTGAAGCAATGAAGGGCGCATACGGAGCGCGCCGGATGCAGACGAGGATGAGGAAGGAGAGGGAGAGCAGGAGGAAGCGGCTTGGATGGACAATGAGCCAGAGGCGGGGTACATGGCACTGGAGGCAGAGATGGTACGGAAGGAAGGAAGGCAGAGCACGGGAAGCGGGAAACTGGGTTAGACGAACCGAGAGAGGAGGGAAGCGGGGCAGAGGCAGCCTCAAGCGCGCCAGCAGAAAAGAATGACATGGCAGACGGGGCAATGACGGGGGCGGAGAGAGTGGCGCAGTGGGACATTGGAGAAGCCATGACGTCAGCAGGTCGCAAGGCCATGGAAGAGCCTGCTGGGCCGGTATCAAACAAGCTTCGCCTACAGCCTCGTCCAGCTCAGCGCCTGCACGACCACGGACATGCGTCTATCACTGACTACAGAGATACCCATGTACCAACGGCGAAGGCGGATGAGTCCGCAGGACCTGAAGGTCTGCTCAGAAAAGTGTCGCGAACTGCTCGCAGCTGGATTGATCCGACTGTCCGCGTCAGGCTATGCGGCAGCGGCGGTGGTATCCGCACGAACAGACCTAGTGTGCGAGGTGTTGTCGCGACGGATGTGTAGAGATTATCGTGGGTTGAACAAAGTGACAGCGGCGGACAGGTACCCCACGCCCTTGGCAGACGAGATTTTTGACCAGCTGCAGAGCGCACAGGTCTTCTCGACGCTCGACCTAAGGCTGTAACGCATGGCCTCTGCACAGTACGCGGGCCTAGAAACGACCTTCCCAACCGCTTTCCACAATACGGCTACCTATGCTAGGTAGCGCGAAATAGGAAGGAAGGGTTGGGAGGGGAGGATTGGGATTGGTCGACACTTCGGGCCAATCAGATTTTAGTTGTACAAATTGAGTTGGCCAACTCACGCGATGGTTGGGTTTTCGACCAATCAGAACCAGTGAGTTGGTTGGCAGTGCCAACTCAACTCGAATATTCTTATGCTGTACACTAAATGCTAATCTGAATATATTGCTGTAAACCTCTCATTGGTTGGAAATCCAACCCTTTGCCACATAAGCTAGCTCACCTCCTTGGAGCCATGGAGGAGGTTGAGCAGCTGCTGGGAGTCATTGGAAGGGGTCTGGGCTGAGAAGCTCATTCTCAACTTCCCACTCCAAGAAATCAATCTTGAAATGGGATTTTTCTCTAAGTCATGAGTTCTCCTCACAAGCTTCCCTACACTAGTGGCTTCTAGTGTGATCTCCTAGGGGAAGCCCTACCCAACCAGAGTCTCAAGCACTTTTCTTCAAGGACCTTCCTCAAGCTTAAACTACCTCTTAGAGGAGGTTCCTCCTAAATACCACGCTAGGGGATCGTTAGTTGATTTTGTACCCCATTTTATATCCTAGGATCTTGGATGTTGAGTTTGGACTTCAACCCTTGTTGCCCATGATATAAGGGCAAGGGTCGTTACATTGGTAATCAGAGCTACGTTAATCTTAAGCCTTGTGGGATTTTTCTTGATCTATTTTTTTTAGAGGGGTGATTGGCCCTCAATCCAAGACATTGGAGTGAAGATTTCAAGAGATCACAAGTTTCTCCAAGTCATTTTGAAGAACTTCTTCAAGATCTTCATCAATTCCTCCACTTCTCGAGACAATTTTCCAGCACAACCTCTTCTCCTACCTCCACCATTCAAGATTTGAAGAGAGAACATTTTCTCTCTTACCCACCTTGTTGGTGGAAGACTCCCTTGAGGAGTGGGTTTCAGATCTGTGATCTGTTGCAAGATCTAGTTTAGATCTTACCCTAGCATTGAGGTGCTAGGGATTGGGCAACAGATTGTATTTCTTGTAATTTCTCTTATTAAGTTATTCTGTTAAGAGATCTCTTTATAGAGATTGTCTTGCCCTCTCACTGCAGTGATTGGGACTTGAACAGATTTCTTAAGAGATTTTAAAGAACATTCCAGATCTGTTGAAATATCTTCCTTGTTTTACCATGACTTCAAGTCAAGTTTTGGAGAACTTGGAAAGGGAGGAGCCTAATGTGACTCCTGAGGGAGCCAACCTTGCTGCCAGTAATAACCAACAGCAAGATGAGGCTATGGCTGACATTGAATTGGTGGACCTGAATTTGGAGAATGAGGGTAATGAAGAGCATGGAGAAGCAGAAGGGATTGATGGAGCAGAGGGGGAGGATGATGGCATCGAGGAATGGTCGCTCTCCGATGATGTGGCTAAACTCCAAGCACAAGTCTCTGAGCAGCAGCTTATAATCAATCAGCAGAAGGGACACATCAACTCCCTCAATATTGCTTTGGCGACACAAAAGACCGACACGACTAGGCTGCAAGCCGATCTCAATATGGCATATGGAGAGGTACGGGATCACAAGCGTCTGTTACATAACAGGGGCAATCAAATCCAGGCCCTGGAGAAAACGTGCGACCAGCTGCAAGCTGCTATCACCCAACTGCAGACTACAACTGCCCAACTGCAATCTACAATCGCCCCGATGCAACCTGCTATTGCCCACCTGCAGAACCAGTACACGGATATTCGGCGGGGTCCTATCTACCAACACTCACCCGCTACTGCTGGCCCGTCGGGCACCCAATCCAACCCGCCGCCTGTTGCATCTCCTACAACTGCAGCACCTCAGCAACCTGTCCAGCCCATGGCAACGCCTTTTGGCTCGCTCCCCACTGCGCTCCCAAAATTCATCCATGGCAAGACGGATGTTGAGAACTGGGTGACAACTGTGGATGAAATGCTGACTCTCCACAACGTGCGCACCAACGCTCGTGTCACCGCCGTCTCTGGTGCGTTGGATGAGCATGCTAGCCAAACCATGTTTGCTAGCCGGAAACAGCTCGAAGCAAGTGGAAAGTTTTTCACCTGGGACGAGTTCTGTGCTGCAATGAAAGCGGCTTTTCTTGTCAAGACAACTGACATGGAGGTGCGTCGTCGCCTTGAAAACATCAAGTGTGGCGATCGCTCAGTGCAGAAATATGCACAAGAGTTTGAGGGCGTTCTGCGACTGATGGGCAAGCAGCTGTCTGAGAATGAAGTTATGTATATCTTCTTCCAGAATTTGCCCCAGTCCCTGCAGGATAAGCATGTCGCAAATGGCCTCAACAAATGGAGCACCTACAAGGAGCTCAAAGAGGCAGTTCAAGCAACGGACGAGACTGTTCGTATGCTAGCAACGCCTTCCACCGACCAGCCTGAGTCGAGGACTCAGGCGAGGGGTGATGGTGGCAATGTTGGTGGTGGCCAGTGGAATTCCAAGGGGAAGGGCCATGGGTACAAGAGGCCCTTCCACCAGAATGGTAACCAGCAGCGTCCTCCGGCTAAGAGGGCGAATGGTGGCGGTTACAAAGGGCCGCCAAGGGACTTCTCTAATGTCGTCTGCCGAGGGTGTGGCCGCCGTGGTCACATGGAATTTCAGTGCCGCTATAGGAATATCATAAAACATAGTGGTAAGCCTAAGGGCAACAACAATGGCGGCGAAGGACCTTCTGGCAGTAAGAAGGATTTTCAGAAGTCCAACTAGGGTGTGGGTACCTAGTTGGTCAGATAGATCGGGGAGATGAGGCATATGCTTTATGTGACGATGATTTAGTAAAGCTAGAGAAGCTTGCTGAATGCAAAATCTCTTGTTTGTTTGCCTCTTCTTTTAATAAAAAGTCAATGTTTGCACCTCGATCGTACCCACTTGATACCATATCCATCGAAGCGTTACGCGATAAATTCTCAGTCGTTTACTGTGGCCTGGAAACATTGCCTTCTGTACTCGATGTCGTGAGTCGTTGTACTCAAGAGCACCCCCTGACTGCGGTCGCCGTGGTGACTCGTACAGTAAAGGGCGAAACGTTCAAATCGCTTCGAGGATGGGTTGTGCTGGCGTCTTGGGACAAGGGACACCATGTGTGGTGGACCAAATCGGAATCCTTTGGACGAGCTCGCCACAATGTCAAGGTGTACTACAAACCCTCGTCGAACATTGTGGCATGCCCCATCCGCCCAATGCATCAACAAAATCTACTCATTTCGGGCCGCGTTAACGGACATAGCGCGAAAATTCTTGTCGATACAGGTGCCACTGTTTCCCTCCTTGATGAAAAGTGGGTCACACCGCTTGGGGTCCTCGTTGAAGGACCGTCATGTCCCATTCGTCTTGGGGACGATAGTCTTATCCCAAGCAAAGGACGGACATTGATCGACATGGAAATCCAAGGCTATAGCGAAAAGATTCGCACTTACGTTCTCCCCTTGCTTGCGGGTGTCGACGTAGTCTTGGGAATGGATTGGTTACGTGCAAATGAGGTTATTTTGGATTTCCAGGATAACACAGTTTCTTTCACCAAGAATGGTGAACCAATCCAGTGGCAGGTGTCTGTCGATATGACCATCCCGGTGGTTCAAATTACGAAAAGTGCAGACGTGTGTTTTGCTCTGGCATGTCAATTCGGACAGCATTACCGCGTTGCTAATACACTTTTCGTCATACAGCTCGAGGAAGCTGGAACCCCAATGCCAGACATTGAGGATTTTCCACCTCAAATGAAGTTACTGGCGGATGAGTTTAAGGAGGTTTTTGAGTCTATTCCAGACGGACTCCCTCCTGACCGCGCCGTGGGCCACACCATCCCTGTGGAGCCTGGAAAGCTCCCACCGTTTCGACCTCTGTATCGCCTCAGTCCAGCTGAGTACGAGGAGGCTAAACAACAGATTGAGGAGTACCTCAGGAAGGGATGGATTGAGCCAAGTGCATCACCATATGGAGCACCAATCTTGTTCGTTAACAAGAAGGGTGGTGGTTTACGCATGTGCGTCGACTACCGCGCCTTAAACAAGATCACGATCAAGAACAGATATCCTCTTCCAAGGATAGAAGACCTGTTCGATCGACTCCAGGGTGCTCAGTGGTTTAGCGCGTTGGATCTGGCACAGGGGTACCACCAACTGCGCATCACTGAGGAGGATGTTCCCAAGACGGCGTTCCGTTCGCCGTTTGGCCATTTTCAATGGCGTGTGCTGAGCTTTGGCTTGACCAATGCTCCAGCCTCTTTTCAAAGGGCCATGAACGATGTGTTCCGCGAAGCAATCGGGCACTTCGTTCTGGTTTACCTTGACGACATCTTGGTTTATTCCAAGACTGAAGAGGAGCACACTCTACACCTAAAATGGGTGTTAGGAAAGTTGCGAGAACATAAGTTCTATGCTCGTTTGTGGAAATGCCATTTCTACAAACGCGAGCTGGAATACCTCGGTCATCTTGTCGGGAACGACGGACTTAAAGTCGACCCCAAGAAGGTGGTGGCTGTTCAGAATTGGCCTGTCCCACAAGACGTGGGCCAGATCAGGTCCTTCCTAGGCCTGGCCAATTATTTCCGCCGGTTCTTGGAAAATTACTCAACTGTCGTTGCCCCTCTGACAGCACTTACCCGAAAGGGTAGTGCATGGGAGTGGACTCGACAATGCCAAGAGGCATTTGACAAAGTCAAAACAAAGCTGACCAATGCTCCGGTTCTGGTATTGCCAAATCCTTCTAAACCCTATGAGGTGGTCACAGACGCCTCGACAGTAGGGATTGGGGCGGTACTCTTGCAGGAGGGCCGCCCAGTGGCATTTGAGAGTAGGAAACTCTCCCCGGCAGAGCAGCGCTATACGACGTCAGAACAAGAGTTGCTGGCGGTCGTGCATGCGCTGCGAACATGGCGATGTTATCTGGAAGGTGTGGATTTTGTGGTCACGACAGACCACTGTCCGAACACCTATTTCTCTACTCAAGCCACGCTCACTCGGCGCCAAGCCCGCTGGGCAGAACTCCTTAGTGGGTTCACATTCGATATTCGATATCGTGCAGGTTCTACGAACATGGCTGACCCCCTCAGCAGACAGCCGATAGGGGCAGCGACTGGGCTTGATGAAACCGAGGATAAGGCAGTGGTTGCTGCTTGCTTCGGTATTCTTGCCGTGGCTCGAGTGAGTGAGGTCACCTTCAGTGGTTTTCTGAAACGCATCCGCACAGGATACCATATTGACTCCTGGTTTCAGAACCCACAAAATACGAAGGGCCTCAAGTACGAGCATGAGCTCTGGTGGCGAGAGAAAGAGATTGTGGTACCCCACGTGGGTAACCTGCGGAATGATATAATTGAGGAAGTGCATAGCACCAAGTACGGGGGACACCTGGGTATCAAGAAAACCCGGTGGGCCTTAAGTGACGTGTACTGGTGGCCTGGATTGGGGACTGAGGTCCAACAATTCGTGTCGCGTTGTGATGCATGCGCTCGCAACAAGTCAGACACGAAAAAGCCTGGTGGTTTGCTTCAACCACTGGAGATTCCAGACGAACCCTGGGAGAGTGTCTCACTGGATTTCATCACAGACCTCCCAAAAACACGAGACAGCCATACTGCGATCTTGGTCTTTGTGGATCGACTGACCAAAATGGTGCACTTCGTTGCTACTACAACAGACGTATCCGCGGAAGATACGGCCAAGTTGTTTGTAGCACATGTGTTCCGCTTACACGGGTTACCGCGTGTGCTGGTGTCCGATCGAGATCCGCGCTTTACAAGCCGATTCTGGCACGAAGTTACACGGACACTCGGAACGAAGCTAAAGATGTCGTCAGCCTTCCATCCCCAAACGGATGGGCAGACCGAGCGAACGAATCGTACTCTTGAGCAAATGCTTCGTTCATTCATTGGCCCAACACAGGATGATTGGGATGACTTGTTACCTGTGGTTGAGTTTGCAGTGAACAATTCCGTCCATGAAGGTACCCATGAAAAACCCTTCATTCTGAACTGTGGTCGGCATCCCACGACACCTGCTACGCATGGGATAGGCGGACTGCGAGTCCCTGCCGCGAAAGACTTTGTGGGCAAGCAGCAAGAAGCGCTCAAGTCTGCTTGCCGCTGGCTGCAGCTGTCTCAGCAGCGACAAAAGTCTTATGCCGACATGAAACGCCGGGAAGTCTCTTTTGAGGTTGGAGACAAGGTATTATTGAGCACGAAGAACATTCGTCTCAAAATCCCTGGGGCACGAAAGCTGTTCCCTCGATGGATTGGGCCGTTCGAGGTGATCCAGCGTGTTGGTGTGGTAGCTTACAAGTTGAAGTTACCCGAAACATTGCAGATTCACAATGTCTTCCACGTGTCTCTGCTCAATAAGTACATTGCTGAAGGCAAGTACTTACCTCCGCCAACGATCGTCCTCGGAGAGGAACTCTTCTATGAGGTCGAGCGTGTGCTCATGCACCGTGATCGACAGCGCGGCCGCAAGACAGTACGCGAGTTCCTTATTAAGTGGAAAGGCTATGGGCCTGAACACAACTCATGGGAGCCAGAGGAACATTTGACCGAAACTGCGGTTCACGGATATCTGGAAGACCTGGCTCAAAGAGCAGCCTCACAACCAGTGGATGGTGTTGACCCTGGTCGTAATGTGATTCGGCGCGCTCGAAGCACCCGTCCCCAGAAGCACTCTACGGCAACGAGGACGTTGCCACCTGGAGGGGGAGGAGTGTAACGCATGGCCTCTGCACAGTACGCGGGCCTAGAAACGACCTTCCCAACCGCTTTCCACAATACGGCTACCTATGCTAGGTAGCGCGAAATAGGAAGGAAGGGTTGGGAGGGGAGGATTGGGATTGGTCGACACTTCGGGCCAATCAGATTTTAGTTGTACAAATTGAGTTGGCCAACTCACGCGATGGTTGGGTTTTCGACCAATCAGAACCAGTGAGTTGGTTGGCAGTGCCAACTCAACTCGAATATTCTTATGCTGTACACTAAATGCTAATCTGAATATATTGCTGTAAACCTCTCATTGGTTGGAAATCCAACCCTTTGCCACATAAGCTAGCTCACCTCCTTGGAGCCATGGAGGAGGTTGAGCAGCTGCTGGGAGTCATTGGAAGGGGTCTGGGCTGAGAAGCTCATTCTCAACTTCCCACTCCAAGAAATCAATCTTGAAATGGGATTTTTCTCTAAGTCATGAGTTCTCCTCACAAGCTTCCCTACACTAGTGGCTTCTAGTGTGATCTCCTAGGGGAAGCCCTACCCAACCAGAGTCTCAAGCACTTTTCTTCAAGGACCTTCCTCAAGCTTAAACTACCTCTTAGAGGAGGTTCCTCCTAAATACCACGCTAGGGGATCGTTAGTTGATTTTGTACCCCATTTTATATCCTAGGATCTTGGATGTTGAGTTTGGACTTCAACCCTTGTTGCCCATGATATAAGGGCAAGGGTCGTTACAAAGGCAGCGATTTAACCAAATCCCGATAGCTGAGGAAGACGAGCGCAAGACCGCATTCCATGGGACTCTACGAGTGGAACCACATGCCGTTCGGGCTACTTCACAAAATTTGTGGCCCCAGAATCATGCCCCCCAACGTAGGATACTTTGTGGAATGCCATGGGTGCACTGTGCGAAGTGTTCCGCAACATGGAGCGAGCTATGTGACCAGACCAGGGCGGGGATCTGGGGACCGACTTTGTCCAGAGTTCCACGAAAGCGCACAGCAGTGTCGTAACAGCGTAGAGGCGGGGTGGGCTTTTAGAGTGATATGTTACATGATTTAGGGTAGAGCTGTATGGTTGAGGTGAAACGGATTCAATATGTTTTTTATGTAACATTTGAAGCTAAGTTACAATCATAGTGTGAAGAGTAGAACTCAAGAGACTGGAAGTTATATTGTGGCGTACATTCCAGAATTAACGAGATCGGAAGATACACATGTTTAGGGCAGCACAACGGAACAGTGATAAGATTCAAGACTCAGTGTAGAGGATCATGGAACATGGACCGTTTGTGAGACGGACTACATGTGTAATTGAGGATGGGGCGGTATGCAGCGGAGTATGGGAGTTGGAGAGAGGCCAGGAGCCAAATGAAACAGCTCGACCATGGCCATGCGGGACTAAAGCTGTGAGGTGGGGTATCCTCCCAGCATGGCGTATTGGAGTAGTTAAGACCAGGCAGCTTGGCAAGGGACCAGCCTGGGAAAGCCACCATTGGGGGGAAGGGGGGGGACGGGGGAAGGGGGGGGATGGGAGGAGAGGGGAAATAGAAGAAGAGCACAACAGAAATGGGATGTCATGTCCAGGGCTTCATCAACACCAGCCACTTCCACGGCACACCAAGGATATGCTTGCAGCTGCACAACCTGAAGCGTCTAGCAGGCTGAGGCCAACGCGCGCCTAGCCAGCATTTGCATCCTTTCAGCTGTCCAGTGCTGAGAATTAATTGCGATGGCTTAACTTTCTAAGAAGGCAATAGTGGACACGGGGAAGGGGATGGGCAAATGGGAAACCACTCAGACATGGGGGGAGAAAGGAGAGTGTAGAATGCACGGAACCCATGGAAGAGAAGAGACAAAGTGAGAGAGGTGCATAGGGAGGAGGGGGGGAGGGGGGGGGGGGGGGGGGGAGACCGGGTGACTCTGGAATCGTATGCAGCTGAAAGGCATGTGCCGCTGTGTGGATGGTGCATCTGAGGTGACTACGCATGGTGTGTTTGAGGCATATACATGCTGGCCAGAGTGGAGGCACTTGTCTAGGGTAGGGGGAAAACACATGAGTGGCGAACAGATGAGCCCATCGATTAAGTAGCCAGACTCCTTTCCGCTCAAATGACTTCACAATGTGCACAACGCCGGTGAGACGTTTGATGGGCAGGACCAAATACTCATCACCAGCCACAACTCGGTGCAGGATAGTGCAGCCGGTGATGTCATCCACTTCACCGGTGGTCCACGCGCGCACATATGCGACTGCGCGTTTCATACCTGCCTGCGGCCCCACTAGCCTTTCTGCTCGCAGTAGCAGCAAGAGCTGACCGTACATAGGCCGTCCTCTGTCCTCTGCTACTCAAAAAGCTCACGCATGAAAAGGGGCAAACAGCAGTGGGGGAGACGGAAGCAAGGTAAATGTAGCACTGAGGGATTCTGAAGCAGAGGGGGAAAGAGGTGGTGTGGGATCCGTAATCAAGGGGATGGCAGCAGGGGGGGGGGGTTCTACACCAGTAGGGAAACTGGTGGTGGGGGATCCTGAAGTTTGGGGATGGGCGGAGTGGGGGTTTCTGAAGCAGGGGGGAAAGAGGTGGTGGGAGATCCTGAAGCAGGGGGGAAAGGGCTGGTGGGGGATCCTGAAGCAGGGGGAAAAGAGGTGGTGGGGGATCCTCGTGCAAGGGGGCGGCAACAGTGGAGGTCTCTGCAGCAAGGGGGGAAAGAGGTGGTGGTGAGGGATTTGAAATTAGGGGGATGGCAGCAGTGGGGGATCCTGAAGCATGGGGGAAACAAGTGGTTCCAAAATCAGGGGGATGGCAGCAGTGATGGTGGGGGATCCTGAAGCAGGGGGGTGGCAGCAGCGGGGGTTTCTGAAGCAGGGGGAAAGAGGTGGTGAGGGATGGCAAATCAGGGGGATGGCCGCAGTAGGGGTTTCTGAAGCAGGGGGAAACAGGTGGTGGGGGATCCTGAAGCAGGGGAGTGGCAGCAGAGGGGCTTTATGATGGCAGCAATGGGGGAATCTGAAGCTGTGAGGAAGGAGGTGGTGGGGATCGTGAAGCAGGGGGATGGCCACAGCAGCAGTTGAGGGGGGGGGTTGTTCTGAAGCAAGTGTAAAAGCAGCAGCGGGGGTTTTATGGGCAGAGAGGAAAACAACAGAGGGGGAGACGGAACGAAGGTAAACGCAGCAGTGGGGGTTTCTGCAGCAGGGAGGAAAGAGGTGGTGGGGGATCCTAAAGCAGGGGGATGGCAGCAATGGGGGTTTCTGAAGCTTGGGGATGGCAGCAATGGGGGTTTCTGAAGCAGGGGGATGGCAGCAGTGGGGGTTTCTGAAACAGGAGGGAAGGAGGTGGTGGGGGAGAGTATCAGGGGGGATTCGAAGGCAGGAAGGCAGGGTCGGGCGTGGGTTGGGTGGCCGGTTTCGAAGCCCGGCTGCAAACAGCGGAGCGTGCATCCGGCTTCTCACCCGTCGTCGTGACTCGTGACTGTACCGAGGGTGGCAGAGTTGTCCAGGGGGGTGCTGATCTTCTTCGACTTTTTTTCACATGCACGCATGGCGGGTAGGGATCTTGCTCTGGATGCCAAATGAGAGCAAAACGACGCTTGCGGTGTATGCGTTAGGGAGACTTCGGCGGGAATTGTTGAATCCACCCTGCCCTATCAAGCATGAGGGGAGGGTCATGCTCTATACCCTGTACATACAATCTTCATATATGATAAGATGACCCTCGGACATTTTACAACGTCTCCAGTCGATATCCCCATATTAATAAGCATAATCTAGCATTACCGAATGGCAGCACGCGTTGGAAATATCGATAATCACGTAGTGACAATATAGAAGGGCTCAATTTTGTCACAATGTGAATACACGGTAAATGTCTCTTGGCATTACAGAAGGCTCATTTGTGTCACAATTTAGCCGGATTAATATACCATCTATCTGTATGCGTCACGCAAAACAGTTCGTACGTAGTTTGTTACAAATCTATGTAATCTAAACCGTCACGCACTACCGAAGTTGCAGGGTGTATTCCTGGCGTGTTTGGTAGGTGTGGCAGCAGTGTTGTAAGAATGCACCGGGCTACTTTGCGCAAACCCTGGCCACTCCGCACCTCATTCCCACAACTATCCCTCGCACAACATACACTGAACTATGTCACAAGCATGTTTGGGCATACTTTTTCGAGCACCAAATTTTGTGACGTACGGAACGCGCCAACCGTCTTCCAACGCACCATGGATGCGGCGCTCAAAGAGGTAGCAGCTGCAGCGTGCTACATAGACGGTCACTGGGGATGGCCGCTGCATGACTCAAAAGTCGGAAAGGCTCAAGGGTCAGCTCAGCCATCGGGCGGACACTGGGGATGGCCGCTGTTCGTGTGAGTGCTGACCTGCTGGTGATGTAGGGACGAAGGAGGCTGACGTGGAATGCGTCGTGAATGTGCCACTCGTCTGGGAGTAATAATTTCGCCGTGACAGGTGTCACCATCTTGAGGATGTGAAAAGGCCCACAGCATCTTGGGCGGAGTTTTGATGGCAGGGGCAGGAAGAGGTTTTTCGTGTCGAGAAAGACTAGTTGCCCATCAGGCATCATAATATTTCGGCGATGAAGGTCGGTGTAGCGTCGGGCAGTTGTGTTGGATTTGCGAATAAATTCGATCGCTTTCTCCCGAGCGGTCTGTAGGTCGTTAACAAACTGCTGGGAGCGGGGCACGGGATTTTCAATGTTAGTCATCCTGGGTCTCATGGGATCCATCCCATAGTTGAGGAAAAGCGGCGAGTGATTAGTCGTTGCTGATGGGGCGTCGTTGTAGAAACATTCCAGCATGGGCAGGAATTCTTCCCACCGGGAAGGATTGGGGCAGTTGGTGCGGATCAGCTGCTCCATTGTCTGATTGGTGCGCTTGGTCTGACCGTCGGTTTGTGGGTGGTAGGCGGACGAAAATAGCAGGCGGGTGCTGTGCTGTTCCCATGTCTCGTGCCAGAACTTGGACGTGAACTTGCGGTAGCGGTCGCTGATGATCGCCAATGGTAGGCCGTGCAGATGGACAAAGATTGAGATGAATAGTTTGGCTGTTTCTTCGACTGTGATTGTCGTGCGATAGGGCGCAAAATGCGCCATCTTTGTTAGGCGATCAACGACGACAAGGACGGCATCGTTGCCACTGGCGCTGACTGGAAGTCCCGTGACGAAATCCATCATCACGTGTTGCTGCGGCTTCTGGGGTGGCTCGAGCGATTGCAGTAGTCCAGCTGACCGCTGTCAAGAGGACTTCACGCGCTGGCAGGTCAGGCACGTTGATACGCATCTCTGCACATCAGAAGCCAAATCTGGCCAATAATAAAAACGGTGAAGTAATTTCTGGGTTTTATCAACCCCAAAATGACCGGAAAGGTTATAAACATGGGCTTCTTGAATCAGTAATTCACGGAGGAGTCGGTAAGCGGGAACCCAGATGCAGTCAGTACCGGCTTTTAGGAAATAAATTCCCTTAGCCGTGGTGGCTTGCTGGTGGAGGTTGTGGGTAAAAAAGGGATCGGTGTTGTATTCGTGGGTAAATAGTCAGGTGAGTAGTGGGTTGGATTTTGCAATCATGACGGAGGCGAGGTGGGCGGACGGTTGTGTTAGTGCGTCGGCGATATTATTCGCCCCACGTTTGTATGTGATGGTGTAGTGGAAGTTGCTCTCTCGAAAATCCAGCCAGCGAATCTATCGTGGGTTGACGTTCAGCTGCGCGCCGAGGTACTGTAGGGATTTGTGGTCTGTTCGTACTGTCACGTCGGCTCCCGTCAGGTAGCAGCGCCACACCTTACACGCGTGCATGATGGCGAGCATTTCTCTGTCGTGGACGGGGTAGCTGCGCTCGGCTGCCTGCAACTTTCTGGACTCGTACGCGATTTGTTGGAGTCTGTAACAGAAATCATGTAACCGTACCGCGCCGATGGCGAAATCGTTAGCGTCCGTCAAGACTTCTAACGGTCGAGATGGATCAGCGATTTGGAGGACCAGGGGTGACATCAGAAATTTTTTGAGTTCGTTAAAAGCAGCCTACTGTCTCTCCCCCCACTCAAAGGAAGTGCCTTGTCGCAGCAGGTCAGTTAAAGGTCCGGTTGTCATTGCCATATTGGGGATAAACCGTCGGGCGTAATTAACGAACCCGGAAAACTTTGCAGCTCCTGCAAATTCGTGGGCGGCTTCCAGTCGTGGATGATGGCGATCTCCTTTGGGTCAATTTTAATGTCGTCCGCTTCAACGATGTGTCCCAACAAATCTTGTTCGGATTTTAGGAACTCGCACTTAGAGCCCTTGGTGATGAGCCGGCTTTGTTGCAACCGTTGAAAAACCTGGTCGAGGTCCTTGAGGTGTTGTTCCTAGGTCTTGCTGAAGATCACAATGTCATCCAAATAGACGATGACACACTTGTCGAGTAGATCTCAGAACACGCCATTTATGGTCAGCTGGGATGTAGAGGGGGCGTTCGTGAGGCCAAAAGGCATCATTGTGTACTCGTAGCTGCCGTAGCGGGTTCGTAACGCCGTCTTGTGGCAGTCGTCTGCGAAAACTCGGATTTGATTGTAACTGCCTCGCAGATCAATCTTGGAGAAGAAGCGAGCCCCGCGAAGTTGGTTCAGGAGATCGTCCGCGCGTGGGAGTGGGTAACGAGATTTGATGGTTCCTCGATTAAGCGTCCGGTAATCAATGCATATTCGGAGCCCTCCGTCTTTTTTGGGCATGAACAGAATGGTCGCTGCGAACAGGGACGCGCTGGGCTGAATGAATTCCTCTCCAGTAGGTAATCCAGCTGGCTCCGCAACTCTGTGAGTTCGGGCTGAGTCAGCCGCCACTATGTCCTGACGGTTGGCTGCGTGCTGGGTTGCAGCCCGCTGATGTATTTGTCCCGCCTTTCCGCTTAGCTAAGGTTGTCCACTTGGTCCGCAAGTGGCGAGAACGACGAAGTGTAATCTTGAATAGTAGTCACCTGCAGCTTCATGCGAGCGTCATCTGAGGCGGATGAGTGCTCAAAACGAGCTCGTAGAGCTGTGCCCCACTGTTTCCACGTGCGAATCGTGGTCCTACCGAATATTACTTCTGCATATTGGTTGGAAGAATCCGAAGTCCCGTCCTTCGCCTGCTTCATGCCTGTCTGAGTCCCAATCGCCAACTGTTGTCGCCACCAATCCAATGCCGGTCCTCGGAGCAGTGACACTTCATAATTAATGTGCGCGTCGTCTGCATGCACACTTCCAACCGTGAAGAAAAACTTCATGCTGAACAGCCACCCTTGTACTATCGTTGCTTTGTCCGAAGGGTTGAACGAGGGCGGCGTGGGCGGCTTGAGCTTAACCTTCGTCACCGTTACAGTGCGCACGTCGTCCTGCTCCAACTCCCGTGCGAGCTCATCAAGGACGGTTTCGCTCGCCACGTTGTTGGCTTCTTGCTTGACATCATTCTCTACAGCTCCAGGCGACTACTGACGCGCTTCACCATGCATCTAGCAAAGCTCGGTGTTCTCCGTCTAAAGTCTCACGACTTCACTGTTCAAACTCGCCATCTGGGCTTACATTGCCTGCATCTGAGCCATGGCCTCGTCTTGCTGGGCCTGAGTCATGATGCGAATGCTACGCCTTTCGGGCAGGTGGAAGGCCATGGTAAGAAACCGCAGGGGGCGCAAACGCTATCGTAGTTGTGTGAGCTTATAACTCTAGCTCACTGACAACCGCTTTGCAGCCCCGCATGGTTAACCACGCCTTGGAAATAAACTACCTTGAGAAAGCGGGGTGAACCAGGAAAGTAGCTCTGATACCAAATGTTATGAATAATAACTGAGTGTGCGGAATAATAATGACGAGTACAAGAATGGGAGCCTAACATTAAATAGCGAGAACTCTAGCTAGGCGACGAGCCCGGAGTGTTAGAATACGAGAATGAGATAATTAGAAGGGGAAACAGGGAACATATAGCAGTTGGGTTGTACTCACTAGGATCACACACCGATACTAGCCTATAACTTCTACCAGCATGATATATATAAGTTGACACACCCCCTAGGCTAAAGAAGGGGTAGTGCAAGCAAGAAGCACACAGCTCAGGGTGGCACTACTAGTCCAACCACTGATGCAGGGGTCCAAAGACCAGTCAGCAAGAGTACAGATAAGACAAAAGCAAGCTAGGGCGGCACTACTAGTCCAGCCCTAGTAGACCAAGACCACGCTGTACACAGTGCCATTGATGATCTTTAGGCGCAAGCGCCTTGGTAAAGATATCATCTGTGTTGGCACCGGAGGCCAAGTGAACTACACGGGCCTGGCGACACTGCTGTAGCTCGCGCAGGAGGAAGTACCGCAGCTGGATATGCTTCGCTCTGCCCTCAAGCGCTCCTGACACAGGAGGATCATGGCCCTGTTGTCAGCGTACAGGACCGGGGCAGAGCTAGGCCGCTCACCTAAGTCAGTGAGCAAGAAGGTCAGCCAGCGGAGCTCCTGTGCCGCCATGGCACCAGCGTAGATCTCGGCCTCACAGCTGGACTGGGCAATAGACGACGAGCGAGTGGATCTCCAAGAGATAGCACCTGAACCAAGACTAAAACAGTAGCCCTGAGACGACCTGAGAGTCTCAGAGTCGTCTGCCCAAGAAGCGTCAGTGTGCCCAGTGAGGACCACCGGCCTGCGTCCTCCTAGCACTAACCCCATGCCCGATGTACTTGCTAGATATCGCAAAACCCTCTTAGCGGCCGACCAGTGCTGTGGTCGGTGTCTGCCAGTGGCCACAAAGCGAGCCAGGATGTTGAGAGGGTATGCAAGATATGGGCAAGTGCAAGTCATCAGGCACATGAGGCAACCCACCAGCTCCGCGTAGGGGCCACTGGGCTCTACTGGCTCCTACGGAACGGGAGCGGAGAGCCCATGGTCTACAGGTAGAGGTGTGGGCTGTGCGGAGGAGAACTGAAGACCGAACCTCTGAAGGACCTGACGCACCAAGTGTGACTGTGTCAGAGTGATGGTGCGTGTTGCTCTGTCCCTGAAGATCTGCAGGCCAAGATAGCGACGCAGCTCTCCAAGGTCAGTGCAGGCGTGTCTCTTCAGCAGCTCGGCCTTCACAGAGGCCAGTGCGTCCCTGTCAGCAGTAGCAAAGGCCAGGTCATCTACGTAGACAAGGATGTAGAACGGAGTCTGGCCAGAACGCACAAACAGCGAGGGGTCAGCAGAGGACGGAAAGAACTGCAGGTCTGCTAACGTGGCACGCAGCGTATCGTGCCACTCGCGAGGAGCCTAACGCAGGCCGTAGACCGGGCGCCGGAGAAGCCACTGGGTCCCAGAGGGGAAGGTACCAGTGAAGCCCTGAGGTCGACGCAGGTAGACCTGCTTGTGTAGACTGCCCTGAAGGAAGGCAGTAGAGAAGTCGAGGGAGTGAAGCTCGTAGTCGCGCTGTGTTGCAACGTGTAGCAGCGCCCGAAGAGTGGTCATCTTCGAGGTCGGGGCGAAGGTCTGGAAGAAGTCAACCCCCTCGCGCTGGCTGAAGCCTCTGGCCACGTAGCGCGCCTTGAAGACAAGCGGCTCTCCAGGGGGGCGCTTCACCTTGAAGAGCCACCGACCATCGACTACGTTCACCCCAGGTGGGGGAACTGCCTCGACGTAAGTGCCGGTGGACCTCCAAAATGCCATCTCCTGCTCCATGGCAGCTATCCACTGAGAGGCCCAGGGTCCCGAGGTGGCCTCAGCGTAGGTGCGAGGGGTCGGGATGTCGAAGGCGTCTGGGTCACCCTCTGGGACTAACAGCATGGAGCAGAGATGGGGAGCGGCCTCGGAAAGGAAAGCAAGCTCGTACTGCCTGTCCTCTAGTACGTCACTGCCAAGGGTAGGTGCACCCCCGACGGACATAGGATGGGCAGGGTCAGAGACCAGAGTAGTAGTGTAGTCAAGGTGGCGGGTGGAGGCGAAGTCAGCGACAGCAGCGACAAGCGCGTCAAGGCAAGAGACAGGAATAGACGGGTCTGTAACAAGAAAGGCAAGGACCCGAGGGACAAGGGGACGAGCGGCACGGAGGTAGTCAGACAGCTGGGGAGGTGCAACAACAAGCGACGAGGGAGGAGGCGAGGGTAGGAGGGGAGGACGAGACGAGTGAGAACGGAGTAACATAGGATGGGAGCGCGGGACAGGGGAGACGGGACGAGCACGAGAGGGACGGCGAGACCAAATGTGGGACGGAGGTGTAGGGTCAGGAGACAGCGGAGGGGACACAAGGGGGGAACGAGGAGGAAGACGGTCCAGAGAAGAGTCCGGGGGCGGGAACACAGGGCCGTAGACAGGAAGGTGAGGAGGAGGCGAAGGAGACACCGGCGAGCGGTCAGGGGATGGCACACCGAGCAGGCGAAGAGCGGAGACCGGCGGCGACGACTGCGGCGGCTGCGGCGGCGGCTGGTGCTCGACCCTCGAACCGGTAGGGGCACGACGACCTCCGGGAGAACACTCAACAGCAGCACCCCCAGAACAAACACCCCCAGAGTGAGCACCCTCTCCAACCGCAGCGGCACCCCCAGGCCCGCCAGGACAGACTACGCCAGGAGCCGCAGGACGAACACCCTCCTCAGCGCCAGCACCCCAAGAGTCCAAGAGCGGCAGCGGCGGCGGCGGCGGCGGCGGCGGCGGAGGCGGCGGCGGCGGCGGCAGCGGCGGCGACTGCAACAGCGGGGGCGGCGACACCAGGGAAGGGGGACGCGGCAAAGGGGGGGTGGGGGGACAACCAGAGTCAGCAGACTCCTCAACAGGGACAACTGACGGTAGGGGAGTGACATGGGAGACAACAGACGGGGCAGGACGAGGCGGTAGGGGGGGAGGGGCTACCGGGGGAGAGGGGGCAAGGAACAGAGGGGGGGGAACCGGGAGACCTCGGTGAGGGAAGCGACGGTAGAAGGAGACGGACTCGTCAAAGGTGACGTCACGAGAGTGGAGGAAGCGGTGAGACTGCGGGTGGTAAAAGAGCCAGTCAGACGAGTCCAGGGGAAAACCAAGGAAGACACAGGGGATAGTGTGGGCACTGAGCTTGTCCGTGCCGGAGGCACGAACGTGAGCAAGGCAACCCCAGACGTGGAACACAGACGCGTCACCGGGGGACCCGGTCCAAAGGAGGGTCGGCGAAACCTGCGGCCGCTGGGAGTGTGGCCACAGGTTAAGCTGGTGAGCGGCGTAGCGATCGGCGAACGGCCACAGAAAATGGGGTGCACCGGCATGGATCATGGAGGTACGAGCCACCTCCATGACCAAGCCGATGCGGCGCTCAGCAACCCCATTCTGCTGTGGCGAGTCCGGCAAGGTGTACGACTGGGTGATGCCCTCCGCAAGACAGAACTGTCCAAGCCGACCAGAAGCGAACTCGCCGCCACGGTCAGAGTGGAGACACAACACGGGGAGCCCGCGGTGAAGACGTGCAGATACAACCCACGAGAGAAGAACGTCGGGCACGTCGGCCTTCCACTCCAGGGGAAACACCGTGGTGTAGCGCGTGTAGTCGTCGACGAGCACAAGATAGTAGCGCTCGCCACGCGGTCCGGGGACGGGGGCTGGACCCCAAACGTCCAGGTGCAGGGTC
>BQMB01001100.1:130000-418093 GCA_027943415.1 Closterium sp. NIES-67
TTTTTATGAACTGTTCAGGTTCGGCGGTGTCGTCGTTTGTTGCGATCATGCGTCGCTCACTACGTCGCACGCGCGTCAACTCAGGGTTCATGGTAGAGTTTCAGATTCCTCAACATTCAACGCGCTCTATCAAGAACAAGGAAAATGCGTTTACATTTGAGAAATTTGCCAACGCGGAAATGGGCGGGGTAGGCGAAACTCGACGAGAGCAGTGACCAGTCCTGTTTGCGCATCCGGATTCATTTCAGAGTAATATATAACACGCCCCCGATTGTAATCAGCTGACGACACTGTACAAACATTACACACACAATTTGTGGGGCAAACGTGGAGGAACATAAATGGCTGGTCTAGTGGTTGTTGGATTTTCCAAAAAGTGATGTGGATTCGGCTTTGAACATTGGTTGACGATTCTGACACAAACAGCCAGTGTTAGATCGCCTGTATCGCAAAATGTTGCCAATTGACTGTAATGAGTACTGTTCACAGGACACGGGTACACTTTCCGTACGAGTGGCCGCATGTAGAATACTCCCGGGCGTAAAAGGGCGTCGTCTGCGAGTCATGAGACATGCAGTTGGCTACAAGAAGTTTGTGATTGCTCACCAGTTTGTAATTGCTCCCCGCAGTGTCCTAGCGGTCGACCCTACGAACGAGCAACGATGGCGGTGGTGATTCCCGTCCACTCGTACACATGGGTTTTCGTCTTGACGCTGCTTTTCGCATTTCTCGACGCCTATTCCATTGGTAAGCGTCGCGACCATATGTATACTGCTTTCTTTACTTTAAAGTGCCAGTTCCAAAGCGCATTTGCTCAACACACCGCGTGTTTCTTTCGAAATTGATAATTTTGTTCGTACCCCGTCACAGGTGCCAATGACGTCGCTAATTCCTTTGCCACGTCCGTCGGGTCGCGGTCTCTCACCCTTGCGCAAGCCGTTTTCATCGCAATCTTCACTGAGTTCGGAGGTGCCGTTGCCCTTGGAGCGTCCACAACCAAGACCGTTAAGGACGGAATAATCCGAAGCAGTAACTTCGACAGTCGGCCGGACCTGCTCATGTCGGGTTTCTTGTGCGCGCTCATTTCGTCGTCCACGTGGGTCATGCTTGCCACGTACCTCGGATTGACCGTCTCCACCACGCACTCCATTATTGGCGCGCTTATCGGAATCGGCATTAGCGCGTTCGGCGTGGATGCCGTGAATTGGGGCTGGAACGGGAAGGGCGTGGCGCAGATTGCGACGTCGTGGGTGCTCGCGCCCACCATTGCCGGCATCCTCGCCACAATTATCTATACGATCACCCTGCACGCTGTCATGAAGCGCAAAAACTCCCTCCGCGCGGGTATCTACGCGATTCCCGTCTACTTCACCATCACCACGTTCATTGCCACGTTCTTTGTCGCCACCAAGAACGGCAAGTCCACTCTCGAGTTCAAGCCTAAGTCTACCGGCGGAGCCATCACAGTTACCGGCAATGTTGCCCTGGCGTTTGGAATCATCGGCGGGATTACGGGCACGGTGCTCATCTTCTGCGTGGCGTTCCTCGTGCCATTCTTCATCCGGCGCCTGGAGAAGGAGGAGAAGCTTAAGTGGTACCACATCTTCTACATCCACTGCGTGCCGGAGCAGCCGCATGACCCCATGATCGACCTGTACCTAAAGCGCGCCTTCACCCCGCAGCTGCTCAAGGACGACGAGAAGAAGGAGCTGGGGATGCCCGTCGACGACCCCGAGGACAACCACAAGGAGAAGGAGCTCCAGAAGCCGCCTGCCAAAAACCCGCTCGTGCGATTCTTCAACCACATCAAGCTGCTGCTGTGGCGGTCGATTTTCATGGATGTCGCGAGCCTGCAGCACGACAACAAGGGCGCGGTGCGCGCGCACGAGGTGGCCATTGTCTACGACAACAAGACGGAGTACCTCTACTCGCTGCTGCAAATCATGACCGCCGCTTTCGCGAGTTTCGCGCATGGCTCCAACGACGTCTCGAACGCTCTGGGTCCCCTGGCCGGAGTATACCAGATCTGGGACTCTGGGACCTTCACGACTGACGCCTCCGTGCCCACGTGGATGCTCGCGTACGCCGGTCTCGGTATCGACTTCGGCCTTGCTCTCTGTAAGCCTGTGGCTGCTCGCCCTGTCGGTTTTACCTTTGATTTCTGGAAGCTTCTTCGGTTCCTCGGATCTCTATTATTTTAATTTTAACTGAATCGCGTTCGCCCTCCGTCTTGTATCTTCTCTGTCCCTCCTCCCATACAGATGGTTACCATATCATGCGGGTCCTTGGGAACAACATCACTTACCACTCTCCCTCCCGCGGGTTCTCCATGGAGCTCGGCGCGGCGCTCTCCGTCATCACCGCGTCGTTCCTCGCGCTGCCCATCTCCACCACGCAGTGCATCGTAGGCGCGACCATCGCTGTGGGGCTGTGCAACGGGGACTCCAGAGCTATCAACTGGGCCATGGTGGCGTTCTTAGGTTTCGGCTGGATTCTCACGCTGCCCTGGGCTGGCACCTGTTCTGGGTTGCTCTATGCGGTCCTCACCCGCGGTCCTAGCTTTACCATGCCTCCTGGGATGTAAGAAGTGATAAGCAGGCATAGCAAGAAGGGTATGGGTTGGTGAATAGCGGAAAGTCCTCATGGACCTCGTAGGGTTCGTATCTGATCTAGTGGCTGCTGACTTTTAATCTAGCCAGCTGCTTTGGGTTTATTCTTTTGGTCGCGGAGCAAGCTAATTCGATGGATTGGAGGAAGTTCCAAAAAACAAGGGTACTGTTTGAAGCAAAATGATGGGAAATGTAGGCAAAATATCGTGGATGAATCAGTTAAACTACATAGCTTCAATACTTGAAACATGTGTCCTACCACAACAACATAATACTTGAAGTAAAGAGTGTCAAACATATGTAATATGTAATGTTTGTATAGACTGTAAAGGGTCACCTCTTAAAGGGTACAACCTGTTGGGCTGAGAAATGCCCTTAGGATCTTTCCAGAGACTAAGTCCCAGTTGTAAAAGACTTGAGTAGTGCAGCGGAAGTTGAGTAGTTGAACCCTTGTACTGGAATATGAGAAAAAGTGATTGATTCAAGGAACAAGCATACAGCAATATATAGAAAGTAGGAAGGTAAAGCAGTTGTAGAATACAGTTGAAAGAGCGGTTATCGAGTCGCACAGCGACTCGATTGTCGCTTCGGTTACCATCTTTGCAGTTGTAACTGTCAGTCGCAACCTCCAGTTGCGACCCTTCGAGTCCACTTTAACACTTTGTCCATCCCCTCGTGTAACCTCCGTTGACTCGCGTACCCGTTATGACCTTCCTCGAGTGTGGTGTTACACTTTAGAAACGCTTCGTTTCTAACACTCCCCTTGAGGTATTTCCAACACTCCTTGAGGTATTTCCAACACTCCCCTTCGTTTCTGAAGTGCTGACGTGTTCAGATCCGGCGACGTTTGTCTGCCCGGTCAGCAGCATGCAGTAATCGAGCTTTGCCTTCGCCAGTTTCTTCGTCAGGTAGTCTGCGGCCATTTCTGTCGTAGGGCAATAACTAAGTTGAAGTCTTCCCTTCGCGATTTCATCTTTGACGAAAAAGTACCGCAGGGCAATGTGCTTGGTTCGGTTGGCGAAGCCGTCCTTGTTCGCGATTTTGATCGCAGATTGGTTGTCGCAGAGGAGTGAGAAGACGGGCAGGGTCGCAATCTTCGCTTCCTCGAGCAACTCTCGCAGGTAGAGTCCTTCCTATCAAAATTGAGAAGTGAATGATAGATAGAGTGAGAGTACACACAGATATACCTACGTGTTGTACTCTCTAAGAGGCGACCCTATACAGTCTATACAAACATGACAAATACACATGTTTGACACACCCCCTAGACTGCATAGGGGAATGACCTGAACAAGCAGCTCAAGGCGGCACTACTAGTCCAACCTCTGAGACAAGGGTCTGAGAGACAAGTCAGAAGGAGTACAAACAAGGCAAGAACAAGAGCAGGGCGGCACTACTCGTCCAGCCACTGGGAGAGGACACAAGTCCAGTCTGAGTATACGTATAAAGGACAGTACAAAGTCAAGGTCCTAGCAAGTGAGAGGCTACATGAACTAGACCAAGCTGTACACAGTGCCGCTGATGATCTTTAGGCCCAAGCGCCTTCGTAAAGATATCAGCCGTGTTGGCACCTGAGGCCAAGTGTACTACGCGAGCCTGACGTCGCTGCTGTAGCTCACGCAGGAGGAAGTACCGAAGCTGAATGTGCTTTGCTCTGCCCTCGAGTCGAGGCTCCTGACACAGGAGGGTCATGGCCCTGTTGTCAGCGAACAGGACCGGGGCAGAGCTAGGCCGCTCACCTAAGTCAGTGAGCAAGAAGGTCAGCCAGCGGAGCTCCTGTGCCGCCATGGCACCAGCGTAGATCTCAGCCTCACAGCTGGACTGCGCAACAGACGAGGAGCGGGTAGCTCTCCACGAGACGGCACCTGAGCCAAGGCTGAAGCAGTAGCCCTGGGTAGACCTGAGTGTCTCAGCGTCGTCTGCCCACGAAGCGTCTGTGTGTCCAGTAAGGACCATTGGTCTGCGTCCTCCTAGCACTAACCCCATGCCCGATGTACTAGCAAGATAACGCAGAACCCTCTTAGCGGCAGACCAGTGCTGCGGTCGGTGTCTGCCTGTGGCCACAAAGCGAGCCAGGATGCTGAGAGGGTATGGGAGATCTGGGCGAGTGCAAGTCATCAGGTACATGAGGCAACCCACCAGCTCTGCGTAGGGGCCGCTGGGCTCTACCAACTCCTCAGACACTGGAGCGGAGAGTCTGTGGTCTACAGGCAAAGGGGTGGGCTGTGCAGAGGAGAACTGAAGGCTGAACCTCTGAAGGACCTGGCGCACCAAGTGTGACTGAGTCAGGGTGATGGTGCGCGCAGCTCTGTCCCTGGAGATCTGCAAGCCAAGGTAACGGCGCAGTTCTCCAAGGTCAGTGCACGTGTGTCTCTTCAGCAGCTCTGCCTTCACGGAGGCCAGTGCATCCCTGTCAGCTGTGGCAAAGACCAGGTCGTCGACGTAAACAAGGATGTAGAACGGAGTCTGGCCAGCACGAACGAAGAGTGAAGGGTCTGCGGAAGACGGAAAGAACTGCAGGTCAGCAAGCGTAGCACGGAGAGTGTCGTGCCACTCACGGGGAGCCTGGCGCAGGCCGTAGACGGGGCGCCGCAGGAGCCACTGGGTCCCAGGAGGGAAGGTGCCAGTGAAGCCCTGAGGGCGCCGCAGGTAGACCTGCTCGTGTAGGCTGCCGTGAAGGAAGGCAGTGGAGAAGTCGAGGGAGTGAAGCTCGTAGTCACGCTGAGCAGCTAGGTGTAACATAACCCGAAGAGTAGTCATCTTCGGGGTCGGAGCGAAGGTCTGGAAGAAGTCCACCCCCTCGCGCTGACTGAAGCCTCTAGCGACATAGCGCGCCTTGAAGACAGGCGGCTCTCCAGGAGGGCGCTTCACCTTGAAGAGCCAGCGGCCATCGACTACGTTCACCCCAGGTGGGGGAACTGCGTCGACGAAGGTGCCGGTGGATCTCCAAGATGCCATCTCCTGCTCCATGGCAGCTATCCACTGCGAGGCCCAGGGTCCCGAAGTCGCCTCAGCGTACGTGCGAGAGGTCGGGATGTCAAAAGCGTCTGGGTCACCCTCAGGGACTAGCAGCATGGAACAGAGATGGGGAGCAGCCTCGGAGAGGAAAGCAAGCTCGAACTGGCGGTCCTCCTGGACGTCACTGCCAAGGGCAGGAGCACCCCCGACAGACGGAGGACAGGCAGGGTTAGAGACCAGAGCGGAGGCGTAGTCAAGGCGGCGGGTAGAGGCGAAGTCAGCGACAGCAGCGACAAGAGCGTCAAGGCACGAGGTCGGAACAGACGGGTCGGTAACGAGAGAGGCAAGCACCCGAGGAACAAGGGGACGAGCGGCACGAAGGTAGTCAGACAGCGGGGGGGGTGCAACAACAAGGGAGGACGGGGGAGGCGACGACAGAAGGGGAGGACGAGACGCGTGGAACCGAAGCAACATAGGGTGGGAGCGCAAGACAGGCGAGGCTGGGCGAGCACGGGAGGGACGGTGAGACCAGACGTGCGACGGAGGAGTCGGGTCAGGAGACAGAGGAGGGGACACAGGAGGGGAACGAGGGGGGAGACGGGCCGGGGACGAGTCCGGCGGAGGGAAGACAGGGCCGTAGACAGGAAGAGGAGGAGACGGCCGGGGAGGAACCGACGCAGGGTCGGGGGACGGAAGGCCGAGCAGGCGAAGGGCTGACACCGGCGGGGACTGCTGCTGCGACGGCACAAGCTGCTCCTCGGCTACCACCGGCACTCTCCACACCAGCACCCCCAGAGGGACCACCCCCAGGGCTACCGGGACGAGCACCCCCAGAGTCATCGAACGGGTGCTGCGACGGCGGCGGCGGCGGCGGCGGCGGCGGCGGCGGCAGCGGCGGCAGCGACGGCAGAGACGGTGGAGGGGGGGACTGGGGAGGGGACGCCAGGGGAGGGGCGGCCGGCGAGGACTGAACAAGAGGGCCACCAGAGTCAGAAGACTCCTCAACCGGGTCCACCGACGGAAGGGGGGTGACGTGGGACACACCAGAGGGGGCGGGACGGGGAGGAGGAGGAGGAGGGGCAGGTACTACTGGGGAAGGAGTGACCAGGAACAGGGGGGGGGTAACCGGGGGACCACGGTGGGGGAAGCGACGGTAGTAGGAGACGGTCTCGTCAAAGGTGATGTCACGAGAGTGATAGAAGCGGTGAGACGGCGGGTGGTAAAAGTGCCAGTCGGACGCGTCAAGGGGAAAACCGAGGAAGACGCAGGGAAGGGTGCGGGCAAGCTTGTCCGTGCCGGAGGCACGGACGTGAGCAAGGCAGCCCCAGACGTGGAACGCAGACGCGTCACCAGGAGACCCAGTCCAAAGACGAGTCGGCGAAACCTGCGGCTGCTGAGGGTGCAGCCACAAGTTAAGCTGGTGAGAAGCGTAGCGCACAGCGAACGGCCACAGAAAATGGGGTGCACCGGCATGGATCATGGAGGTGCGAGCCACCTCCATGACCAAACCGATGCGTCGCTCAGCGACCCCATTCTGCCGTGGGGAGTACGGTAGGGTGAACGTGTGGGTGATGCCCTCCGCACGACAAAAGCGACCAAGGACACCTGAGGCAAACTCGCCACCACGGTCGGAGTGAAGACGCAAGACAGGGAGACCGCGGTGGACACGCGCAGAGACAAGCCAGGGGATGAGAGCGCCAGGCACGTCGGCCTTGCGCTCCAGGGGAAAGACTGTGGTGTAACGAGTGAAGTCGTCGACAAGCACAAGGAAGTAGCGCTCTCGACGCGGCCCAGGGACGGGGGCGGGGCCCCAGACGTCCAGGTGCAGGGTCTGCAGCGGCGCGGCGGTAGGGGGAAACGAGGAGGAGTGCGGGGCACGGCGAAGCCGACCCTCAACACAAGGCGTGCAAGGTGGGGCTGGGGAGGAGGGAAACACGGGGAGGGAACCTGGGAGACCAAGGACAAGACCGTGCTGGGACATGTGACGCAGACGCGGGAGCGCAGGGTGACCTAGGCGGTGGTGCCAAAGGAGAGTCGGGTGAGTGAGGGACCGACAGGAGCAGGCAGCAGCAACCTGGGTAGACGCAGCCACCTGAGGAGGCGCCCCAGCCGGGGGGGTCACGGTGTCCAGAGTGAACAGGCCGGACACCGGGTCCCGGGGGAACGTGGACAGGGGGGCACCAGTGGCGGCCTCGGTACAGACAGCATACCGCTCGTGACCAGGGAACGTAGTGGTGACGCCAAGGTCCTGGAGGCAGCCGACACCAAGTAGGTTCCTGGAGAACGAGGGGATATGCAGACCTGTGAGAGAGCCCGAAGGAACCGCCGGACAGGGAAGGGTGGTGGAACTGCGGGCGACTACCGGACCGCCGGAGGGGTCAGCAAGAGAGACGGCAGCTGGGACAGGAAGCGGCGTCAGGGTGGTGGAGTCGCGGAAGAAACACCGAGAAGCACCAGAGTCCAAGGTGAAGGAAAGCGAAGCAGAGGCGTCTGGCAACGGAACGACGGCAGAAGCACCAAGACTACACAAAGCAGGGGATCCTACGCCTGACGCAGCAGGGGAGGCTAAGCTAGGCACACCTACACTAGGCAACAGTGAGTAATAAGCGGGAAGCACACTAGAGTCATCAGCATACATCACATGCAGAGCAGCAACAATGGCATCCATGTCCATATCAAAAATCTGAATCTTACGACTAAGCAAACTGTGCCTGTCCGGGAGGTCTGGCGACGGGCCGAAGCGCTGACGAAAGAGGTCGTCCAGGCGACGAAAACAGCGGGGAGTGGAGTGACCGAGCCTACCGCAAACGAAACCGCGGCGAGGACCGGTCTGGATCTGGTACTGACAACGCCCGCCGCCAGAGCCACCACTCGGCACACCACCACGCGCCCGGCCACCGCCAGCGCCGGGCCACCCGGGCGGGAGGACACTCGTCTGCCGCGTCTACGACGGCTGCTGCGAAGGCTGCGACTGCGGTGGCTGCTGCGGCTGCTGCAACTGCAGCGGCGGCGGCTCAGCTGGGCTGGGCAGGGTCCCCTCTGTTGTGTGATGTCATCATATGCTATCACATTCTGTCTGCCTCCCATCCCATGTTTTCAACTTGCATGTGTGGTTTGAATGTGCAAGCATTTGTGTGGTGTGTGTTCTGGAGTTTGGGAATGTGTTCTGTATTATTTTTGTTTGAGCAGGTATTTGTGATGATAGATCTTGAGAAGATCTTTCCGACGCAACAAGAATCGCTTCAATCGGAGCAAGAACGCGAAAGCTATGAAGATTCAAAGTTCATGAGCTTGCGTTACAATTGCGGCGGTTACTAAGTGAAGTTGTGGGGTGACTTTATATGGAGTTGGGACCTTTGGGGTTGGGGAAACTTGTCACTCTACTGTAACAGCTGCAAATAGGTTGGGAACAACCAAGCTAGGTTGGCAAGGGTGGCCAACTTGGATGGATTGGTTGGGAAGGGACAAAGGTCAAAGTTGAGGTTCCTATAGGGAGGGAATCTTTGTGCTTATGGGGTTTCCTTGGTTGGGGACTCTCTTGGGACCTTCCCTCTCATCCCTCTCTTCCTATCCCAACCTTTCTCTTGCTCCTTCTAATTTCTTGTGAGATTCTTGAACTTTGATTGAACTCTTGAGATTGAGTTAAGTTCTCCTCCTACAGCTTACCCCCTAGTGCGTCGAAAGCCATAGCGTCGCGAATACTTCATCAATCAACGTGATTCAAATTGGGAACGGTAGCTGAGATCAAGAGCTACAACATATCCAAGTTTCGCGACATTCCAACGGCTAGTGTTTTGTCGACGTCGTTTCTTGTGAAGACGACTTTTCTGTCCAGAATTTCGGATTTATATTTTGAGTAATTCTAGCTCCTAAGTTAACCTAGACTCCGTCCTTAATCCTAACAAGTGGTATCAGAGCCATATTAAGGACATTGAGAGGAGTCTACAGAAGTGTGAAGACCCTTCTAGACCCACCATGGCCTGTGGGTGTGCCTAAGTGGTGTTCTAAAGGTTGGATGTGTCTTCCGCTAAGGGGAAACTCTGCCGAAATTTCGTGGACGGCGATACTTGTGAAAATATCGAGGGAGCTGAGTGTGGACAGCAAAGGGGAGCTGAAATTCGTCATTTCTCAAGGAGAAGATGAATGAGAGAGGAGGAGATGCTAATGGAAGAGGAGCTGTACCTGAGAAGGCAAGTGAGCCGCCGCCATCAAAAGTTGAAGCTTTGGATGGCTCCAACTATGAGGAATGGAGCGGACGGATGAGGAGTGCCTTCAAACGCTACAAGCTACTGAAGATTGCTGTTGGGGAGGAGAAGATGCCGGAAGAAGGCGAAGCACGTGAACGGTGGATTGAGAAAAGCGCGGTGCTTTTCGACCTCATCCTTCAATCGGTCAACAAGGAGATGTTCGAGCACATCAAGGATCTTGTGGAAGCGGATGATTCGGGTCCAAGGGCGTGGAAACTACTACGTGATGTGATTCAGCCCAACACTCTCCCAATGGTGATCGTGCTCGAGAAGGAACTTGCTGCCATCTCCATGCGACCAGGGGATGATGTGAAGCCGGTCCTTGACAAGATCAAGGACACCTATGCAACGATGGCAGCAGCGGGCAGCAGTGTATCTCAGCTGCAGCAGTGCACCAAGATCATCTCGGTGTTGGACAACTCTTGGGACAACCTCATCCCCACCCTCAACTCTCAGCAAGATCAATGGACACCTGAGTGGCTAAGGCACCAGATTCTGCAGGAGGACTTCCGCAGACGCCATGTGGGAGGCGGTGCTGCCACTAAGACTGCTGAGGGGTATGGAGCTGCAGGGCGCGGCAGAGGAAGAGGGGGTTGGAGAGGCCGAGGCCGTGGGAGAAGCTTTGGCAGAGGTAGAGGCCGAGGTGACTATAATGAGGGGCATGGGAGCTCCAGTGGCAGGGGGAGTACCAGAATGGAGGGCACCTGCTGGTACTGCAAGAAGGTCGGGCATCCTTGGTTCAAGTGCTTCAGCAGGCCGGAGGGATGGGCACCTCCAGGCATGAAGCCGCCAAGTGGTGAACGCGCACAAGGTGGCGCTGTGCAAGGCTCAGGTGCACAAGGTGAAGGTGCACAAGGTAACGCCTATCCTGGGATGTATCTCATGGTTGAGGATGTGCATGGGCATGAGGGTGATGTGGGATCTGTGGGAAAGGTTGTGATGCACCCTCTCACGCACCGGGTGATTGATTCGGGTTGCACCAGTCACATGACTCCACGGGCAGATTTGCTTGATGAGGTAAAACCCCCTGGGAAGATCAAGTATGTGGCAGCAGCGTCAGGTGCTTTGCTCCCTGTGATTGGCGTTGGGAATGCCAAGGTTAAGGGAGCTAATGGGGAGCTTGTGGGGCTTGGGAATGTTCTGCTGGTTGAAGGCTTGTCTGCTAACCTTCTCTCTGTGCGACGACTGCAGAAGAGTAAGGCCGAAGTGACCTTTGGACCAACCAGCTGCCGTGCTAAGCTTGGGAAGAAGGTGCTGTGGAGTCTGGAAGAGGAGACCAGCTGCATCAAGGACCTGTGGCAGCTGCCCATCATCCCATGGAATGGGAAGACTCCAACAGCAGCAACGGCAGCAGCGGCAAAGGCAACAGCAGGAGGAGATGCAACTGCACCAATTGATGGGGTCCTAGAAGCAGTCAAGAAAGTGCAGCAGCAGCAGACACATGGTGAGGTGCTTGCTGGTGTGGATGCGAGTGCGGCATGGGCTAAGGCTTCAATAAGGAGTGGATCCCATATACCAAGTGGTATGGGAGTGCTCCAGCTGTGAATATGCTGAGGGCATTTGGGTGCATGGTAGTGTTTCATGTGCCTAAGGAGAAAAGAGGGAAGTTGGAGGCTTCTGGAAGATGGGGTGTGCACTTGGGGATTGCAAAGGATCACAAGGGATGGCTTCTATGGGACTTGACCATCCAGAAGCTGACAGTGTCAAGGGATGTGAAGTTTCTTGAGTCCCTGTACTATAAGGAATGGAAGCAGCAGCAACAGAAGCTTCCATCTACACCACTCATTGTGGAGGCAGATGAGTTGCAGCAGCCTTCAAGGCAGGTGGAGGTTGCAGTGTCTGAGGAGGAGATATCTGGGGTGACTGAAGAAGGGGGAGCAGCTGAAGTGGAGCAGCAACAGCAACATGAGTCTCCACCTCGAGTTCCACAGCCGCCTGAGCGACCTAGGAGGGATGTGCGCCCTCCTGTGAGGCTGACCTATGGGGGAAGAGGCAAGCCAAATGTGGTGCAGGCTGGGAGTGTGGTTGAGCAGATTGAGGAAGATGAGATCGCTCACTGCTACTGGGCACCAATCCCTGAGCCCAAGACTCGAGAGGAGGCCTTGAATGGACCAAATGGGGAGAAGTGGAAGGCGAGTGAGGATGAGGAGTTCGGGTCCCTGATTGAAAACGAGACATGGGACCTGTGTGACTTGCCTCCTGGGAAGAAGGCAATCACTTCCAAGATGATCTACAGGCACAAGTATGGACCTGAAGGGGAGCTGACCCGCTACAAGTCTAGGCTTGTGGCAAGGGGGTTTCAGCAGACAAAAGGGAAGGACTATGATGAGGTGTTTGCTCCTGTGGGGAAAGGAACAACACTGAGGGTGCTGTTGGCGATAGCTGCACTCCTGGGATGGAAGATACGGCAGATGGACATTGTGACTGCCTTTCTGAATGGGATCATTCTGGAGGAGGTGTACATGAAGCAGCCAGAGGGGCTGGATGATGGGAGCGGCAGGGTCTGCAGGCTGAAGAAGGCCATCTATGGCCTTAAGCAGGCGCCTCGTGCATGGTATCACAAGTTGGAGGAGGCGCTGTTGGCTGGGGGTTTCAAGAAGAGTGAGTGTGACCCCAGCCTGTTCCTGCTGCAGGAGAAGGATGAAATCCTCATGCTCTTGGTGTACGTGGATGATATCCTTCTCTTTTCTGCATCAACTGCTTTGCTGGACAGCGCAGAGCAGATGCTAGAGATGCAGTTCAAGTGTTCCAAGATGGGTGAGGTGAAGTACTACTTGGGGATGCATGTGGAGAGAGATGTGGAGAAGGGTGTGCTGAGGTTGCACCAGAGGAAGTACTGTGAGGGGCTGGCTGAGAAGTATGGGCTGCAAGATGGGGGAAAGCCAGCAACACCACTACCTTCAGGGTTTACTGTGGAGCCATGTGCTGATGAGGAGGTAGTGGGTGAGAGTGACAGGAAGCTGTTTCATTCGATGGTTGGGTCGCTGAATTATGCTGCAAATCATACACGGCCTGACATTGCATTTTCTACATCACGGTTGGCTAGTGTGGTCTCACGCCCTAGTCATGAGCAGCTGGAAGCGGCCAAGAGGTTGGTCCGCTATGTGAGTGCTACGGCATCAGTGGGATTGGAGTACAGTGGAGTGAGGCAGCGGTTGCAGAGAGGTGCTGCAGATGTGAAGAGTGGAGAGATGCTCTTGAGTTGCTATACTGACGCTAGCTTCAACTCAGTGAAAGCGGATGGCACCAGCATTGGGGGATATGTGTGCTTGCTAGGAGGTGGTGCTGTGAGCTGGCGCAGCAAGAAGCAGAATGAGGTGGGATTGTCCTCATGTGAGACTGAGTACATGGCCTTACACCATGGGGCCAAGGAAGTGGTGTGGCTGAGGCGCTTGTTGGAGGAGTTGGGAGTTGGTCAGGAGAAGCCGACAGTTGTGTTTTGTGACAATGAGTCCGCTGTGAAGCTCGCCAAGAATGCTTGTCTGCATGGGCTGACAAAACACATAAGGCCTAAGTGGCATTGGGTGAGGAGACTCCTTGATAAGGAGGTGCGGCTGGAGATAGTGAAGACCCATCAGCAGGCAGCAGATATTTTCACCAAGCGTCTGGCGGAGGCGGATCATTGGAAGGGCATGAAGCTTGCTGGGATGAGTGTGCATTGAGTATGCATGCTTGAGATGTGGTATGGTGGATGATGGTTGGCAGCCAGAGGGGGAGATTGTTGTGTGATGTCATCATATGCTATCACATTCTGTCTGCCTCCCATCCCATGTTTTCAACTTGCATGTGTGGTTTGAATGTGCAAGCATTTGTGTGGTGTGTGTTCTGGAGTTTGGGAATGTGTTCTGTATTATTTTTGTTTGAGCAGGTATTTGTGATGATAGATCTTGAGAAGATCTTTCCGACGCAACAAGAATCGCTTCAATCGGAGCAAGAACGCGAAAGCTATGAAGATTCAAAGTTCATGAGCTTGCGTTACAATTGCGGCGGTTACTAAGTGAAGTTGTGGGGTGACTTTATATGGAGTTGGGACCTTTGGGGTTGGGGAAACTTGTCACTCTACTGTAACAGCTGCAAATAGGTTGGGAACAACCAAGCTAGGTTGGCAAGGGTGGCCAACTTGGATGGATTGGTTGGGAAGGGACAAAGGTCAAAGTTGAGGTTCCTATAGGGAGGGAATCTTTGTGCTTATGGGGTTTCCTTGGTTGGGGACTCTCTTGGGACCTTCCCTCTCATCCCTCTCTTCCTATCCCAACCTTTCTCTTGCTCCTTCTAATTTCTTGTGAGATTCTTGAACTTTGATTGAACTCTTGAGATTGAGTTAAGTTCTCCTCCTACAGCTTACCCCCTAGTGCGTCGAAAGCCATAGCGTCGCGAATACTTCATCAATCAACGTGATTCAAATTGGGAACGGTAGCTGAGATCAAGAGCTACAACATATCCAAGTTTCGCGACATTCCAACGGCTAGTGTTTTGTCGACGTCGTTTCTTGTGAAGACGACTTTTCTGTCCAGAATTTCGGATTTATATTTTGAGTAATTCTAGCTCCTAAGTTCACCTAGACTCTGTCCTTAATTCTAACACCCTCGTCCGCTCCAGCACCAGACGACCCGACCCCACCACTACCCCCTCCCGCACCCCCGCCGCCGCCGCCGCCGCGCCCAACCTTGGGGCATCGGCCCTTCCCCGAACGAAACTGCGCTGCAGCAGCAGTCTCAGCCACTGCGGCAGAGCCGTCGGAGAAGGTACACTGGGCGGGGGCACAACCCTGAAAGATAGGGACCGGCACGACACCGCTCGCCTGGGCGATGGAGCGGTGGCGGGTCTCTATCACAGTCAGGGTGTCTACAAAGTCAGTGAGGGTGAGGTCTGCGGGGTGAATGCTAAGGAAGCGGTCGCGGGCGACAGCAAGGCGGTCAGGGAGGCGGGTGGCAAGCAGGTAGAGGGTAGAGGTAATGGGCGGCTGGTGGGCTCTAAGCTGTGCATCAGTGCAGGCTGCACGCCAAGTCTCATCTATCGAGCGCAGGTGGGCAGCGAGGTCAGGGACAGTGGGGAAAGATGCAAGGTCAGGAAAGAGCATCGGGAGGATCAGGCGACCCACTGAGGCAGCCGGAGGGGTGGAATAGCACCGGATGACAGCATCTAAGTATGCCTGAGCAGTGGTGAGAGACCTAAAGCGAGGGCGCTCGGACGGGGGAAGGGCGTTGCTGATGGCAAGCTGGGCGACAGCATCGCGAGAAAGCCAGACAGAGCGCGCACGGGCAGTGGCAGCAGTGGACTCGCGCTCAGTGGGTGTGGAGTCAGCGGGCAGAATAGCAGGGGGGTCTGGGCAGGGGAGCGTACCGTCAAGGTGTGCGGAGAGCGGTTCACCATCCTGCCGCTGGCCAGTGAGTTGGCGACGGAGGTCGGCAAGCCACGCCTCGAACTCCAGAGGCTGGCCTTCAGCGTCGAAGCGAATCTCCGCCGCCATCAGGAACAGTGCAGTGCGGTGCAGGGCAGTGCAGCAAGGTGGAGTGCGGTGCCGTGCGGTACAGTGCGATGCAGTGCGGTGTAGGGCGGTGCAGTGCGGTGCCAGACAGTACAGGGTGGTGCGGGGCGGTGCAGTGCGGGTTTAGTACGGTGGAGGGCAGTGCAGGGCGGGGGGGGGGGGGGGGGGGGGGGGGGAAACCGTACCAGTGAGGAGGACCGGGGCCGGGGCAGGGACGAGCGCAGGGGCCGGGCCGGTGCAACGGGGCCGGGCGGGCGCGACGGGGCCGGGCGGGCGCGACGGGGCCGGGCTGGTGCGACGGGGCCGGGCAGGTGAGTCGGGGCCGGGCTGGTGCGACGGTGCCGGGCCGGTGCGACGGGGCCGGGCGAGCAGGATGGTGGCCCAGGAGGGGCGCACCGGGGCTGGGCGGGCGCGACGGGGCCGGACGGGTGCGACGGGGCCGGGCGGCTGCGACGAGGCCGGGCAGGGGGCGACGGGGCCGGGCGGGTGCAACGGGGCCGGGCGGGCGTGATGGGGCCGGGCTGGTGCGACGGGGCCGGGTTGGTGCGACGGGGCCGGGCTGGGGTGACGGGGCCGGGCGAGCGCGACGGGGCCTGAAGGCGTGACGGGGCCCAGGAGGGGGGGGGGGCTCGACGTGGCCCAGGAGGGGCGCTACGGGGCCCAGGAGGGGCACGACGGGGGCCCAGGAGGGGCGCTACAGGGGCCCAGGAGGGGCGCGACGGGGCCCAGGAGGGGCGCTACGAAGCCCAGGAGGGGCGCGACGAGGCCCAGGAGGGGCGCTACGGGGCCTAGGAGGGGCGCGACGGGGCCTGGGAGGGGCGCGACGGGGCCCAGGAGGGGCGCTACAGGGCCCAGGGAGGGCGCGACGGGGCCCAGGAGGGGCGCTACGGGGCCCAGGAGGGGCGCGACGGGGCCCAGGAGGGGCGCTACGGAGCCCAGGAGGGGCGCGACGGGGCCTGGGAGGGGCGCGACGGGGCCCAGGAGGGGCGCTACAAGGCCCAGGGAGGGCGCGACGGGGCCCAGGAGGGGCGCTACTGGGCCCAAGATGGGGCGCGACGGGGCTAGGGGGGGTCGCGATGGGGCTAGGGGCTAGAGGGGTGAGCGGAAGCGGTAGGTGGGGGGGGATCCTACCTACGCGTGATACCATATCAAAATTGAGAAGTGAATGATAGATAGAGTGAGAGTACACACATATATACCTACGTGTTGTACTCTCTAAGAGGCGACCCTATACAGTCTATACAAACATGACAAATACACATGTTTGACACTTCCTTAGTCGCAGTACAGAGGGCGATATATTATGCTTCAGCCGAATATAGTGCGATTAGTTCCTGTTTGCTTGACAGCCAGGAGATAGTCCCGATAGGTTCTAGTCGGTAGATGTAGCCCGTTCTCGATCGTCGATTTTCCCTGTCCCCCGCGTGGTCGGCGTCGACGTATCCGAGTAGTTGTACGAATGGTGTTGTTACTTTGCTGTAGGTAAGTCCGGTCGTCGGCGTAGAGACGAAGTAGAGTAGTGCCCGGTTTAGTTCTTCGAGATCTTCTTGTTCCGGCTGCTTCAGATGCGTCGCCAGCTGGCTTGCGCTGTAGGATAGGTCAGGTCGGCAGGTTACTGCTGCGAATAGTAGGCAGCCGAGCTTCTGCTGATACTCCCGGATTTGCTTCGCGGGGAGTTTTGCGGAGGTGTCGTTGTTGTTCCCGTAGCGGTAGGGAGTTGCGACTGTAGTTGGTGTTAGTCCGGACTTCTTTGCGACAACGCCTGCGTACTTTCCAGCGTATAGGTAGAACGCCGAGTTGTCTTCGACGACATTCAGACCCAGGTACTGGGTCACTGTGTCGGACACCGTGAGTGTCAAGTCCCCTTTCAGCTCCCCTTCGAACCAGGTGGCGATGTCGGTAGTGGAACCGATGTAGAGCAGGTCGTTGACGTAAACGATGAGTAGGATATACTCTCTTCCCTTCTGCAGTCGGTACATGCCTTGGTCATGTGGCAGCTGTAGGAATCCGATTCTGACGAGGCGACCGTGAAGATGCTGCTGCCAGAGCCGCGGGGCTTGCTTGATCCCGTAAAGGGATTTTATCAGCTGGCATACTTTTGTGGGGTCGTCGATGAATCCGTGGGGCTGCTCGACGAAGATTTCGGCGTCCACAGGTGCGTACAGGAAGGCATTTGTGACGTCAATCTGACGCAGTGGTAGTTTCTTTGTGGCCGCAACGGCGAGTATGATGCGCAAGGAGGTGTGACGGGAGACTGGGGCGAATGTTTCTGTGTAGTCGGTTCCGTATCGTTGATCAAATCCTCGTACGACCCAGCGAGCCTTGAATCGTTCGATGGAGCCGTCCGCATTGGTCTTGATGCGGTACACCCATTTTCCCGAGAGAACGTTCTTCCCGTTGACGTTCGTTGCAGGTACCAGCTTCCATGTGTTTCGGTCTTGCAGAGCTTTCAATTCCTTTTCCATTGCCTCCTTCCATTTCGCCTTACGTTCCCCCCCTAGATCCTGCGACAGTGTCGTTGGCTCGCGCGGAGATGGCGGCGGCGGGTGCTGGATGGAGACCCATAAGCCGAGGATTTGCAGTCCCGTGGGTGTGTGTCGAGGGGAATTTTCATTCCCGGAATAGGCTGCTTCGTCACCATCTTCTGGATCACGTAAGAAGTTGGGGCCGATGCGTTCTGAGATATTCGTGTCGACCGGGTGAGGTGTAGCGTAACCTTGGTCAGCGAAGTGGTAGAGGGTGTCGAGGTTGTTGATATTGAGAGGATTGTCTTCGTCGAGTGGAACAGGTACGGAACAGAAAGGGAGTGGTTCGGCAGCTTCTGAGGCTCCAGGTACGTCTTCTTCTGCTGCGTCAGCCTCGGCAGCACGGTCGGCGAAGGAACAAAGGCCCGCGAGGCCGTCGGTGGGGTCGTGTGTATTGGCAATGTTGTCCAGGTAATGCTGCAGCGTCAGTCGCTCGTAGAAGATAACATCACGTGATGCCACCGTATTTTTGTCTTGTATGTCGAGGATTTTCCATGCGTGAAAATGTTTGGCGATGCCGAGGTGTAGTCCCCACCGTGCTCATTGATTGAAGCGTCCTGCTCGGGCTGTGTGGGGTCTGTACTGTACCATGCAGCCGAAAACTCGAAGTAATTTTGTGCTGCCCCTTTTTCGTGTCCACAGCAGGTGCGGTGATGCGTTGTTGGGAAGCGATGACGATGACAACAGATTGTGCAGGTGGACTGCATGTGTCATCGCGTCTGGCCACAGTGTGTTGGGCAGTCTCATCCCCAGGAGCAGCTTTCGCATCGTCGTCTGCAAGGTCCGGTTCATTCGTTCTGCGACCCCCTGCTGCTGGTGAGCGTAGGGCAGGGACACCAAGCGTCTGATTCCTCTTTCCGCCAAGTAGGTCCTGAAGCGTTGTGACTGGTATTCGAGTGCGCCGTCTGACTGGAAGCTTTTGAGCTTCGTTCCTGATTCTCGTTCAGTGATGGGAAGCCACGTTTTGAAGGCTTCGAAGGCTTGGTCTCTCGTCTTGAGGTTGTAGTGCCAAACATATCTTGTTGCTGCATCGATGAACGTTATGACATTGTTGAAGTCGGATTCAGTGTCGTCTCGAGGCATGTTTAAGATGTCGCAGTAAACATTTTCCATCGGTGCGTATGCAGGTGCACTTGGATTGTGATGTGACGGAAAAGGTTGGTGTTGAAGATCTGCTTCGGAGCATGTGAAGCACCGTGCGCGAGGTCGTTGAAGTTCCTGTCCGCTTGTTGTAAGGAGAGCGTTTCGTTCTAACACTTCGGCTTGGATGGTTTGTAGTACCGTGCTATTTGCAGGATGCCCAAGGCGTTGATGCCAGATGTCGTCGGGAGCTCGATGGCCGGGCGATCGGTGATACATGTCGGTGTTGGAGAAGAACGCGACGACGGTGGCGGGACTTCGGCAGACTTCGCGTGTGGTGGGCATGAGTTGATCTGCTTCGGTTGGCGGTCCTCGGATTGCTGGTGGTGATACTCTGCTGGGTCCTGCTCCTGTGAGTTCAGGTGATGTCGATGAAGAGACGCTTGCCGGTACTTGTCTTTCTTGTCGAATGACTGCTAACGCCCGTGTTCTCTCTGCTGCAAGTATGGTGTTGGAGTACCAGTATCCATCTTGGTTGAAGTCGGGGTCAAGGTCCGGTGGGTGCGTCCATGCGGCGAATGATACGATGCCATCGCTATCGGCGGTACCGCGGTCGGGGACGAAGTCCAACACGAAGACGCCGGACTTTAGTAGAGCGCGACCGATGAAGAGACCGCCCTTCCCATGGTATAGGCGAAATTCGTTGGAGTCCGAGTCGCACTCCAGGTGAATTCCTTTTGCCATTAACTGGCTGACGCTTAGTAAGTTGTATCCCAAGTTGTTGACGATGAGGACCTTGTTGAGTTGCAATATAACGTTTGTCTCCATGGATTGTAACTGAACCACTCCTTGTTTATTTGTCTTCAGATTCTCATTGTTGGCGACGGTGATGATGACGTCTCGGTTGAGACTTCGTTCTCGTTGCACGAACCGCCCGAAAGAACACATGTGTTGGCCGCAACAGCTGTCCAAGAACCAAGTGTTGCGTCCGGTGGGTTCGGAGTTCGCGACTGCAGCGTACGTTGGGTTGACCTGAAGTCCCTGTGAGCGCGGCGGCGATAGTTCTTCTTCATCGGGAGCGTAAGTTGGCGGTGATCCGGGTGCGCAGTTGTCGATGTGTACCATGCAGTTGATGATATTCGGTGTATTTTGTGCAGATGTGGAAGAGTGCCTCGGCGGACTTACTTGAGTGGAAGCGACTTGTGGGTCTACTGGACGATAAGCTCGGGGACGTGTGCAGTTGACTTTGGAGTGTCCGGATGTTTGGCAGTTGTGGCAGAACGGCGGTACAATGGTGAGTCATCTGTTGTCGCGTTTATCTTGCCTGCCGCGTCGGTTGTAGTTGTTGTCGTGTCTTCGTTGAGTGTAGAAGACTAATGGTTGTTGTTTCCTTGGTTGTCTTTCTTCAAATAGGTCCATCTCCTGTTGTTCAGCATGGAGCTTTGCGCAGAGGTGCATCTCCGAGATTCGGCCGTGGGCGCGAAGGAGCGAGCGGGTGGTTCGCCATTCTGGCCCGAGCCCAGCGAGGTCAAGCGTCACAAAGCTTTCTTCAGTGATTGTTCCTCCGCACCGAAGCAGGCAGTCACAGAGTGTCTGGCATCGAATCATATACTGCATCGCTTTTTCCCCGGTCTTCATCTGTATTGTTGTCAGCTGCTGCATGAGTCTGCTTTGTGTCACGCTGTCATTTGCTTGATAGAGGCACTTGAGGTGATGCCATGCGAGTTCCGCGGAGTTTCCGTAGCTCCTATACGTTCTGATGCTTTGCTGTTCTTGTGGTGATAGGTTCTGTAGGAGAACTGTGTACGCCAGCAGCGACTGATACATGAAGATTTCTTGTTCTTTTGCAGCGCCGTTGCTTGGGAATGGCAGGGACCCGTTGAAGTATCCCAAGAGATGCGCAACCTTTATCAGCAGCTCGAACTCAAAACTCTAGGTAAAGAAATCGTGTCCGTTGAATTGTGAGGATGTCAGCAGTTTAATCACGTGTGAAAACTGCGCCTGGTGACTTAAAATCTCGTTTGGTGTCTGTTGTGATGCAGCTGCTGTTGGTTGGGCACGGGGTGGCATGAACTCGAACGTCCCCGGTGAAGAGTGGTAAGGCGCAAAGGTAGGCGCTTGATTGTGTCGCCCGAACTATGAGTTGTCGAGACTCATTGGCGCTAATCCCATGTTTCCTCCGTTGCTTTGTGTTGAATGCGCAGGTGTCCTTGTCTGCTGCTGCTGGTCGAAGTGTGACATGAAGCTGAAGAACCTTTCCATAAGGTTCGGGGTCCACGCTTGAAGAGGGTGATGGGGTCACCATTTCTGGTGCTCTTCCTTGATGTGCCTGTCCTAGCCGGCCCCTGCTCCCGTCCTAGCTGGCCCCGCGCCCGTCCTACCTGGCCCCCGCGCCCGTCCTAAATGGTCCTCGCGCCCGTCCTTACCGGCCCCGGCGCCCGCCGCTACTGGCCCCTGCGCCCATTCTACCGACCCCTGCGCGCGCCCTGCCCGTTGACCTCCGGCCCCGGTGCTCACCTTCCCGCCGGACTGCCGTCGATCTGCGTGCGGCCCGCCCTTCGTGCTGCTACTGCACTGCACCCTCCTTGGTACGGTTTTCCATCACCTTTCACTGCACTGCACCCCACTGCACCGCACTAAACCGCGCTGCACCGCACTGTACCGCGCTGCACCGCACTGTACCGCACTGCACCGCACTGTACCGCACTGCACCGCAGTGCACTGTACCGCGCTGCACTACCTCACCTGGCCCTGCCCTGCACTGTTCCTGATGGCCGCGGAGCTTCGCTTCGACGGTGAAGGCCAGCCTCTGGAGTTCGAGGCGTGGCTAGCCGACCTCCGCCGCCACCTTACTGGTCAGCGGCAGGATGGCTACTCGCTCTCGGCACACCTTGACGGTACGCTTCCCTGCCCAGACCCCTCTGCTGTGCTGCCCGCTGACCCCACACCTGCTGAGCGCGAGTCCGCTGCGGCCGCTGCCCTCGCTTGCTCTGTCTGGCTTTCCCGTGATGCTGTCGCACAGCTTGCCATTAGCAATGCCCTCCCCCTGTCTGAGCGCCCTCGCTTTAGGTCTATCACCACCGCCCAAGCTTTCTTAGATGCTGTTATCCAGCGCTATTCCGCCCCGCCTGCTGCCTCGGTGGGTCGCCTGATCCTACTGATGCTCTTTCCTGACCTTGCATCTTTCCCCACTGTCGCTGACTTGGCTGCCCACCTGTGCACGATAGATGAGACTTGGCGCGCTGCCTGCACTGATGCACAGCTTAGAGCCCACCAGCCGCCCCTTACCTCTACCCTCTACCTGCTTGCCACCCGCCTCCTTGACCGCCTTGCCGCTGCTCGTGACCGCTTCCTTAGCATTCAACCCGGTGACCTCACCCTCACAGACTTTGTAGACACCCTGACTGTTATTGAGACCCGCCACCGCTCCATCGCCCAGGTGAGCAGTATTGTGCCGGTCCCTATCTTTCAGGGTTGTGCCCCCGCTCAGTGCACCTTCTCCGATGGTTCTGCAGCTGTGGCTGAGATCGCCGCTGCAGCGCAATTCCGTCCGGGGAAGGGCCGCCGCCCCAAGGCTGGGCGCGGCGGAGGAGGTGGGGGTGCAGGTGGAGGTGGTGGTGGAGTCGGGTCGTCTGGTGGTGGAGCGGACAAGGGGACCCTGCCAGGTCCAGCTGAGCAGCCGCCCCAGCAGCAGCAGCAACAGCCGCAGCAGCTGCACCAGCCACCGCAGACGAGGCAGGCGAGTGCCCTCCTGCCCGGATGGCCTGGCGCTAGTGGTGGTCGTGCGCGTGGTGGTGTGCCGGGTGGCGGTTCGGGAGGCGTGCGCTGTCAGTACCAGATCCAGACCGGTCCTCGCCGCGGCTTCGTTTGCGGTAAGATCGGTCACGCCACTGCCCGCTGTTTTCGTCTCCTGGACGACCTCTTTCGTCAGCGCTTCGGCCCGTCGCCCGACCTCCCGGACTGGCACAGTTTGCTTAGTCGTAGAGTTCAGATTTTTGACATGGACATGGATGCCATTGTTTCTGCCCTGCATGTGATGTATGCTGACGACTCTAGTGTGCTCCCCTCTTATTACTCCTTGTTGCCTAGTGTAGGTGTGCCTAGCTTAGCCTCCCCTGCTGCGTCAGGCGTAGGAGCTCCTGCTTTGTTTAGCCTTGGTGCTTCCGCCGTCGCCCCGTTGCCAGACGCCACTGCTGCGCTTTCCTTCACCTTGGACTCTGGCGCTTCCCGGTGTTACTTCCGCGACTCCACTACGCTGACGCCGCTTCCGGTTCCTGCTGCAGTTTCTCTTGCTGACCCCTCCGGCGGTCAATTAGTCGCCCACAGTTCCACCACCCTTCCCTGTCCGGCGGTTCCTTCGGGCTCTCTCATAGGTCTGCATATCCCCTCGTTCTCCAGGAACCTACTTGGTGTCGGCTGCCTCCAGGACCTTGGCGTCACCACTACGTTCCCTGGTCACGAGCGGTATGCTGTCTGTACCGAGGCCGCCACTGGTGCCCCCCTGTCCACGTTCCCCCGGGACCCGGTGTCCGGCCTGTTCACCCTGGACACCGTGACCCCCCCGGCTGGGGCGCCCCTTCAGGTCGCGGCATCTACCCAGGTTGCTGCTGCCTGCTCATGTCGGTCCCTCACTCACCCGACTCTCCTTTGGCCCCACCGCCTAGGTCACCCTGCGCTCCCGCGTTTGCGTCACATGTCCCAGCACGGTCTCGTCCTTGGTCTCACCGGTTCATTTCCCGCTTTTCCCTCCTCCCCCGCCCCACTGTGCACGCCTTGTGTCGAGGGCCAGCTGCGTCGTGCCCCTCACTCCTCCTCGTTTCCCCCTACAGCCGCGCTGCTGCAGACCCTGCACATGGACGTCTGGGGCCCCGCCCCCGTCCATGGGCCGCGTCAAGAGCGCTACTTCCTCGTGCTCGTCGACGACTTCACTCGCTACACCACAGTCTTTCTTCTAGAGCGAAAGGCCGACGTGCCTGACGCTCTCATCCCCTGGCTTGTCTTTGCGCGTGTCCACCGCGATCTCCCCGTCTTGCGTCTTCACTCAGACCGTGGTGGCGAGTTTGCCTCAGGTGTCCTTGGTCGCTTCTGTCGTGCGGAGGGCATCACCCATACGTTCACCCTGCCAGACTCCCCACAGCAGAATGGGGTCGCTGAGCAACGCATCGGTTTGGTCATAGAGGTGGCTCGCACCTCCATGATCCATGCCGGTGCACCCCATTTTCTGTGGCCGTTCGCCGTGCGCTACGCTGCTTACCAGCTTGACCTGTGGCCGCACCCCTGGCGGCTGCAGGTTTTGCCGACCCTACTTTGGACCGGGTCTCCTGGCGACGCGTCTGCGTTCCACGTCTTGGGCTGCCTTGCTCACGTTCGTGCCTCTGGCACAGACAAGCTCACTGCCCGCACCCTTCCCTGTGTCTTCCTCGGTTTCCCCCTTGACGCGTCCGACTGGCACTTCTACCACCCGCCGTCTCACCGGTTCTTTCACTCTCGCGACGTCACCTTTGACGAGTCCGTCTCCTTCTACCGTCGCTTCCCCCACCGCGGTCCTCCTGTTACTCCCCCCCTGTTCCTGGTCAGTCCTTCCCTGGTGGTCCCTGCCCCCCCCCCTCCCCCTCCACGTCCTGCCCCCTGTGGTGTGTCCCACGTCACCCCTCTCCCGTCGGTTGTCCAGGTCGAGGAGTCTTCTGACTCAGGTGGTCCTGCGGCGCAGTCCTCGCCGTCTGCCCCTCCCCCGTCGTCTCCGCGGCCGCTGCCGCCGCCGCCGTCGCCACCGTCGCAGCAGCAGTTTGTCGACGCTGAGGGTGCTCGCGTTGGGGTGGGTGCTAGGTCTGGGGTTCTTGTCGTGGCCTGTTCCGGTGGCCCTAGGGGTGGTGTCGGTGCTCAAGGGGTTTCTGGCTCTGGGGGTGTTCCTTCTGGGGGTGCCGGAGTGGAGTGTCCCGGAGGTAGCCGAGGAGCAGCTTGCAGTCCCGGTGTCGGTGTTGTGCCGCCGCAGCAGCAGTCCCCGCCGGTGTCAGCCCTTTGCCTGCTTGGCCTTCCGTCCCCTGACCCTGTGTCTGTTCCTCTCCTGCCGTCTCCTCCGCTTCCTGTCTACAGCACTGTGTTCCCTCCGCCGGACTTGTCCCCGACTCGTCTTCTCCCTCGCTCCCTCCTTGTGTCCCCTCCCCTGTCTCCTTACCCGACGCCTCCATCTCACGTCTGGTCTCGCCGTCCCTCCCGCGCTCGTCCTGACACCACTCCTACACCTATCCTGGGCACCCCACTCGCAAAACGGATGGCGCCTGCTCCTTTTCCTGCCGCGCCTGACCCCGACGACAGCTTCGACGAGAAAACCCGACTGGGACAGCATGTTGCGACGTCTGCGGGACTTCGCCACGGGGGAATGGGCGACACTCTATGACGAGGCAACCGCCTCTGTGGCATTACCACAGCCCCCACGACACGCAAACGACACCGCGGGCCAGATCGCCAGGGCGGAAACCCTGGCTAAACGAGGGAACCTTCGCAAAGCCCTTTAGGCCCTCGAATCCACCCCGGTATGCGAGCCAAGTCCGGAAATACTTAGCGCCCTAATAGCTAAGCACCCACGTGCTGAACGCACCCTTCCAAGGTGGACCCAACCACAGCAACACCAACCCAGAGCCGCCATTCCAGCCGCCATCTCTACCGCTATTGGCGCTGATGCTGAGACAGCCGAGGAGCCTCACCTCGCCATCACAGTCGCGGAGCTGAAGGCCCTGCTGCGCCGCTGTCCAAACGGCGTGGGGGCAGGGCCAACGGGAATGTGCTTCGAGCACATCCGCGAAAGCGCCACTACTAATGTGGACGTCCTACAGCACCTTACGACGCTAGTAAATGCGGCGCTGGCCGGGAACGTACCTCCAGAGGCAACAGAGCTGCTCACCACATCGCGGATGCTGCCGTTCTTGAAGCCCGGGGGCGGGGTCCGGCCCATAGCAGTGGGGGAGTGTCTCTTCTGCATCATGGGCAAGGCCGCCCTCTCGCTCCTTTTGGAAACCGCGCAACAGCACTTCCTCCCCCTCCAGTACGGGGTGGCGGTGAAGGGCGGAGGCGAGACCGTCATCCATGTCGGGCGCTCGCACCTACAGCTGCACTCGGACCACCTGGTGCTGCAGGTGGACATGACCAACGCATTCAACTCTGTTGAATGCGTGGCCTTCTTCTCCGCCATCAGGAACAGCTCACTCAAGTGGCTGCTGCCTCTGGCTAGACTCTCCTACGACAGAGCCTCATCCCTCCTCCTGGACCCCGCCTACGGCGCCCCCTCTCTCAGCAGCGAACGGGGGGTGCGGCAGGGAGACCCCCTAGGTCCCCTACTTTTCGCCATGGCCATGCACCCGGCCCTGAAGCTGACGGCGGAGGAATACCCGAACGTCCTCACGCTGGCATACGCGGACGACGTCACCTTTATAGGGACGCCGTCCGAGTGCGCTGCAGTCTTCTACGCATTCAGAGGCCGCATAGCAGCAGCAAGCCTTGAATGCAACCCCGCAAAATGCGGGGCCTGGTCAGCAGTGGAGGTGGACCCCGAGCACATCCCCGCAGGGATACCCCTCCGGACAGACGCTGTGCGCATCCTGGGCAGCCCCATCGGGACACCGTCAGGGTGCGAGCGCCTGATGAAGGCGGCTCTGCTTAAGGCAGCCTCTGCGCTCCCGCTCCTCGAACAACTCCAGCCGCAGATCGCGATGCTGCTACTCAACAAATGCGTCACGCGGCGAGCCTCCTACCTGCTCCGGACGACGCCACTGGGCACGCTCCCGCCCCACGACTGGACTGCGTGGGCCAAACGTCTCCTGGCTGCCGCCCTGACCGCTTGCGACCTGAAACAGCCACACACACCAGAGGACCAGGACCTCCTCTGGCGGCAGTCCACTCTGCCTATATCCATCGGAGGCCTAGGCCTCCTCGACCCAGTGGTGGAAGGCGGGTTCGCATACCTGGCCTCCACCGTATAGGCAGGCGACCTTCTCCGCACTCTCGACACCACCGCTCTATCACCTCTCGGAACCGCACGGGACCCTAAACCCTAAACCCACCCTACACCGCGCCAATCCCCCTGCACCTCCTCCTCACCCGCCTGGAAGCCGCCCTGCCACCAGCCGCACAAGCTGTCTTGCGGCAGCCGCGGGAGGAGTCGGCGACAAAACTGCAGCACGCACTTGCACTCGAGGTGCATGGAGCACGACATGCCGGTCTGGTCGCGGACTCCCGCGCACTGGCCCTCAATCCCAACATGGGCCACACGCAGCGCCTACTGTCGCTGCTAGGTCCGGGGGCGGGCGACTGGCTGCTGGCCATCCCCTTCTGCCCGGACCTCACAATGAGCAAGGGACAGTTTGCCACAGCCCTGTCCTTCCGGATGGGGCTGCAGCCCTCCCTGCCCGACAACTGCAACTGCAGAGAAAAGAGGGACCTCAAGGACAAGAGGCTGCCCAACCACCTACTGAGGTGCACCCTCGGAGGAGGACCCATTCGGGTACACAATGCCCTAGTCAACCTGGGGGCGCGCCTTGCCAGCGAAGCACACTTCGTGGTGCACAAGGAGTCGACCCTGTACCTACTCGAGACAACCCAACGCCGCGCCGACATCACCCTCCGAGAACCGGACTCAGGCGCGGTATGGGTTTGCGACGTCACCGTCACCGACCCCATCTCCTCCCGGGACCCAACAGCAAGGAAGGGGACAGGATGAATGGCGGCTGAGATGCAGGAGAAGAAAAGGGACCTGTACGATGAAAGACTCACCTTCGTCAAAGTCCTGGGGGTGGCAACGGAAACCTATGGGTGCTGCAGCAGCGACACCAGGGAACTCCTCCGCCTGCTGGCGGTAGTAGCAGCACGGGAGAATCACCATGCAGACGAAAAGTCCGCAGTGACCAAGAAGCTGATACATTCATTCTGACAGAGGTGGTCAGTGACGCTACAGCGGCAACAGGCCATTACCTTGCATGCGAAGATCGGGCAGGCGTCCGGGGGAGCCTTCCACCACGAGCGTCCAATGGACGAGCCGCTCACCTGGGGAGAGCTTGAATCGACAATCGAACCTACCTTCGAGGGGTGGCCCGGGCAACTGTAGGATGTCTGGGAGCCCCATGTCTCACATACACCAGTGTATGCCATTTGTACCAATTATAAGGATAATACGAAGGACCGTGAGAGAGAGAGAGAGAGAGAGAGAGAGAGAGAGAGAGAGAGAGAGAGAGAGAGAGAGAGAGAGAGAGAGAGAGAGAGAGAGAGAGAGAGAAGCCTCGAGGGACGCCTCATCGTTAAAGAGGTGGAGACCCACACGGGGGGTAGGCCCACAGGAATCAGAACCTCGCACCACGGCAGGCACCTACCCAGTCACGGCCTCATTGGCAGCGCTCACACACCTTGAGGGAGGCCTCGTCTCCAAAACGGTGGAGGTCAGCACGGGGGGCAGGCCCGCAGGAGTCACTGACAGCAGCCTCCCCCGCATAGGCCAGAGAGGAGAAGGAGGCGAGCAGGGAGTCGAGCACGTGGGTCCTGTCAGCCAGGGTGAGCGGCTGCACGTAGGGGAAGACCTTGGAGGACGCTGACTGGGAGAGGAGCTCCTGAAGCAAGAGATAGTGGGCGAGGGAGGGTGGGAAGGGGGGAACCAGATGGAGAGAGGGAGTCCCGCATATGAGTCTTGGCAGCGAGGGTGAGACGCTGCTGACTGGGAGAGGAGCTCCTGAGATCGGGAGAGCGAAGCGAGGGGCCCGGAGGGGGCGAGGGAAGGGGGGGAGTGGGGAGGAAGCAGAGGGGGAGTCGAGCACATGGGCATTGGCAGCGTGAGTGTTGCTAGGGGAAGACCTTGGAGGACGCTGATTGGGACAGGAATTCCCCCACTTACCCACGCCCCTCCCTTCCCCTCCCCACATCCCAAACTCCACCTCACACCTTACCCTTCCTCTCTTCCCAGCATCCCCTTATCCCCACCACCAAGCCCCTCGCTCTCCCCCACCCCATCCCCCGCATTCCACGCTGTTATTAGTGCACCTTCAGAGGCTTGACGGATCCATCGGGAGAGGAAAGGTCAGTGGTTCGAATCTGCAAAACAGCACGAGCGAAATAATACGTTCGCACGATGCACAATCAACGAGTGGTAACGATACACAAGCTCAGCCCGGAACCGGACGTGAACCGGAGAAGGAGACAAAGTAGGAATCGGAGAAGACTGAAGACGAAGGAAATGAACAAGATCGAGGGGCTGGAGAATAACACATAGAAAGAAAGAACTCACCTCCTTGCCCAGGAAAACTTTTGAGTCGACTCAAAAGTCAACTTCAACTCACCTCTTTGCCCAAAAAAACGAGGACCACTCCAGGCCTCTCCTCGGCGAAAGATGAGAAGATCGAATCCTGGGGTCAATGGGAGGAGAAAGTGCACGGGAGCGCAGGGGTTTCACAGACGGCACCAAATCGAAATTTTTCCCGTGCGAAGTAAACATGAACTGGCATTTCGATGTGACTTCAATGGCCATAAGTGTGGAGTCTAGTGCGCTCAGAAGTCCGCATTGAGTTGGAATACGGAAATGAAAAATAGAACAAGTGCACAATAATGACAGGACATGTCAAGCGGCTAACGAGGTTGCAATGGAGACGAAAATAGGTCATTGTGCCAGGCGATGTGGAAAACTTAGGGAAGGTGATAATATCATAGAAGTGATTGAGTGATTTAGAAAACGCTACACTTGGATCGTGGTAATGACATACTAATCCACAGCAGAGGCTGAGGCAAGGGTGGAATAGCACGCGATTACGGCATCTATGTACAGTATTCCTTGGCGTTTGCTACAGTGGTAAAGCAGGGACGCTTAGACAGGGGGAGGGCGTCACTAATGGCAGGCTGAGCAATGTCATCGCGCGAATCCCAGACTGCGCAGGCAAGCTCAGCTGCGACAAAAGCCTCATGCTCAGCAGACGTGGGGGTGTCAGGGAGGGCAGCAGGCGGGCGGGGCGAGGAAGCTTACCGTCGACATGGACTGCCAGGGAGGGGCCGTCCTGGCGCTGCCCGGTCAGGTGGCGGCGGAGGTCGACGAGCCACGCCTCAAACTCAATGGCCCAGCCCTCCACGTCCATGAGGAGTAGAGAGTCCGCCATCACCACAGCTGCAGCAGCTGAATGCCACTGACAAGGGGACGACGGAAGGCGGAGGAGGGCGGTGGAGGGCGGTGGAGAGAAGTGGAGAGCGGTGGAGCGCGGTGGAGTGCGGTGGAGTGCGGTGGAGTGCGGTGGAGAGTGGTGAGTGTGGTCGAGTGCGGTGGAGTGTGATGGAGAGTGGTGGAGTGCGGTGGAGGCTGCCGGCGGGAGCACCGGCTTAGAGGGGGAGCCAAGGCCGGCAGGTCAGCTCGGCTCGGCGGAAGGAAGGGCCGGGGCGGGCTGGGACCGGCGGAGCTGCCGCCGGCGGGAGTGCAGGGCCGGGGAAACGGGCCGGGCAGGCGCGGGGCCAGCGGGTGCAGGGCTGGCGGGCGCGGGGCCAGCAGGTGCGGGGCTGGCAGGTGCGGGGCCAGCAGGTGCATGGGCCGGCGGGCGTGGAGCTGGCGAGCGCAGGGGCCGGCGGGCGCGGAGCTGGCGAGTGCAGTGGCCGGCAGGCGCAGGGCCAGCGAGCACGAGGCCTGCGGCGGGTGGCTGGCGAACGTGGGGCCAGCGGGCGCGGGGCTGGCGTATGCGGGGCCAGCGGGCATAGGGCAGGCGGGCGCGTGGCCAGCGAGTGCGGGGCTGGCGATCGCGGGGCCAGCGGGCACGAGGTGACAGGCGGTTACAGTCGACTACGGGCGGCTAGCGACGGGCGGCTAGCTACGGTCGGCTAGCTACTGGCGGCTAGCGACGGGCGGCTAGGTCTAGGGCTAGGGCGGAAGCGCGGGTGGGCGGGGAGGACCTAACCTAGCGTGATACCATATCAAAGTAGCGAAGTGACTAGAATGTGTGATACTCGGTGATTTTGTGCTAAGGGGTTGTACTCTTTAAGTGTATGCACCTATTTAGCCTATAGTAACATATAAATATATGTTTGACAGAAAAGTCTGAGTCCCCTGCTCATGTTCCTAGCATTCTTCCGCTACTCCGACCTCGTCAGCATCCAGTGGAATGACATCCAAATCGAGCACAATGCGATATGGCTGCTGATTCTACACTCCAAGATAGACCAAGAAAGCAAGGGCACATGGGTTCCCGTCGCCGCCGCAACCGAGCCCTTCTGCCCCGTGAGTTGCTCTCAACATTTTATTAATCTTGCGGGGCACACGGCTACTCCACACGGACCTCTTATCCATGTCTTTGGGAACAACGGCAAGGCCACCCCACGAGACGCCACACCTATGCACACCACAATCCGGAACTGGTGCATCGATCCTTCATCGCGGCAGGCCTCGACCCCGCCCATCTCGGTCACACTCATTCCGCAAAGTTGCAGCGACAGCAGCAGCTAGCTTGGGGATTCCCGACAGACTTTTCAAATGGCTTGGCCACTGGCACAGCGACAATGCTAAGGAGCTCTATGTCACCATCGCGCCAGACCATCTCCTCGCAACCTCCACTTAACTCCAAGATGCATCTGTCGCCCCGTTGCCCAACGATCACCAGCTGTCCATCGAGCATCACTGCCGTCCCACACTCCACATGCCTCAGAGGACCCATATGAAATGAAGCACGCAGCCATTCAAGAGGACCTAAGCAAGCTTTCACAATATGTAGAATTTTGAAATCGTGTAGCGCTTTCTAAAAAATGTGTATTGTGAAAAGTGTAGCGAGGGCCAACGCAGCAAAGGCATCGGCGAAGCGCTCCCCAACCACTTTTGATTACAAAAGTGGGACGTGAGGCCATTGGCCTCACCCACGTTCTTCATTTCTAGTTCAATTATTTGAGGTTCCCCACCCACCCGCCCTATTTGTCTGCGTAGCCTTTTATTGGACAAGAACATGTATGATTGAAATGAAGCATGCTGCCTTTCAAAAGGACCTAAGCAAGCTTTCACAACAGGATTCCATCAATAAGCAGGACAACTTGAGGGAGGGGGAGGGGCGGGAGGAGGGCGAGGACGGGGAGGAGGAAGAGGATGGGGAGGAGGATGAAGAGGAGAACGTGGCAGAGCCAGATCCATACCCCGAAACAGAGAAGTGCCACACGAAGCCGTGGCATGGGCAGACAAGATGCAGGAGCCAGAGAGTATTGCGATGCATGCTTGGGGGGTGCCTAATCTTCCGAAACCCGCCCATGTAGAGCTTGATGACGACGAAGAGTGAACCTACTCAACCATAGAATTGTATAAGGGCCATGGGATGCAATGACCTTCTTTTCCATGCCCATGCTAAAAAGCAATGAAAAAAGAGGACTAACGAACAATGAGGGTGTCTTATTTCATACCGACAAAAAAATCCGGTTCCTATGTCATATGGGGATTCCGAATACAAGATAGACGTATCTTCTATACCATGGGGGACTTCTACCCGAGCGTTTACAGTTAAACATAAAAATAACAGCCCCTCAAGGTTCTACTAAATAGATGAAAAACATCAGCCCACCGAATTTGTGAAAAAGCAGTACTATTCTAATGCACGCACAAAGGGAGAGGAAGGGAGAGGGCAGGAGGGATATGGATTCCAGGATAGACTACAGCAACAGCCACAATCCTATAAATTGACTAGTGGCTCCCTGGAGAGTTAAACCTCAACTCATGGACCATCACAGCTCTCTTCTAGCAGCATGACTCTCTTCAAACTGGACTTCAGACCTTCATCGAGCATTCCTTCAGCTCGAGTTTCCCATGAGAAAACTCAACGAAATCTGTTAGCCTGTTAGGGAAAACACATGTGTGAAAAAAACGGAAGACGAGTTGGCGCTCATGCATACAGGTGGGGAAGAAGGGCAGCAAGTGAATGAGTGAGATTCATAGCAACCAGGGTGTATGAAGATGGATGGAGACAAACATGCATGAAAGGGGAGAGAGAGGAGGTGGAAGAAGAAGGAAAGGGTGGGGAGAGGCGGTAAAATGGGGGAGCAGTAAAATGGGGAAGAGAGGTAAAAGGGGTGAGTGTTGTGGAAGGAGGGGGGGGAGGGGGGGGGGAGAGTTAGAAGGGGGAATACAGAGGTAGGGGTGGAGAGAGGAGGAAGGAGGGAGAGAGGGGGGAGGAGGGAGAGAGGGGGGAGGAGCAAAAGAGGGGATATATGTGTGATCAAAATGACACTTCTCACCCATAAGGAAGTCTTCCTTCTCTATGATGCTCTAGCATTCAAAACACACCGGTGTCAAAGGAGTGCCCTCTGGGCAGAATCTGTCGTAGCAATCAGCTGTACCTGAAAGAGGGTCGCGATGGGAAAAAAGGTTGCTGGTATTGGGACCATAGGTCTGGAAATGGCATTGGTAATCGGCAGACACTGAAGACAGAGAAAGTGAGAGGGGAAGGGAAGGGAGGGAGGGTGGGAGGCATGGAGGGAGGAAGGGAAGGAGTGACGGAGGGAGAGAGTGAAGGAGTGAGGGAGGGAGGGAGGAAGGGAGGGAGGGAGGGAGGGAGGGAGGGAGGGAGGGAGGGAGGGAGGGAGGGAGGGAGGGAGGGAGGGAGGGAGGGAGAGTGGGAGGGACGGCCGGACGGACGGACGGGAGGACAGGCGGATGGAGGGACGGAGAGATGGAGAGTGAGAGAGGGGGAGTGAAGGAGAGAGGGAGAGAGGGAGACAAGCGGAGAAGGGGAGGGATAGAGAGAGAGAGAGAGAGAGAGAGAGAGAGAGAGAGAGAGAGAGAGAGAGAGAGAGAGAGAGAGAGAGAGAGAGAGAGAGAGAGAAGATGGTAGAGAAATGAATTAGTCAGATAAAGAAAGTTAGAGTGTGTGAGATGGGGAAAATGGGAGAATTGAACTAGTGTGTAGTAGGTAATAAGGGCGAAATGTGATAGTGACAGTGGTAGAGATGAACTAGTGTAATAAGGGATCATGGTAGAGGTGAACTAGTGTAATAAGGGATCATGGTAGAGGTGAACTAGTGTAATAAGGGATCATGGTAGAGGTGAACTAGTGTAATAAGGGATCATGGTAGAGGTGAACTAGTGTAATAAGGGATCATGGTAGAGGTGAACTAGTGTCAAAGGGAAAATGGAGGAATACAAGGTACAGGCACACTACATACCATAGCAAGATCCTTCATAATGTACGCATCCTTTCGCTCACTTGCAGGTTGCAACACCATCTACCTCGACACATTCTCCACAGATGCCACAATCCTTGATAGCGCAAGTTTCTGGAGGAAGGTTGATAGATTTATCGATATAGGGAGAGATCGAGAAGAGAGATTGACAGAGAGAGAGAGAGAGAGAGAGAGAGAGAGAGAGAGAGAGAGAGAGAGAGAGAGAGAGAGAGAGAGAGAGAGAGAGAGAGAGAGAGAGAGAGAGCAAAGTGAGAGAGCCAAACAAGGGGGTTTGCCAAAACACTTACCTTTGCAAAAAGGGGGTTTGCCAAAACACATACCTTTGCAAAGAAGGGGTTTGCCACAACACATAACATTGTAAAAAGGGGGTTTGCCAAAACACGTACCTCGTAAAATGTGGGTTTGCCAAGACACATACCTTTTCAAAGAAGAGGTTTGCCAAAACACATACCTTTGCCAAGAAGGGGGCATGCCAAAACACATACCTTTGCAAAAAGGGGGCATGCCAATGTATCCACTGGCTCTGCTGCATATACAGGTTGCACCGTTGGACGTTTCCACACAGCGCTCTTTTTCACCACACTTCATGCTGCTGCACGATGCTGCCAGATGCGGATGGATCCAAGAAAGGGGCGGGGGGAAGGGGATGGTGATGACAGACAATTTCTTGACATAGGATCCATCAACACGGCTCATCTCACCTCTTTCAAACCACATGGCGCAAGTCTCTTTACCGTGAATCATTGCTTTCTGCTCTAGCGTATTTCATAATTACGGAGGGAGAGGGAGTGTGTGTGAGAGAAAGCGAGTAAAGAGAGGTAGAGCGAGTAATGAGAGTGTGAGAGGTGTGAGAGTGAAGAGGTAAAGGAAAAGCGATAACAGACTACGTACCCTGGCAATAACGGTAGCCTGTTTTATAGAATCCTGGCTTGAATTGACAGATTGTACCGCCATCAACGTCAACACACTCCTTATTGAAAGCACACGTTCTCAGTGCGCATGTTGCTGGAAGGTGGTTGGAGGACGGATGGGGAGCAAGAGGGGGGGGGAGAGAAAGGGAGAGGTGAGGGAGAGGGAGAGGGAGAGAGGAGAGAGAGAAAAACGTAGTGCATGTGAGAGAGTGAAATTGTTAAAGGGTGAAAGAGAGATAGGCTATCTCAGCACGGACTCTCGCTCAAATTTCATGGCAACCAATTCGCTGAGCTGGGAGAAGGCTAGAAGTCTTGCACTTGGTGGACCCGAATCACCTCATTGGCCATCCCAGCAGCTGCTCTCTCCCCGACTGCAGGAAGGGGACTGGCTGCTTGCAGTCCCGTTTTCCCCTGCGCTCCGCCTCACCCCGCCCCACTCTGCAACCGAGAAAGCATAGTCCATACCATAGCAAGATCAACGTTCCCCCGCATATCATGGCGCGCATACACATTTGGTGACGCCTCCATCCTCCACACATACTTCACGTTCACCACAATTCTTGACTGCACATGTTGCTGGCACATGGAAGAGAGAGAGAAGGGGGGTGGAGGGGGAGGGGGAGGGAGAGAGTGGGGGGAGGGGGACGAGAGGGGGAGAGAGAGAGAGGTGGGCGGAGAGAGATGAGGGGGGAAGAGACATGGGGAGAGAGAGAGGGGAGAGGGAATAGAGGGAGAGGGAGTGGGAGGGTGAAAGTAAGAATACTGTATGAGGAAGGGAGAGAGGAGAGAGGGAAATGGGATAGTGAGAGAAAGAAAAAGTGTAGGGCGAATGGAAAACAAGAAAAAAAGAAAGAGAATGTGCCAGTGCAAGAGAAAAGGAAAATGTGATTCATACAAAGACAAGCATACCACATACACTGAGGGAAAAAACCGTCCGGATGTTTGGCACTAAGTTGGGTTTTTAGGCTTTGAGACTACTGTATGGTAAACCTGCAAGATGCACGGTGGTACACGTTGGGAGAGGCACAAAGTGGATGCGTTCACTGCACTGAGAACTAGATTAGTACATTGGATCTAACTCATACTCCAAAAGATATACAACGAGTACATCCGGACAGTTTTTTCCCAGGACAAAGAGCAAACTTCCGAACAACGTTTCTAGTACCTAGTCCACCTACTCTTGGCGTTGATCACCATCCACACCCTCCTAGGCATGTTATCTATGTGGTTAGTGCAGACCTTTGCATGAAGCTTCTCGCACTCTTCCTTGACCCACCATTTTGCATAAGGGGGTGAGCACAAGGAAAATTGCGAAGTATTTGAGCGTATGCATAAGTATTGTGCACGAATTCAGATTGAATGTAATCTCTGAGACTAGCCAAGCCGAGGGGTGTCCAAAGATGCCATTAGTTAAATGGTCCCGGCTTATCATGGGTCGTCTTCGTCGTATCGTTCTAGGGTAAAATCACGAATAGAGTGGCAAAATCTAGCATTCCCGCCACGAATCTTAGGGTAACAGAGCACGGTCGACTGAACATCCTTTCACTGTGTGAACCATGTTAAAATACGCGGGTCTAGTGACGGGGCAGCAGTCGAAGAAACCTCGACTGTTTGGGAAGAATATCTGGATTGAGGTCTGGTGAGAAAAAGGGTCACTCCAGCGCAACATACTTATGCTCTCCAAGGCATTCCATGTCATTTTCCCTGCCTAGGCTTGGAATGGCTCGGAGAGCATGGATATGTAGCTCTGGAGTGCCCCTCTTCCTCACCAGACCTCAACCCTGATATTCTTCCCAAACAGTCGAGACTTCTTCAACTGATGCACTGTCACTAGACTCGCGGATTTTAACATGATTCTAACAATGAAAGGATGCTCAATCGACCGTGCTCTGTTACCCTAAGTTTCGTGGCGGGTATGCTAGATTTTGCCACTCTATACGTGATTTCACCCTACTCTGATTCGACGAAAACAACCCATGATAAGCCAAGACCATTCAACTAATGGCATCTTTGGACACCCTTCGGCTTGGCTAGTCTCAGAGATTACATTCAATCTGAATTCGTGCACAATACTTATGCATACGCTCAAATACTTCGCAATTTTCCTTGTGCTCACCCCCTTATGCAAAATGGTGGGTCAAGGAAGAGTGCGAGAAGCTTCATGCAAAGGTCTGCACTAACCACATAGATAACATGCCTAGGAGGGTGTGGATGGTGATCAACGCCAAGAGTAGGTGGACTAGGTACTAGAAACGTTGTTAGGAAGTTTGCTCTTTGTCCTGGGAAAAAACTGTCCGGATGTACTCGTTGTATATCTTTTGGAGTATGAGTTAGATCCAATGTACTAATCTAGTTCTCAGTGCAGTGAACGCATCCACTTTGTGCCTCTCCCAACGTGTACCACCGTGCATCTTGCAGGTTTACCATACAGTAGTCTCAAAGCCTAAAAACCCAACTTAGTGCCAAACATCCGGACGGTTTTTTCCCTCAGTGTACCAACACATTTATTAGCTTCCCCTCTGTATCCTGCCTTGCATTGACAGGTTGCTTTGCCTCCAACGTCCGCACATTCTTCATTCCAGTTACACCACTTGACTGCGCATGTTTCTGGCAGGGGATTTCGAGGATTGGTGGAGATAGAGAAAGGGGGGGGGGGGGGGGGGGGGGGAAGAGAGACAGAGAGAGGGAAAGAGCATGAGAGAGAGAGAGAGAGAGAGAGAGAGAGAGAGAGAGAGAGAGAGAGAGAGAGAGAGAGACCGTTCAAGGGGTATTGCCTACGAAGGAGAGGGAGCAGAGGAAGAATGCAAGGGGGCAAAGAGAGTTGAACTGAAAGGACAAGCACAATACACACCGACGCATGCTCGAGGCTCCCCGATGAATCCTTGCTTGCATTTACAGGTTATAGCGTTGCTTGCTTCCTCAACACACTTTCATTTATGCCACACTGGGTGAGGACGCATGTTTCTGCCACAGCTGGAGGATACATCAAGAGAAAGAGATACATGAAGAGAGAGAGAGAGAGAGAGAGAGAGAGAGAGAGAGAGAGAGAGAGAGAGAGAGAGAGAGAGAGAGAGAGAGAGAGAGAGAGAGAGAGAGAGAGAGACAAAGACTAAGATTAGCTTGATGGATTGGTGCACACTGCGTCACCTCTAATTGTTTTCACAGAATGAGCTTTGGAGGACATTTGCTGTTGTTAATGTTGCATGGCCATGAAGGGCGGGTCAGGAGAAGGAGGTAGTGAAAGGCAGAAGGGAAGGGCCGAAAGGAGAAGGATGACAAGCAGAGCTAGCTTGACAGAGGATGGTGCAGGGAGAGTAGAACGCGAGAGACATGTGGGGGAAGAGAGAAAATAAAATCGATGCAATGATTAAAAAAATCGAGACCACCGGCGCGTACCCCTGCAGAATCTCACGCCAGTGTAGTGATTCGTTACACGGGATGTGGCATGCAGGATGAGTCGCACACCACACCGCCACATGAGACCAAGATGTGGCATGCAGGATGAGTCGCACACCACACCGCCACACGAGACCAAGATGTGGCATGCAGGATGAGTCGCACACCACACCGCCACATGTGGCATGCAGGATGAGTCGCACACCACACCGCCACATGTGGCATGCAGGATGAGTCGCACACCACACCGCCACATGAGACCAAGATGTGGCATGCAGGATGAGTCGCACACCACACCTGAGACCAAGATGTGGCATGCAGGATGAGGCGCACACCACACCGGCACATGAGACCAACATGTGGCATGCACGATGAGTCGCACACCACACCGCCACATGAGACCAAGATGTGGCATGCAGGATGAGTCGCACACCACACCGCCATATTAGACCAACATGTGGCATGCAGGATGAGTCGCACACCACACCGCCGCATGAGACCAAGATGTGGCATGCAGGATGAGTCGCACACCACACCTGAGACCAAGATGTGGCATGCAGGATGAGGCGCACACCACACCGGCACATGAGACCAACATGTGGCATGCACGATGAGTCGCACACCACACCGCCACATGAGACCAAGATGTGGCATGCAGGATGAGTCGCACACCACACCGCCATATTAGACCAACATGTGGCATGCAGGATGAGTCGCACACCACACCGCCACATGAGACCAAGATGTGGCATGCAGGATGAGTCGCACACCACACCTGAGACCAAGATGTGGCATGCAGGATGAGGCGCACACCACACCGGCACATGAGACCAACATGTGGCATGCACGATGAGTCGCACACCACACCGCCACATGAGACCAAGATGTGGCATGCAGGATGAGTCGCACACCACACCGCCATATTAGACCAACATGTGGCATGCAGGATGAGTCGCACACCACACCGCCACATGAGACCAAGATGTGGCATGCAGGATGAGTCGCACACCACACCGCCATATGAGACCAAGATGTGGCATGCGGGATGAGTCGCACACCACACCGCCACATGAGACCAACATGAGGCATGCATGATGAGTCGCACACCACACCGCCACATGAGAACAACATGTGGCATGCTGGATGAGTCGCACACCACCCCGCCATATGAGACCACCAGACGAGACACAACACACTTGTGATTTGATCATTCTGCGGCGAGTGTACTTGTGGCCAGCAATGGACAGCTAAGATTAGCGTGTACAGCGATCTCCTCGGTCGCATGAAGTGAAAAGGAGGGATTCTTCAACATGGTTGGTGTGAGGGGGGTGTTCGAGCAAGGAGAATGGTAGTCAGGCATCTGGGATTGGTTGGAAAGACACTGACCATGTGCCGCTACCTTGGCTTGCAGATCTTCAGGGACAGAGCAGCACGCACCATCACCCTTATACAGTCACACTTGGTGCGCCAGGTCCTTCAGAGGTTCGGTCATCAGTTCTCTTCCGCAAAGCCCACACCTCTGCCAATAGACCACAGGCTCTCGGCTCCAATGCTTGAGGAGTCTGTAGAGCCTAGTGGTCCTTACGCAGAGCTGGTGGGTTGCCTTATGTACCCGATGACTTGCACTTGTCCAGATCTCGCATACCCTCTCAGCATCCTGGCTCGTTTTGTGGCCACAGGCAAACACCGACCACAGCACTGGTCGGCTGCTAAGAGGGTTTTGCGTTATCTAGCAAGTACATCGGGCATGGGGCTAGTGAAAGGAGGACACAGGCCAGTGGTCCTTACAGGGCACACAGACTCTTTGTGGGCAGACGACGCTAAGATACTCAGGTCTTCGAAGGGTTACTGCTTTAGCCTTGGTACAGGCGCTATCTCTTGGAGGTCCACCCGTTCGTCATCTGTTGCTCAGTCTAGCTGTGAGGCTGAGATCTACGCCGGTACCATGGCGGCATAGGAGCTCCGCTGGCTGATTTTCTTGCTCACAGACTTAGGTGAGCGGCCCAGCTCTACCCCGGTCCTGTACGCTGACAACAGGGTCATGATCCTTCTGTGTCCAGAGCCTCGACTGGAGGGCAGAGCGAAGCACATCCAGCTGCAGTACTTCCTCCTACGCGAGCTACAGCAGCGCCGCCAGGCCCCCGTAGTACACTTGGCTTCCGGTAGCGTAGTACACGTGCCCGCGTAGAACACAACTGATATCTTTACGAAGGCGCTTGCGCCTAAAGATCATCAGCGGCACTATGTACAGGTTGGTCTAGTTCCTGTAGCTTCTCACTGACTAGGACCCTGATTATGTACTACTCCTTAGATTATCTTGAGTGGCCTTGTGGCTCTTTTTCATGTGGCTGGACTAGTAGTGCCGCCCTGGGTTGGTCTTGTTCAGTTTGTACACCTGCTGAGTGGTCTTCAGACCCTTGTCTCAGAGGTTGGACTAGTGGTGCCACCCTGAGCTGCGTGTCTCTTGCCCGGCACTGCCCCTTATCTAGCCTAGGGGGTGTGTCAAACATATATTTATATGTTGCTATAGGCTAGATAGGTGCGTACTCTTAGAGAGTACAACCCCCTAGCACAAAACCATCGTGTATCTCACATTCTATTCACTTCACTACTTTGATAGTGACACCCCTGCAGGAACCGACAACCTAGCCTCTGAAGATACTCGGTCACTGTGTCACCACGCAGCAGAACCGTCGAATAGTGGATTTTCTAATCCGCTGGCGTGACTGGACATCTGAGGATGACAGCTGGGTTCCCCTCGCTGATGTAGAATCACACCCCATTCTAACAGCGTATTATCAGCGTCGGAATGTTGCTGATGCTCGCGGTCTCGTTCAGGAGTGGGGGGTAGTGTAAGGAATTTTCATTCCTTACTGAGTCGAACGCTAGCGCGTACACCCGAACTCCTCGACTCGTTACGTTCGGCCTCATTTGTTAGCCCAACCCTTTCCCGAACTGTCGCCACATTGCTGAACCTGTCCTCGTTCCGAGGTTATCTCCCTAGCATGCCAACCCCTATATAACCTCATGCCTTCATTGCAATAGCGACCTTGTATTCTCACGTTATTATACGTTGACACTTCTTATATCATAACATTCCAAGTTTCCCCGCGTCAATATCCGCCTTACAAAATCCTCCCTTGAACTTCGTGTAGTCTGTCTGAGCTCAGTCACCGCACTGCACCCCAAGGCACCTGGATGAGGTTCCAGAAGATAAAATAGCACACCCAGCTAAAGAGGATTCCCTTTTGCTGTGGGGGCCTCCTGGAGCCTTCTGAGTCGTCCTTTGGGGCTCTAACCTCCAGGTACCTGACTTAGTCGTGAGGTGTGACCGTTCCAGCTCCTAGCGTCAGGTTGCTGACTTACCTAAACTCCCTGATAGTATCCGTAGCTTCAAACCTGTTTTGAGTCTCGGTGTTGTCGAGAATCCGACGAGGCATGGCGGATCGCCTGACGCGAATCGCGATCGTGAGCAGCGATCGCTGCAAGCCCAAGAAGTGTCGCCAGGAGTGCAAGAAGAGCTGCCCGGTCGTCAAGACTGGTAACCACCGCCGCTTTCCTTTCCATTCGTCAAGACTGGTAACCACCGCAGTTTTTCCACTTCCGGTTTCCCTGTCACCATCATCCATGGGAGATTTATCTACTCGGTCGCTGTTTTTCGGTACAAGGAAAAGTACGCCCGGGCTAGAAGCTATGTCCCCACACGTCTTGATTCTCGCAGCTGGATTTATCCTTTTGTGGCTGTTTATTTCATTTTTCGATGATTATTCCGCATCGTTGACTCTTTCAACACCTCTGGCTCGTTGACTCGTTGACTTGGTCGTCCGCAGGCAAGCTGTGCATCGAGGTCAGCTCCTCCTCCAAGCTCGCCTTCATTTCCGAGGAGCTCTGCATCGGTTGCGGTATCTGCGTCAAGGTGCGTCTTCGCGTGCATACCCGTTACAAATCGTTGCAACTCCGCAATGCTGCCTTCCATTTGTTTTTGTGAGGAGCAAATTATAGCGATTTCCGGGCCTGGCTCAAGAATGTGTGTCCGTGTGTGTGTTATGTGGGTGTGTGTGTGTGTTGTATGCCCGTGTGTGTTGTGCGTGTGTGCGTCTGACGGCGGCACAGAAATGTCCGTTCGACGCGATCGAGATCATCAATCTGCCCAAGGACCTCGACAAGGACACCACGCACCGCTACGGCCCCAACACCTTCAAGCTGCACAGGTGACGTCAGCCCCAACACCTTCAAGGTGCACAGGTGACGTCAGGCGCAACACCTTCAAGCTGCACAGGTGACGTCAGCCCAAACACCTTCAAGCTGCGCGGGTGACGTCAGCGGTAGCACCTTCAGGGTTCCGTAGGTGACGTCAGGGACACCACCTTCTGCGCGATCGATTCACAGGCCGGGCTCACGGCCGCCGCTTCGCAGACGACGTCGTCCGGTAACGCTGCAGGCTAGGGAGATTTAGCCGTTACGCTGTAGGATGTCGACCACGTGGCAGTAGCGCATTCGCAGTGCTGTCAGTTACACGTGGTGATTCGCATTCGTCAGAGGTTAGGGTTAGATGTGTCCTTTGAGTCAGAGCTAGGTTTTACTGAGAGCTGATGTGCTGCGGGTGTCACACAACCCTCTCTCGAGCCCATCACGGGTAACCCGTGCATCCGCTCGCACACTACTAGAGGTTCCTTATTTCGCTGACCTCCATCCGTACCAGCGCTACGCGTCCAGGAGTCGCGTGCAACGGTTACCTTAGCTTCGATCAGGGTTCAGGGTTTTACGCGTCACCTCCCATCTGTCTCTGGCGTTTCCGGACTGCCTCTCATCTGCGCGTATTCTCTAACCGTCCACGCGTTGAACTCACGAGCTCCTAATCCTTACTCTGCGCCAGCTGTGTGCTTCATGACCCGGGCTGATTGCTGAGAGGTGGTGGATGTGGGCTGCTGATGGGGTTGATTGATAGGCCGCCAGCGCCATCACCAAGTCAGTCCTCAGGTCCTCTGACCACCGATCTCCCGCCTATTCCCAACCCTCCCCCCTGATGCCCCATTGCCAACGCTCAGGCTGCCCTTGGTGCTGGGATTGGTGGACGCCAGCGGCATTGTCCCACCTCCCTTCCCCTTCCCTCTCCTTCCCTGCCTTTCAACAACGCTGCAGGCTGCCAGTGCCGCGGCCAGGCCAGGTGCTGGGACTGGTGGGCACCAATGGCATTGGCAAGTCCACAGCGCTCAAGGTCCTCGCAGGGAAGCTCAAGCCCAACCTTGGGCGGTTCAGTGTAAGCTGCGTTCCTTCCAGCCCTGGCATATTCACTCTCAGCGCATTCCCACTCTCAGCGCATTCCCCACTCTCAGCGCATTCCCCACTCTCAGCGCATTCCCCACTCTCAGCGCATTCCCCACTCTCAGCGCATTCCCCACTCTCAGCGCATTCCCCACTCTCAGCGCATTCCCCACTCTCAGCGCATTCCCCACTCTCAGCGCATTCCCCACTCTCAGCGCATTCCCCACTCTCAGCGCATTCCCCACTCTCAGCGCATTCCCCACTCTCAGCGCATTCCCCACTCTCAGCGCATTCCCCACTCTCAGCGCATTCCCCACTCTCAGCGCATTCCCCACTCTCAGCGCATTCCCCACTCTCAGCGCATTCCCCACTCTCAGCGCATTCCCCACTCTCAGCGCATTCCCCACTCTCAGCGCATTCCCCACTCTCAGCGCATTCCCCACTCTCAGCGCATTCCCCACTCTCAGCGCATTCCCCACTCTCAGCGCATTCCCCACTCTCAGCGCATTCCCCACTCTCAGCGCATTCCCCACTCTCAGCGCATTCCCCTCCCCACTCTCAGCGCATTCCCCACTCTCAGCGCATTCCCCACTCTCAGCGCATTCCCCACTCTCAGCGCATTCCCCACTCTCAGCGCATTCCCCACTCTCAGCGCATTCCCCACTCTCAGCGCATTCCCCACTCTCAGCGCATTCCCCACTCTCAGCGCATTCCCCACTCTCAGCGCATTCCCCACTCTCAGCGCATTCCCCACTCTCAGCGCATTCCCCACTCTCAGCGCATTCCCCACTCTCAGCGCATTCCCCACTCTCAGCGCATTCCCCACTCTCAGCGCATCCCCCCCCCCCCCTCAGCGCATTCCCCACTCTCAGCGCATTCCCCACTCTCAGCGCATTCCCCACTCTCAGCGCATTCCCCACTCTCAGCGCATTCCCCACTCTCAGCGCATTCCCCTTCGTCTTTCATCCCCCTCCTTCGTCCTCTCTCGCCCTCTCTCGCCCTCTCTCGCCCTCTCTCGCCCTCTCTCGCCCTCTCTCGCCCTCTCTCGCCCCGAGCTGCTGACTCTCACTTTAGCCGCCTGCTTTCCCTGCTGCCTTGCCCACCACCTCTTCCTTTTCGACTTGGCATAACTTCCAGTCTTCACTCAGCCTTGCTTGCTTAGACAGGTCTTTGTCAGCCTTGACACGCAACATATGGGCTGGTGCCTTTCAACCTTTCCCTGGCGCATTTAGCACAGACGTTTGCCCCTTGGTCCCTGCTCCCTTGCGCCTCGCGCCCTTGCTCCTTCTCCCACACCCACCCCCCCACCTCCCCTTCCCATCCCCCCACTCCCCCGTGCGTGCCCCTGTGGTGCGTGCAGAACCCCCCCGACTGGCAGGAGATCCTGACGTACTTCCGCGGGTCAGAGCTGCAGAACTACTTCACGCGCATCCTGGAGGACAACCTCAAGGTGGGGTGGGTGGGAGGTTGGGGTGGGCTGTACAGAAGGTCTGCACACTTGCCATGCCATGATGTGCTTCACGCGCATCCTGGAGGACAACCTCAAGGTGGGGTTTGTTTGAGGGAGGTGTGCACATTCCTCCTCTGCTCTCATCTCAGGCATTCATAGCGCCCGCTGCCACGCCTTCCTTCCTCCTCTCCTCTCCTCACGCACTTCTGCGGGTCGGAGCTGCAGAGCTACTTCCTTCCCTCGCATCCTGGAGGACAACCTCAAGGTGGGTTGGGTTGGGTGGGAAGAAGGTAGGTAGGCACGCCTCTTCTCTGCTAAAAGAGGCTCGAGCTGGCTCGATTTCGAACCAGCCGACTCGCGGATCAGGAGGGGGGGGGGGGGGGTTTGGGGGGGTTGCGACTGTCAAAGTTCAGATCGACAAACCCCCCCGCGCCCAGTTCCTCTGCCAACCCTAACCTCGCCCTGTCGCCCTAGTCTATCGCTCTCAGCCAGCCCTATTAAACCTGCAGCACCTCCTGAGATTTTTGTAAGATGTAGAAGCAGAGGATCAGCTAAACAATCTGGACCAGGGCCCGGACTAGAGACCCCAAACCCCGTGGCCCCAATTGAGAGCCCGCACAAGCCCCCCTGACGAGCCGAGCCGAGCCGGCGAACCGGCCCTGGTTCGACCCCATTTTCACGAGCCGAGGTGGGGATCCTGAGGACCTGGCTCGGCTCGACCCCAAATGAGCCGAGCCGAGCCAGGCTCGTCTCATCCATGTCTAATGAGAACCACTCCACGCATGCATTCAAGCAACCAACTTCAAGGTGGGCTGTAAGGGAGGCGGACCACATCCCTGATGGACCTATTGTGTGACCTCCCCCCTCTGCACTTGTTTGCAGGCCATCATCAAGCCGCAGTACGTGGACCACATTCCCGAGGCGGTGAAGAGGCATCCCCTAGGCACCCTCCTCTCCTCATATCACTCTTTTGCGCTTTCACTCCAATCTTTCACTCTTTCGCTTCCCCCCTCACCACCTGCAGGCCATCATCAAGCCGCAGTACGTGGACCACATTCCCAAGGCGGTGAAGGGGCAGGTGGGCGTGGTGCTCACTGAGAAGGATGAGCGGGAGGCCAAGGACGAGCTCGCGGAGATTCTCGAACTCAAGCAGGTGCGAAGGAGTAGGGGAGAAGGGGGCTCAAACAGGACGAGAAGGGGAGGGGGGGAGGGGGAGGGGGAGGGGGAGGGGGAGTTTTTTTGGCGGCGAGTTGCAGTGGCGTGCCACAATTCCTCATCCGCCCCTTCCCCAGGTGTGGGATCGCGAGTTGGAGCACTTGTCGAGAGGCGAGCTGCAGCGGTTCGCCATAGGTATGGTGGGGGTCAGCTGGGCGATATTTAAGTTCCGTCTCCCTTTCCCCCCTCCGGTTCCCCTCTGTCGTCCCTCCCTTAGGTTTGGGATCGGGAGGTGGAGCACCTGTCGGGTGGTGAGCTGCAGCAGTTTGCCATAGGCGTGGTTGCTGGGCAGCTGGGCGGCATCTGAGTCCTCCCCCTCCCTCCCCCCCGCTGCCCCACTCCCCCACATTCTCTCCTTCCTCCCCCAGGTCTGGGACCGCGAGGTGGAGCATCTATCCGGAGGCGAGCTGCAGCGGTTTGCCATTGGGGTGGTGGCGGGGCAGCTGGGCGACATCTACATGTTCGACGAGCCCTCCAGCTACCTCGATGTGCGGCAGAGACTCAAGGCAGCTCAAGTCATCCGCTCGCTGCTTAGGCCAGACAGGTGCGTTGCAGGCAGGTGCATTAACACGCGCACCCTCCAGAATGCCGTAACCCTACTTCCTCTGGTGATTTTTGAGTCGACTCAAAAATCCCTCCATAATGCCGTAAACCTACTTCCTCTGTTCTTTAAAAGTTTGTTCCAGGCGTGACTGAGCACATGATTTGAGCATGCCGAACCAGCTACCTCATTCTTAAGCGCCATCACCCATCCCAGCATCACCAGTCCCACAGCTTTTCGCACGTTTATATGTGGAGCATCACGCGAGCGAGTGTGCTGAACTGTCTCCTACACACCCACCTTCCCGGACCCCCCCCCCCCTTTCTCCCAGTTACGCTGTTGTGGGGGGGGGAGCACTATCTGAGGGTCCTTGAGTCTCTCTCCGACTTCATCTGCTGCCTCTACGGCAAGCCGGGGGCGTGCGGGTTGGTCCCTCTCCCCTACCTCTCATGCACCCATCATCCCTGCGCCATACTCCCATCCATCCAGATACGTCATCGTGGTCGAGCACGATCTCAGTGTGCTGGACTACCTCTCGGACTTCATCTGCTGCCTCTATGGCAAGCCGGGGGCATACGGCGTGGTCACGCTGCCCTTCTCAGTGCGCGAGGGCATTAACATCTTCCTCGCGGGCTTCGTGCCGACGGAGAATCTCCGGTTCCGAGATGTGGAGCTCACCTTCCGGGTGAGTTGCATTGGGTCAGAATGGCTCTTCCTTGCGTCAAGGTAGTTCTCCCCTTCTCAGTGCGCGAGGGCATCCTCGCGGGCTTCGTGCCGACGAAGAATTTCCGGTTCCGAGATGTGGAGCTCACCTTCAGGGTGGGTGAGTTCCCTTAGATTCTCTCCTTACTGCCTCGGGATAACTCCTCCCTTCTTCTCGGTGCGCGAGGGAATCAACATCTTCCTCGCGGGCTTCGTGCCGACGGAGAATCTCCGGTTCAGAGATGTGGAGCTCACGTTCCGGGTGAGTGAGTTGCCTTAGTCAGAACCCCTCCTTGCTTGCGGGAAATTCCACCCCCCTCTCAGTGCGCGATTTGTGTCTTGCCTTGTCTTGGGGAATTGTTGCCTTCCTACCTTTCTCCCCCCATCTTGTGCGTGCTGCATTCTACACACACCTTTGCAGCATTCCCCTCTTTCTCTCTCCCGACTTCTCCATGTCTACCCTCCCCTCTCCCCTCTCCCCTCTCCCCACTCCCCACTCTCAGGTGGCGAGCCCTAGACATATACCGGTCCAAGTATCCGCACATGCTCCAGAAGCAGGGCGGCGTCATTTCTTCCTCTTTCCTCGCTCACTTCCTTCCCTCTCATCTCTCCCTCTTTCCTCCTCTCCCCTCTCGGGTTGTAGTCATCTCTGTGGTGTGGAGAATGCAGACGAGGCCAAGAAGTACAACCGCTACAAGCACCCCCTCGTCATTCATGCCAAGAATGCATGATAAACCAGCAGGGCGGCTTCACCCTCTCCCCTCTCCTTCCTTGACTCCCATCCCTCTCTCTCCTCCCTCTCACTCCCCTCTCATCCCTCACTCCCTCCTTTCTCCCCTCTCTCTCTCCTATTCAGGTAGCGGAGACCCCTGTCGAAAACTTGGACGAGGCGAAGACATACAACCGGTACACGTACCCGCGCATGATCAACAAGCAGGGCGGCGTCAAGCTCTCCCCTCTCCTCCCCTCACGCCCTCCCATTTCGCCCCTGTCTCCCGTCTCGTCCCTCATTCCCCCCCCATCTCCTCCCCCCTCTCATTCCTCATTCCCGCCCCATCTCCTCCCCCCTCTCATTCCTCATTCCCGCCCCATCCCCTCCCTCTCTCAGGTGGCAGAAACCCCTGTGGAGAATGCGGACGAGGCTAAGACGTACAACCGCTACAAGTACCCGCGTATGATTAAGAAGCAGGGCGGCTTCAAGCTCAGTGTGGAGCCTGGGGACTTCACGGACTCGCAGATCGTGGTCATGCTGGGGGAGAACGGCACGGGCAAGACCACCTTCATTCGTATGCTGGTAAGTGGATGGGGTTGTGGCAAGGCGATGGCCACTGACTCGCAGATCGTGGTCATGCTGGGGGAGAACGGCACTGGGAAGACCACCTTCATTCGTATGCTGGTGAGCAGGTGGATATGCAAACTTGCCTGAACATGTTTTTGCAGGCAAAATGGTAAGGCCATGCCCACTCAATCTCCCCTCATTTCACCTAATTTTCCATCCATTTAGTTTTGAGGCGCCTCAAAACTAGACTCCTATCACGCGGTCTCCTCAATCTCCCCTCATTTCACCTAATTTTCCATCCATCCATTTTTTCGACCCCTCCCGTCTCCCTTCCTCCTCTCGCCCCCCTTCAGGCGGGACTTTTAGAGGTCTTTCCTGAGTTGACCATCTCATACATACAAGCCCACAAGATCCGCCCCATCTTCTTCCTTTTGCAGGGTGTTTTTGAGAATTCTCAAAAACACCCAACTTCTTCCTCTCTTTCTATCCCCTTCCCTCTCCCTCCTCTTGCTCACCTCCTTCAGGCCGGCCTCTTGAAACCTGATGCGGATGAAGAGACAGGCAAGGAGCCAGAGGAGCTCCCCGAGTTTCATTGTGTCGTACAAGCCACAGAAGATCAGCCCCAAGTTCCCCTTCTCTCCCCTCTCCCGTCCCTTCCTTCCCCTCCCTTTCATGCAGGCCGGTCTCTTAAAGCCTGATGTGGATGAAGAAACCGGCAAGGAGCCAGAGGAGCTGCCTGAGTTCAACGTGTCGTACAAGCCGCAGAAGATCTCCCCCAAGTTCCCGCACAGCGTGCGCGCGCTGCTGCACTCCAAGATCCGAGACTCCTTCCACCACCCGCAGTTCAACACCGACGTGCTGCGCCCCATGCAGATCGACCCCCTGCTCGACCAGGAGGTGGTGAATCTGTCTGGGGGTGAGCTGCAGCGCGTGGCCATCACGCTCTGCCTTGGAAAGGTGGGTTTGAGCCAGATGTGTTGGTAATAATGGCTCCTTCCACCACTGGCAGTTCAACACGGACGTGCTGCGCGCCATGCAGATCGACCACCTTGACCAGGAAGGGGTCAATCTGTCCGGGGGGTAGAGTTGCAGCGCGTGGCCATCACCCTGTGCCTGGGGAAGGTGAGTAGCTATCTCACTCTGTTGCGGTAGGGTACATGTGGGGTCTGCGTGATAGCACTTCACCACAGACATGCCACGCCATGCAAATTGATCCGTTGTTGGACCAGGAGGTGGTGAATTGGTTGGGGGGTGAACTGCAGTGTGTGGCCATCACACTGTGCCTTGGAAAGGTGGGTAACCATGACACTCTGTCTCGGCCAGGTAGGTGTGGCACTGTGGGGGTTCTCCTTCCACGACCCGCACAGTTCAACACTGGCGTGTAGCATCCCCTCCCATCCACCCTGCAGCCTGCTGACATGTACCTGATCGTTGAGTTAACGAACTTTCTGGATTTAGAGCAGCAGTTCGTGGCGGCCAAGGTGATCAGGTGGTTCATCCCCTGCTCTCCACATCCCTGTGTGTGCCTTCCCCCACACTACCCGCCCCTGCAGCCCATCGACATCTACCTCATTGACAAGCCGTCAGCGTACCTGGATTCAGAGCAGCGCATCGTGGCGGCGAAGGTGATCAAGCGGTTCATCCCCTCACTACCCTCCTTCTCTCATTCTTCCTATCCCTCGCAGCCCGCTGACATCTACCTCATCGACGAGCCGTCAGCCTATCTCGATTCGGAGCAGCGCATCGTGGCGGCGAAGGTGATAAAGCGGTTCATCCTGCACGCGAAGAAGACGGCGTTTGTGGTGGAGCATGACTTCATCATGGCAACTTACCTCGCTGACCGGGTCATCGTGTACGAGGGGCAGCCCTCCGTCGACTGCACGGCGCGCACGCCTCAGTCCCTCAATAGTGGGATGAACCTCTTTCTCTCGGTAGGTAGATCCCTTGATGGAGGTACTGAGTGAGGCAGGCGTCTTCAGCATGGGTGTGAGGCAGAGGCCAAGACTCATGGAGGCGCCCGAGTCACTCAGTTCCTCCACCAACAGTTCGGACCACAAGAGTTCACGGGTGCTCTTGCATGCATGCATGTCTTACCTTACCCCCCCCCCCTTCTCCCCCATGCACATATCTGTGGCTGCCAGCAAGTGGACATCACGTTTTGGCAGGAACCCATCAACTTCCATGTTTCGTACCCATTCTCACCTCTATTCTCACCTCCATTCTCACCCCTCTTTGCTCCACTTTTCTCGCCTCTATTCCCACCAGCAACTGGACATCACGTTCCGGCGGGACCCCACCAACTTCCGGCCGCGCATCAACAAGATCGACTCCATCAAGGACCGCGAGCAGAAGTCGGCCGGCACCTACTACTACCTTGACGATTAAACCGCATAGATAAACCACTGGATGGAAGCTACACTCTTGAAAGCTACCCTTTTAGAAGCCTCTCTCACATGTTGCGGTAGATGTGTTTAGAAGGGAGTCATTGGCTCGTTTTGTTCGACAGGGCGAGGCTGTTGCTGCTGATGAGGAAGGAGGGAGTCCAGTAGAATGGAAACTGGAGCAAGTCCCCAAGGAGTCTGCAGTGGACACCTTGGGCCATTTGTCTGTTCTGCTTACCGGTATGCTAGGTTAGAGATTTATGGCTGGAGCTTCAGAAAGCCTGTCTGAAGAGTACCATAAATAGAGTATCATAATTAAGAGAGTTGGTCACAATGTGTTGTTGGCAATGAGAAACCGTACATGAATGACACACATGACTGCAAATGGTATTTACAGTGAACACTAGCCACACAAAAAACTCATAACACACCATGCCAGCCATACACACCATGCCTTCACCAACCATCCCTGCATCCCCTCAGCTGCTCCCCCCACCCTTCAGGTACACTTGTCGCGGCACCTCTGGTCCTTCCTGTCGCTCCCATGGCTGTGGCGCTTCCCGTCGACTCAGAAGCCCTCACTTCTAGTTGCACTTGTCGCGGCACTTCTGGTCCTTCCTGTCGCACCCGCGGCTGTGGTGCTGGTTGTAGCACTCGTCCAGCTTCTCATCGCACTTCTCGGTGCACTCCGCCTGGCAGTCATTGTACGCGTCACTCGCGTCCCACTCACAGTCCCCGCGCTTGTCGGTGCACTTCTGCTCGTGCCACCAGTCCCGTGCCCTGTCCAGGCACCGCTGCTCCTTCTCCTCGCACCGCTCCATCTTCTTCTCGTACTTGTCCGAGCACGTCTTATCATCGCTGCGAAGCACCCTCCTTGTGACTGTAGCGGGGGCTGGAAGGGTCGCGAACGGAGCACGTGCACCTGCAGGGTTTAGGGTCACATGTCAAAGGAAAACGTGTCAGGACGCATGCTTGTCCGTGCACGTCCTCCACCACTGTAAAGCACCCCCCGTGTGCCTGTAACGGGGGCTGGAAAGGTCGTGAACGGAGCCCGTGCACCTGCAGGGCGAGGAAATTTAAAATGCTCTCGAATTACGGGTGTGGGAGGGGGTTGTAATAACACAATAAAATTTGGTATTTCTTCAGATTTCAGGCCGTTTAAGGTGCACAATCGTACCTTGAGCGGAAGGGAGATTGGAGAACGCGAGGAGAGCGGCGAGCAGGAAGAGCAGGGAAACGACGAGCTTTCCGCATGCCATGGCGAAGTCTGATGCGTTTTGGCGGGACCAGGTAGGCTAGATGGGGAACGATGAACCTTGAATATTGAGGGAACCGGATTCTAAATATTAGGAAGTGATTGGAGGCTTGAATATTGAGCGAGCTGGATTCTCGTGAATAGAAGGAAGTGACTGGAGGCTTGAACACACACCAACGAATGAGATGACTAACGATCCGAGCGCCGTTCATTCATATACACACCAATGAATGAGATCACATCATCGCGCCTCGAGCCGTCGGGAGGCCCATCCAGCTGCCATCGAACCGCGGCTGCGAAGCACCGATTGGCGCTTCGAGCCGCCGCGAACAGGTGTCTCGGGAGCCTCGGCCCGCTCGGACCTTCCTCGCCGAAACGGCCTTGGCGCGTCGCGGCATCATCAGATATAGTAGCGCTGGTGCTCGCCACGAGTAGCCCCGTGCGCGACCTAGCTCCGAGCTGAAGTTGAGCGATGCTGTGGTTCCGGCTGATCAGAGCAGCAAATTAGTTTCGAACTTGGCGTCGCCATCGGCATATACACTCCGTTCCGAGAAGCCAGGCAGGTTCGAGTCTTACGAGTCCGCTGAGGTCAAGCAGCACATGTGGGTTCTTTGGACGCCACATGGCGATTAGCTCCATTGTTTACCGAGAGTGCTATTTGCTGCCTCAGCAACGAAAGTGGTGAGTGAAGTGGGGAGGGAAGAAGGTTCAACCTTCTTGCTGCTGGGCTGCGGAGCAATTCAAACCTTGGCCTGAGTGGAAACTCCGTACACTTTGTTGTCTACACCGATAACAACGATTTGTTAAAGGCTAATCGAATATACAACTTCCCTTCCAGCTGCAATATAAGGGCTAATTGACAATCAATCTAGAAGAAATTTTAGCGGACAAGTGTAGCGAAGCTAAGTCATCAAAGACGTTCTATAGAAATTTATGGATTCCATACTATGGAGCAGGGCTGACGTTTCAAAAAAAGGCACTCTGATTTTGCCCCCCAAAAATTTTCCCGAGTCTGAAGGGCCATTTTTCGAAATTTCGCTACTCTGAAATCTCAGTGTCCAAAAGTCAACGAGTCTGAAATACTCAGGGTTCAGAATGTCGACTCAGAGTCCTGCACGCAAGTCGAAAACTTATATTTCCAGAGTTCACACCAGACCCCACGATTGGTTTTAGGGTACTAAGATTCATAAGCTTTTCGTCAAGAAAATTTACGTGGATTGATCAGTGTTTCATAGCAAAAGTTTGCCTTTTCATTAGGGCGTGTGAGAAAAAAAAAACTGATTTGGCAACCAGGAGAGAGGATTTCACATTTTTTTTTAACAAGAGTAAATTCCGCATTCTAATAACAGTCGTTTCTGGTCAACTGAAATTCTATAAAAATGGGACGGTCACGATCGATTGCGATCGTTTCGACGTTTTTTAACCATTCGATGGTCACATGTGATAAACGTCCACGATCGATCAACCGGGGCGCTGCAATGGCGTGAAGTTTCTCCCATCGCCCAATTCCACAGCTTCCCGCCTGCACTCTGTTTCGATCCTCCCCCCTCCCCCTCCATTTTCGACCCCCCCCCCCCCCCACTCCTCCCCCTCCGTTTCGCTTCCCCCCTCCCCTCCATTTCGCTTCCACGCCTCCCCTCCGTTTCGACCCACCCCCCCCCTCCCCCCCCCCCTCCCCTCCGTTTCGTTCCCCCCTCCCTCCCCCTCCCCCCCCCCTCCGTTTCGCTTCACCCCTCCCCCCGGTTTTGATTCCCTCCCCCTTTCCCCCTCGAATTCGATTCCCCATCCCCTCCTTTTCGAATTCTCCCCCTCAGGGCTTGTTTTTACACGATACAACGTCACGACACTTCGTATCAAAACTGTTATTGACGGGCAAATTTGACTGCAAAATCAGCAATGACACGAAGTTGCCTGAAAGTGTTGTGTTGGAAACAACACCCCCTCAATTGAACCGTGGCGTGGACAGTGTGATTTCTTAGAGTTAGTTTCACATCGTCTGAGAAATCAGGAAAAAAAAAATCGCCAGCCAGATGAATGATTTTCTTGTTACCCCTTTTAGGAACTTCACAAAAGTCGGGTAATAAGCAGGATTCCGGGTTGCGAGGGTTTGTTGGAGGATTTTTTTAATGGTTGCAAGGGACTTAGCCGATTTTTTCGGGTTGCGGGAGCTGAGGGAGGGATATTTCTTGCTGTGGGGACTTAGCCGAATTTTCAGGGTCGCAGGAGGTGTGGGAGGGATGTGTCTGTCTGTGGGGACTTGGTCGAATTTCTGGGGCTGCGAGGGGAGTAGGGAAGAAATGTGCTGGGGGGAACTGTCTCTGGCTGCTAGGACTTAGCCGGATTTTTTAGGTTGCGGGGTGGGGTGTGTGTGAAAGGACTTGACTCTGGCCCTTGGGGAGTTAGACGAAATTTTTGGGTGAGGGCAAGTAGGTGCAGTACTAGTATGTGTGTCTCAGGGTCCGTACGCGCTGCGCTCTGAAAACTCAGTATCCGCAAACTGCGAAGTCTGAAATTCTCAGGATTCAAAAACATATAACTCTGAAGGGTTCAGCATTCAGAAAATGGCAAGTCTGAAAAATCAGGATCGGCAAAAAAATAGGTCTGAAATTTCAGACAATCAGACTAAAATAGTCTGATAAAATCAGCCCTGCTATGGAGAGCCATACGTGGACGAGACGGGGTGGGATGGTGTCAAACATAATTTAGTATGTTATTGTAGACTATACAGGTTTGTGTCTTAGAGGGTACAACACACTAGCCTATATTGCCTTGTACTCTCACATTCTATTTATTCTTGCATTCTAACATGGTATCATGAGTAGGTTAGGTCCCGCTCGTCCACCAGCGCTTCCGCACTAGGTCCTAGCCGCCCGTCCCCTAGCCGGCCCCATGCACGCCTCCTAGCCGGCCCTTGCGCCCGTCCCGTAGTGACCCCCGTGCCCGTCCGTAGCGCCCCCCCCGCCCATCCGTTAGCTGCCCCCGCGCCCGTCCGTAGCGGCCCCCGCGCTCGTCCGTTAGCCGGCTCCCTCGCCTGCCCGTAGCGGCCCTCGCGCCCATCCGTAGCGGCCCCCGCGCCCGTCCGTAGCGGCCCTCCCGCGCCCGTCCCTTAGCCGGCCCCCACGCCCGCCTGTAGCGGCCCCCGCGCCCGTCCGTAGCGGCCCCCGCGCCCGTCCATAGCGGTCCTCGCGCCCATCCGTAGCGGCCCCCGCGCCCGTCCGTAGCGGCCCCCGTGCCCGCCCGTAACTGGCCCCCGCGCCCTTCGCGTCAAAAGGTGGAGTAAGAGAGCAGCGGAAAGGGGTGTCAGGCGTGCGCCAGGTGCTGCCGACCTCCCGCGAGTTGTACCCACCGCCGATGGCTACGGTGCCGCCATCGCTCAGCGTACCACCATGGCTCCGCTTACCACCATCGCTCCGGCATACCAGCGTCGCTCAGCGTACCACCATGGCTCCGCTTACCACCACAGCTCGGCGTACCACCATCGCTCCGCTTACCAGCATCGCTCCGGCCCCCGCGCCCGTCCATAGCCAGCCCCCGCGCCCATCCGTAGCCGGCCCCCGCGCCCGTCAGTAGCCTCCCCCTCTGTCTGACTATCTTCGTGCTGCTCGCCCTCTTGTTCCTCGGGTCCTTGCCTCCCTCGTTACCGACCCGTCTGTTCCTGCTTCGCGTCTTGACGCCCTTGTCGCTGCTGTCGCTGACTTCGCCTCTACCTGCCGCCTTGACTACGCCACCGCTCTGGTCTCTGACCCTGCCTATCCTCCGTCCGTCAGGGGTGCTCCTGCCCTTGGCAGTGACGTCATAGAGGACTGGCAGTACGAGCTTGCTTTCCTGTCAGAGGCTGCTTCCCATCTCTGCTCCGTGCTGCTAGTCCCTGAGGGTGACCCAGACGCTTTCGACATCCCGACCCCTTGCACCTACGCTGAGGCTACCTCGGGACCCTGGGCCTCGCAGTGGATAGCTGCCATGGAGCAGGAGATGGCATCTTGGAGATCCACCGGCACCTACATCGACGCAGTTCCCCCACATGGGGTGAACGTAGTCGATGGCCGCTGACTCTTCAAGGTGAAGCGCCCTCTTGGAGAGCCGCCTGTGTTCAAGGTGCGCTACGTGGCTAGAGGCTTCAGTCAGCGTGAGGGGGTGGACTTCTTTCAGACCTTCGCGCCGACGCCGAAGATGACTACTCTTCAGGCACTGCTACACGTAGCAGCACAGCGCGACTACGAGTTACACTTCCTCGACTTCTCCACAACCTTTCTTTAGGGCAGCCTACACGAGCAGGTCTACCTGCGCCGTCCTCAGGGCTTCACTGATACCTTCCCTCCTGAGACCCAGTGGCTCCTGCGGCGCCCAGTCTACGGCCTACGACAGGAGCCACGTGAGTGGCACGATACGCTGCGTGCTACCCTAGCTGACCTGCAGTTCTTTCCGTCCTCTGCCGACCCCTCGCTCTTCGTTCGTGCTAGCCAGACCCCGTTCTACATCCTTGTTTATGTAGACAACCTGGTCTTCGCTACTGCAGAGAGAGACGCACTGGCTTTCGTGAAGGCAGAGCTGCTGAAGACATACAGCTGAACTGACCTAGGAGAATTGCGCCACTACCTTGACCTGCAGATCTCCAGGGACAGAGCAGCGCGCACCTTTACTCTCTCACAGTCACACTTGGTGCGCCAGGTCCTTCAGCGGTTCGGTCTTCAGTTCTCCTCTGCACAGCTCACACCTCTGCCGGCGGACCACAGACTCTTAGCTCCTATTTTTTAGGAGTCAGTAGAGCCCATTGGTCCGTACGCAGAGCTGGTGGATTGCCTCATGTACCTGATGACTTGCACTCGCCCAGTTCTCGCATACCCTCCCAGCATCCTGGCTCGCTTTGTGGCCACAGGCAGACACCGACCACAGCACTGGTCTGCCGCTAAGAGGGCTTTGCGTTATCTTGGAAGTACATCGGGCATGGGGCTAATGCTAGGAGGACGCAGGCCAATGGTCCTTACTAGGCACACAGACGCTTCTTTGGCAGACGACGCAGAGACTCTCAGGTCCTCTCAGAGCTACTGCTTCAGCCTTGGTTAAGGTGCTGTTTCGTGGAGAGCTACCCGCTCTTCGTCTGTTGCCCAGTCCAGCTGCGAAGCTGAGATCTACGCCGGTGTCATGGCGGCACAGGAGCTCCGCTGGCTGCCGTTCTTGCTCATTGACTTAGGTGAGCGGCCTAGCTCTGCCCCGGTCATGTACGCTGACAACAGGGCCATGATCCTCCTGTGTCAGGAACCTCGACTTGAGGGCAGAGCGAAGCACATCCAACTGCGGTACTTCCTCATGCGCGAGCTACAGCAGCGTCGCCAGGCCCGTATAGTAAACTTGGCCTCCGGTGCCAACACAGCTGATATCTTTACGAAGGCGCTTGCGCCTAAAGATCATCAGCGGCACTGTGTACAGCTTGGTCTTGTTCCTGTAGCCTCCCACTTGCTAAAGCCTTGATTGTGTACAGACCAGGCTTCATATATATTACCCAGAATGGTCTTGTGGCCTCTCCCAGTGGCTGGACTAGTCGTGCCGCCCTGGTCTTGCCCCTGTCTTGTCTGTACTCTTGTTGACTGGTCTTTAGACCCTTGCCTCAGAGGCTGGACTAGTAGTGCCGCCCTGAGCTGCTTGTTCTCTTGTTAGGCACTGCCCCTATATAGTCTAGGGGGTGTGTCAAACATAACTTAGTATGTTATTGTAGACTATACAGGTTTGTGCCTTAAAGGGTACAACACACTAGCCTATATTGCCTTGTACTCTCACATTCTAGTTATTCTTGCATTCTAACAGATGGACCATTGTGTCGGGTGGGAAGATTTCCTTCCGCATTTGATTCAAGCCCTATATTCTTTATGGATCAGAACGGAACTGTGAAACTAAATCGTACAGGAGCCGCAAGGACTTTTATTTGGATCACCACAAATATGAAAATGGCCTACACACGATTGAAGACCCACTAGTGCTATATTGGGGAATTATGGTACTGTAAATCTGCCATTCTCCATGCCAACTCAGCGATGACCGTAACGATGACTGTATTTGTGCAACTCAGCCCGTACAGCCTGGTTGTAACGATTGTAGCAACTGTAGCGGTTGTAGCACAGCCGTTTTGCTGCTACAGCCGCTACGCCAGTCTCCGTGCGAGCTCAGCAATAGCCAGCCCGTAAAGCGAGGAGGGGTTGTAGCGCATGATGACATGGAAATTGTGGCACGCCAGGTAGGCAATGCCAGCTGGACCATCAGGTGCTATCTGAAGGGGGGGAGGGGGGGAGCAAGGAGAAAAGGAAAGGGAGAAGGAAGAAGAATGCAGGTGAACGTTGCAACGCCCTCATTAGAGTGGGTCACGTTGCAACGCCCTCGTTCGAGTGGGTCACGTTGCAACGCCCTCGTTCGAGTGGGTCACGTTGCAACGTCCTCGTTCGAGTGGGTCACATTGCAACGTCCTCGTTAGAGTGGGTAATGTTGCAACATCCTCGTTAGAGTGGGTAACGTTGCAACGTCCTCGTTAGAGTGGGTAACGTTGCAACGTCCTCATTGGAGTGGGTAACGTTGCACCGTCCATGTTAGAGTGGGTAACGTTGCAACATCCTCGGTAGAGTGGGTAACGTTGCAACGTCCTCGTTCGAGTGGTTAACGTTGCAACATCCTCGTTAGAGTGGGTAACGTTGCACCGTCCTCGTTAGAGTGGGTAACGTTGCAACATCCTCGTTAGAGTGGGTAACGTTGAGGTCACAGGGTGAATCGCGTGCCTGAAGGATGCATGGGGACTCTTCCTTCGCCAAGTGCTTGCCTGCGGTTGTGGGGGAGGCAGATATGAAATGCACATGTGACTAGCGGATGGCAGGCATAGTACAAGGAGCATTCGACCTTCGCCATGTGCTTTGCTGGGTGCAGCCATACTCAGGGTGACTAGCAGTGGCACACATGTACCACGCACATTCACATGCACATACATACAGATGCACAAACACACGCACGTGCCCACACATACACGCAAGAAACAGGTGCGGCATACCAGAGTCGCCGTTATATCCGGTGGTAAATTTACGCCATCAAGGCAGTGCCTCAATGTAGGAGTAGCATACCAGAGTTGCTGTCATATCCGGCGGTAAAGATTTCCAACCGTCCCCTTGAGTTTTTCTGTCTCCGTACGTGATTCCATTCGCTGCATTGACCCCATCTCCCACCATTCTAACTCCGTGCTTCTGCTGCCACTCGGCCACTGAGAGCTTCATGGGAGGCTTTAAGAGAGAGCGTGGGAAGTTGGGGGGGAGAACCACCTGGTTGGGGGGAAGGGGGGGTGGGGGGGAGAGAGGGGGGGAGAGGGAGGGAGAGGGGCGTGAGGACCAAATTATGAGCATGGAACAGGGAGGCGTCCCTGCTGCGTTTTCCACTCCACGGCTGTGAGTTTAACGGGAGGCATTAAGACAGAGGGCAGAAAGCTGGTGGGGCAGAGGGAGAGCAGACGGAGGTGGGGATGAGCAAAGAGGTGCATGACAGGCGCAAGAGAGGGGGGGGGTGGGTGGGGAGGAGGAGAGGCACATGGGCAAGACCAATGCGGGAAATATGTTATGGACACCATATTGGAACATGGAGAGCGGAAACCATGTGAGTGAGACCACCTCATCACTATAATAGCCTCACTAACTCCCATCAGTGCGAGAGTGTGTGCTATTTCAAGGAAGAGATGTGCTTATGGCCATTCGGAAAACCCATGGTGAAGAGGTGCTTGTGAGCCATTTGCTTCAAAAAGCTGGCTGGACGAATAACTCAATCGGACGGTCACCCACGAACCTGTGGTGATTATGTTTGTGAGACAATAGAGAATGAGAATGAACCATGCATGCAGATGAGGGCATGAGAGCAAACATGATGCCATCACGGCTCACCTCTTCCTCACCTCAACGCCCACTGGCTCTCCTGGTCTCTATCGGATGCACTTGAGGTAGTTTTGAGGCGCCTCAAAACTAGACTCCTCACCTCAACGCCCACTGGCTCTCCTGGTCCCTATCGGATGCACTTGAGGTAGCTTTGAGGCGCCTCAAAACTAGACTCCTCACCTCAACGCCCACTGGCTCTCCTGGTCTCCATCGGTTGCACTTGAGGTAGTTTTGAGGCGCCTCAAAACTAGACTCCTCACCTCAACGCCCACTGGCTCTCCTGGTCTCCATCGGTTGCACTTGAGGTAGTTGGCCATTGATGCCAGCACGTCGGGTACTGATGTCCAGATGTCTAAGAGGGAGGGGCGCGGAGGACACCAGGTAATGAGCCAACAGAGGGAGGGTTGGGTTAGGTAGTTGGCTGTGAATGCATGGACGTCGGGAATGCAAGGACATCGGGAATGGATGTCCAGATGTATGGGAGGGTAATGTGGGGGAAGGGGGACACGAGACTAGGGAGGAAAGAAAGTGCACGGGAGTTGATACCATGGCATGGCATAACAGGGTTCAGGGTTTCACACCTTTCCTCCCATGGCCATCATGGCCCACAAAATAGGCCTGGAAGGAGGACGGTACGGACTGAGAGGGCTTTGGGTCTGTCGTACAAAGGCTTCAGGTTTGGGATCTAGAGTTCAGTCCTCCTCACCTTTCCACCCATCCCATTGCAGTCCACTGCTAGGCCTGGAAGGACGACGGCAGAGATTGGCTGAGAAATCAGTGTCTGAGGTCCTCACCTCAGAACAACGGCTGCTGAACTCAGAGGGTTACGAGTTCGTAGTGCTACAAAGGTTCAAGGCCTGAGGTATAAGGTTCAAGGCCTGAGGTATAAGGTTCAAGGCCTGAGGTATAAGGTTCAAGGCCTGAGGTATAAGGTTCAAGGCCTGAGGTATAAGGTTCAAGGCCTGAGGTATAAGGTTCAAGGCCTGAGGTATAAGGTTCAAGGCCTGAGGTATAAGGTTCAAGGCCTGAGGTATAAGGTTCAAGGCCTGAGGTATAAGGTTCAAGGCCTGAGGTATAAGGTTCAAGGCCTGAGGTATAAGGTTCAAGGCCTGAGGTATAAGGTTCAAGGCCTGAGGTATAAGGTTCAAGGCCTGAGGTATAAGGTTCAAGGCCTGAGGTATAAGGTTCAAGGCCTGAGGTATAAGGTTCAAGGCCTGAGGTATAGGGGGGGGGGGGGGGGGGGGGGGGGGGGGGGCCTGAGGTATAAGGTTCAAGGCCTGAGGTATAAGGTTCAAGGCCTGAGGTATAAGGTTCAAGGCCTGAGGTATAAGGTTCAAGGCCTGAGGTATAAGGTTCAAGGCCTGAGGTATAAGGTTCAAGGCCTGAGGTATAAGGTTCAAGGCCTGAGGTATAAGGTTCAAGGCCTGAGGTATAAGGTTCAAGGCCTGAGGTATAAGGTTCAAGGCCTGAGGTATAAGGTTCAAGGCCTGAGGTATAAGGTTCAAGGCCTGAGGTATAAGGTTCAAGGCCTGAGGTATAAGGTTCAAGGCCTGAGGTATAAGGTTCAAGGCCTGAGGTATAAGGTTCAAGGCCTGAGGTATAAGGTTCAAGGCCTGAGGTATAAGGTTCAAGGCCTGAGGTATAAGGTTCAAGGCCTGAGGTATAAGGTTCAAGGCCTGAGGTATAAGGTTCAAGGCCTGAGGTATAAGGTTCAAGGCCTGAGGTATAAGGTTCAAGGCCTGAGGTATAAGGTTCAAGGCCTGAGGTATAAGGTTCAAGGCCTGAGGTATAAGTTCAAGGCCTGAGGTATAAGGTTCAAGGCCTGAGGTATAAGGTTCAAGGCCTGAGGTATAAGGTTCAAGGCCTGAGGTATAAGGTTCAAGGCCTGAGGTATAAGGTTCAAGGCCTGAGGTATAAGGTTCAAGGCCTGAGGTATAAGGTTCAAGGCCTGAGGTATAAGGTTCAAGGCCTGAGGTATAAGGTTCAAGGCCTGAGGTATAAGGTTCAAGGCCTGAGGTATAAGGTTCAAGGCCTGAGGTATAAGGTTCAAGGCCTGAGGTATAAGGTTCAAGGCCTGAGGTATAAGGTTCAAGGCCTGAGGTATAAGCTTCAAGGCCTGAGGTATAAGGTTCAAGGCCTGAGGTATAAGGTTCAAGGCCTGAGGTATAAGGTTCAAGGCCTGAGGTATAAGGTTCAAGGCCTGAGGTATAAGGTTCAAGGCCTGAGGTATAAGGTTCAAGGCTGAGGTATAAGGTTCAAGGCCTGAGGTATAAGGTTCAAGGCCTGAGGTATAAGGTTCAAGGCCTGAGGTATAAGGTTCAAGGCCTGAGGTATAAGGTTCAAGGCCTGAGGTATAAGGTTCAAGGCCTGAGGTATAAGGTTCAAGGCCTGAGGTATAAGGTTCAAGGCCTGAGGTATAAGGTTCAAGGCCTGAGGTATAAGGTTCAAGGCCTGAGGTATAAGGTTCAAGGCCTGAGGTATAAGGTTCAAGGCCTGAGGTATAAGGTTCAAGGCCTGAGGTATAAGGTTCAAGGCCTGAGGTATAAGGTTCAAGGCCTGAGGTATAAGGTTCAAGGCCTGAGGTATAAGGTTCAAGGCCTGAGGTATAAGGTTCAAGGCCTGAGGTATAAGGTTCAAGGCCTGAGGTATAAGGTTCAAGGCCTGAGGTATAAGCTTCAAGGCCTGAGGCATAAGCTTCAAAACTGAGTCCTCACCTTTCTGCCCATCACCATCGAATGGTCCACGGCATACGCCGGGAGGATGACGGCATAGACTGAGCGGATACGGGGGGTTGTGTGTCGGGTAGCCATTAAGCGTTAGGGTAGGCTGCAGCGAGGAGGAAAAACTTAAGCAAAAGGAGTGACAGTAGGTAAAAAAGGGTATCCCTGTTCAAAACACGAGAATTTGAAGTTTCAAACTCAACTCCACTAGAAGATTAAAACGCAAACTAGTTTCGGCTGACTGGGACAGGCCCCAGATCAGACCTTCATCAGTGCTGGTGGAATTATAAAAGTGAGTTTACAAGCGAGCTCTTAAACAGAGATTGTGCTACGAAAACAACAACTTCAAGGTTGGAGCAACTGTGGCTGAAATCTGGTCAGCCAATCCAAAACACCCTGGAAAGTTCCAAAGTGCCAGGTCCTCATTCCTCGGGACGTGTCGTGGGTAACCCACATCTCGCCAGCTAGTGCTCAGGGAGCCTCACGCGAACAAGTAACTTTTGCAAGTTACACCCAGCCTTCCATGCGACAAAAATACTCTCAGTGTATAACCCGTGTGTAATGAGTCGATTCTTGAGTCGACTCAAAAATCGACTGATTACTCGCTGAGAGGATACGAGGGGATGTGTGTCGGACGTATTTCAGGGCTTAGTTAGAACACGGTTTAGGGTTACCCACCTTTCCGCCCTTCCCCATCATGGTCCGCGGCATACGCTTGGAAGGATGGCGGCATGAACTGAAAGGCTCTATGTTTCAGGCATAAGCAGGTTCGGCAGCAGAGATTACCCACCTTTCCGGCCATCGCCGTCGTGGTCCACAGCATACGCCTGGAAGGACGACGGCATGAACTGGCACTGCCCCATGGCGCCCGCATACGACCCCTGCAGCCGCACTCGCCTCGTTGCCCTTGTGGTTGTTGTGAGCTCGCCTGCAGCCGAACCCGCCTTGTCTGCACCGCCCTCCTCCTTGAGGTGCGAATGCAGAGCAATCGGAGGCCCCTGGTTGTTGTCTAGGATCGACAGTGCTTCCATCAGCTCCTCCCGGAAGAAAGCAGCACGGCGGGGCTGGAGGGAATATGCGGAACAGGAGGTGAGAGAAACAAGTATTGGGCACTATAAAGACTAAATCATGATTGTGCGCTTCGTTGGTTCATAGGGCACTGGGAACCTCCTTACGTAGTGCCTTTCGGACTTTCGAATCCATGGTTCCAGTGGGGAATGAGCAGCCCACGAAGTCTGCCACACACCTAAGCGCGGATGCGAGGAGGGTCATCTTAGGTTCACAGGGCAATGGAGAATGAGCAGCCCACGAATCTTCGGCGATCACGATTGCACTCTAAAGCAACACCATGCGGCACCATACCTGCTGTGTGCGGTATGCGAGGGTGAGCAGCGCTTGGATGGCATCCCACTTGCCCATGTTCTTGCCATAGCTGCCACGTCAGATGGAAAGCAGACGTCAGCAGATGGAAAGCAGACGTCAGCAGATGGAAAGCAGGCGTCATCACATTTATAGCCCACGAAGTCTGCCGCACGACATCAGGTGCATTTTGAGTTGACTCAAAATACATCAGGTGGAAGGAAAGCAGGTGTTAGCATGTGAAAGGCACAAGTGGCAGGGGGCAAAGCTCGTAGCACCAGATGGAAGCGCATGCCTGTGCCCCACTACCTCCTAGCTACATTATACACACACCATGGTACATCCATCATCCATCCGCGTTATAGTCACCTGCTCTCTATGCCCCACAGAGCCGTCATCACATTGGGCGGCACGCCATAGATCTCCTCTATCTCCGCCAGAAGCTTCCTGTGAGCTTCCATCGCCTGCTTCCCCTCCAGCACCCGCGCTACACTCACCATCCTGAGCAATCCATGCATGCATGGCGGCGTGCATGGCGGCATGCGTGGGGGCATGCATGGGGGCATGCATGGGGGCATGCATGGCGGCATGCATGGGGGCATGCATGGGGGCATGCAGCATAGGGCGTGAATAGATGCATGTACTTGAGGATATGTCGACGTATGTACATGTATTCTTGCATGTATAAATGGGCACACGTGCTGCACTCACCATCCTGAGCAATCAATGCATGCATACATGCATGGGGGTATGCATGCACCATAGGGGGCTGATGGATGCATGTAGTGACGATGTGCCACCGTATACATGCTTTTGAGTCGACTCAAAAGTCAGCGGCGACATGGGATTAACCACACATCACACAGCACACAGCACACATCACACAGCACACATCACACAGCACACATCACACAGCACACAGCACACAGCACACAGCACACAGCACACATCACACAGCACACAGCACACAGCACACAGCACACAGCACACAGCACACAGCACACAGCACACAGCACACAGCACACAGCACACAGCACACAGCACACAGCACACAGCACACAGCACACAGCACACAGCACACAGCACACAGCACACAGCACACAGCACACAGCACACAGCACACAGCACACAGCACACATCACACAGCACACATCACACATCACACAGCACACAGCACACAGCACACAGCACACAGCACACAGCACACAGCACACAGCACACAGCACACAGCACACAGCACACATCACACAGCACACAGCACACATCACACAGCACACAGCACACAGCACACAGCACACAGCACACAGCACACAGCACACAGCACACAGCACACAGCACACAGCACACAGCACACAGCACACAGCACACAGCACACAGCACACAGCACACAGCACACAGCACACAGCACACAGCACACAGCACACAGCACACAGCACACAGCACACAGCACACAGCACACAGCACACAGCACACAGCACACAGCACACAGCACACAGCACACAGCACACAGCACACAGCACACAGCACACAGCACACAGCACACAGCACACAGCACACAGCACACAGCACACAGCACACAGCACACAGCACACATCACACAGCACACAGCACACAGCACACAGCACACAGCACACAGCACACAGCACACAGCACACAGCACACAGCACACAGCACACAGCACACAGCACACACACACACACCAGCACACAGCACACAGCACACAGCACACAGCACACAGCACACATCACACAGCACACAGCACACAGCACACAGCACACATCACACAGCACACAGCACACAGCACACAGCACACAGCACACAGCACACAGCACACAGCACACAGCACACAGCACACAGCACACAGCACACAGCACACAGCACACAGCACACAGCACACAGCACACAGCACACAGCACACAGCACACAGCACACAGCACACAGCACACCACACCACAGCACACAGCACACAGCACACACACACAGCACACAGCACACAGCACACAGCACACATCACACAGCACACAGCACACAGCACACATCACACAGCACACAGCACACAGCACACAGCACACAGCACACAGCACACAGCACACAGCACACAGCACACAGCACACAGCACACATCACACAGCACACATCACACATCACACAGCACACAGCACACAGCACACAGCACACAGCACACAGCACACATCACACAGCACACAGCACACAGCACACAGCACACATCACACAGCACACAGCACACATCACACAGCACACAGCACACAGCACACAGCACACAGCACACAGCACACAGCACACAGCACACAGCACACAGCACACAGCACACAGCACACAGCACACAGCACACAGCACACAGCACACAGCACACATCACACAGCACACATCACACATCACACAGCACACAGCACACAGCACACAGCACACAGCACACATCACACATCACACAGCACACAGCACACAGCACACAGCACACAGCACACAGCACACATCACACAGCACACAGCACACAGCACACAGCACACAGCACACAGCACACAGCACACAGCACACAGCACACATCACACAGCACACACCACACAGCAGGACTCACCTGTCCACGTACTGCCTGCTCGTCAGCACCACCTCTGCTGCACCCTTAGCCTTAGCCACCACAGCCGGCAGCGGCTGCAGCCCTTCCAAGGCCTCCCTCACTGTCGCCTCTGATATGCCCCGCGCCACTGCCTCGTCCCACACACCCTGAAGCCAGATCTCGTACTCCACCTCCTCCCTCTCCCTCTCCCTTTCCCTCTCCTTCTCCCTCTCTCGTTCTCGCTCTTTCTCCTTCATTTCTCGGTCTATCTCCCTTCTTCTCTCCCTTGCCATCCTTGCCTCTTCTCTCCCTCTCTTCACTTCCTTGGCTTCTGTTGTTGCTCCGCTCACTGCCCTCACTCCCTCCCTGCCTCCCTCCCACGCTCGGTGCCTGCTCATTCTCTCCTTCAGCAAATAAGCCTCTCCACTACTACTACTGCTCCTGCTGTTGCTGCTGCTGCTGCTAGCTACCCAATTCGCCCCTCCTCTTCTCCTTCTCCTCCCACTCTTCAATCTCCACCAGCGCTGCTCCCCATGCTCCTCGTGCTGCTCCTCGTGCTGCCCCGGGTGCTGCTCCTGCTGTCTGCTCAACCCCCCAGTCCACGACACCAGTTGCCCCTGAGTCATCGCATCATCCTGCAACACTCCCCCTTGTTCAATCAACACGGCTCGTACCCAAACCTCTCGGCGTTGCCACGCCCCTTGATGCCCCCCTCTTCTCGCCCCTTCAAGCGACCTTTGGCTCGCCTCAAATGTCACCTTCTGCTCCCCACGTCTCAACCCTCCCATCCCTCCTCCCCTCCCCCTCCCAGCCCCACCAACAGCAGCAGCAGCAGCCGCAAGCAGAGCCACGAGCAGCACCAGCGCAGCCACTACGGATCCGAACCATCGGGCAGCATGGGCTATGCCCCCCCCTGCTAGCTGCTTCCCTACCATTTCTTTCAGTGCCGTGGCACACGCTGCTAGGACTGACGCCCACCACTGCTGCAGCTGATGCAAGCCAAACCCCCTCTTTCCCTCCTCCTCCTTCGCCTCCATTCCCTTCTCTCTTTCCTCCTCTTTCACCGCCACTCTCTCTTCCACCACCCCTTCCTCCCTCCCCGCCCCCTCGTCTGTTGTCATCCATGGAGGCCCGCCTTCCTGGAAGCTTCTAAAAGGGTCTGTAGGGCCCTCCATTCTGCCATCTCTACCTTCTATACTCACACCACCAGCCTTGCCACCACGTTTTCCCCCGCTGTAGTCACCACTCCCCTCCCTCGCAACACCATTCTCTCCCCCGTTACAATCACCCCCCATACAATCACCAGCACACGCATCACCACCACCTGCAGTCACAACTGTAGTAGTGGCATAACCATCAGCTCCCACCACCACAACAGCAGCAGCACCACCACCACCACCGGCCACACCATACCTCCGCCTGGCGAGCTGGCGAGCCAAGGCCGCACTGCCACCACCAGCACCACCAACCATCAATCCACCACGAGCAGCAGCGGCAGCCGCGGTGGCAGCAGTAGCAAAGAGTGACAGGCTGGCAGCAGTCGCTGCCGCTTTTCTCAACGCCCGGGTTTGCTGGGGAGTGGCGGCAGCAGCGCTTGCAAGTGTTTCAGCTGCCCCTGCCAGCCCCCCTTTGACTTGTTGACCAGTGCGTTGACCCAGGTCAAACACAGCAGTCGGCAGTTGACTCAACTGCTGACCCAACTGCTGCCCAGCCTTGCGCGTTGCCGTGTCTGCAGCAGGCCTCGGAGAATCATCCAGTTCTACTTGATTCTGCTCTGCCAGCCTGCCCTTTATGCGTTGACCAGTGCGTTGACCCAGTTCAAACACAGCAGACGGCAGTTGACTTAACTGCTGACCGGCGTTGCGACTTGCCACGACTGCCAGCCTGCCCTTGACGCGTTGACCAGTGCGTTGACCCAGCTCAAAAACAGCGTCTGCAGTTTTCCCCAATACTTGAGGCGCCTGACCAACAGCACCCACCGCTCTCCGCACTCTTTCAGGCGCCTGACCAACCAGACCAGCAGCTCTCCTCACAGCGGCTGCAACCGCTGCTCTCTTGCTTCTGACACTACCACCACCATCACCCTTGTCCATTTGACTCGTTTGACTCGTTTGATCCTGTCGCACCCCATTCTGGCTCCTTCCAACTTGGCTCGTTCCTAAACTCTCTGCTGCAGCACCGTTCTCCTCTCTCTCAGTCGCCACCCCTCCAAGCCCCTCCCCTCTCCCCTCCTCCTCCGCGCCCTCTCCCTCAACTCCCCCTTCGGCAATCCCTGAGCTCACACCCCCCTGCACCTCATCTCCCACAAGAGCTGACTCTTGAAGCGCCTCAGTACTCCCCGGCACCGCACCCCTCCCAAGAGCTGCCGTGTGCGTCCCCTCAACAGCACTCTGCTGCTCTTTCGTCTCCAACCGCGCCCGCACGTTCGTCAGCAGCTCACCACCGGCTCGTCGTTTCTCCGCGAGTTTCTGCCTCAGGCCGCTCAGAGAATCGCCAAATCTGGCCCTTTTAGACTGACGGCGCACGCCAGAGTCAGGCTTTTCATACTGCTCCACCTCCCCCTCCCTTACTAGCTCTCTCGCTGGCCGCTCGTCCCCAAGCTCCTCCCCCTCCTCTGTGCCATTGCTGGAAAGTGCGGAATGCGGCCTTTGAGACGACTCATAACGAGGCCCGCCAGAGGAGACGAATCGAAGTGAGGACGATGCGGGTGTGGCACAGAGGAGACGTGCGCGGCCGAATGGACGACCGATGCTGCAGGGGTTTGTGGTGTGGTGGGAGAGGGGGTTGAATGCCTGACGCACGCCAAATAAATGGCTGCCGCCGCTGCTGCTGCTGCCGCTGCTGCTGCCGCCGCCGCCGCCGCCGCCACTGCTGCTGCTGCTGCTGCTGCATCTGCTGCTGCTGCTTCTGCTGCGGGGATTCGTGGCAATAATGAAGCGGGGTGTGACAATAAGCGGAAGGTGGCTGAATCGGGAGGAAGGATGGAGCCACGCAAGGCGGCAGGTGGAGTCAACAATAGCTGCTGCGGACGCAGCGGCCATCACGGCGGGGACCACGGCGGTGATCACGGGGGTGATCGCGGCTTCCTTGGCGGCGTAGTAGCTGCGTAGTAAGAGTGGTATTATAACGTCCGCAGACGTTACAGGTATTCTGAAGCCATGGAACTCAACAGCTTGGGGCTCGGACGCGCGGGGTATCAAGCCAGGTCTACTTGGTCACTCGAGCCTCCAAAGGGGTGAACCTGGCGAAAGTCCCCTCGGGAACTTCGGCCCGGGCGGTGCTGAGGGGGAGTGACGGGAGGCTTCGGTAGAATCGCTAGCTATGGGTACGTCGGCGTCGTGCGGGTTCCGGAAGCCGCTGCCGAACCGGGCCTCGAACTTAGACAAATGAGGTAAATTTCCCTGTCTTGCCGTTCGTCGTTCATGCCTCTGCCCATGGAGGAATAGCGTGCTCCCACTTTCAGGCTACGCGGCATCTTGATTCCGCTCGCCTCGTCTCGTCTAGTCTCGTCACACTCGCATTTCGTCTAATTTCTTTCCAAGAGTAAATTTGGATGATGTTGGCCATGAGCTGCTTGCCTGCTTCTGCCTTTCTTTCTGTATCGAATTGCTCCGATATGAGCGCATTCCTCAGTGGGTGTAGTGTTGTTGTAGGCTTGTAAACGCGTACCGAGATTGTACTCACTAACGAGCATGATCGCACCTCCCCGGCAGTCACATGTTGTCATCCGTACGAATCGCCAGGAAGGAAGTTCGCCAGTGTGCTCATTGGATAGCGCTCTTTCGCGAGCCTCGTTTAACTCGGGGTTACTGTATCTGGCGCAAAGCACTCGATTCGAGAAATCGCGTGGTGCAGTGCGGTGACCGGTGACAAGTTCGAGGGTTCCACAGCCGAGTCAAACACCGCTGGAACGGAGTGTAGCGAGCTGGCTTTTGTCTTGTCAGGTTTACCTCAGGAGAAAAGGCAGAGCAGACCCACTCACTAGTCAGTGACGAACAGCCATTTACCTCTTAAGGCCAGGGTCTCAAGTACCTCAACTGTTTTGCAGTTGGACTCAGGGAGTTGGTTGGGATTGACTGATGACGTGCAAAGTGTGGTTGGAGGTTTGACGACGGGTGGCGAGTTTGATTGGGTTTCGTTTTTACAAAACCTAACCAGCTAGGCACGGGCTTGGTTCGGTTACCAAGCCTACAACGGCCCCAAACCCCCGTGGAAACTCAAAAGTATCGAGTACTTGGACGTTGTTTTGCAAACTGTCTTGGGGCGTCAGGGGTTGTGTCGCACAGCAGGCAAATTGTGATTTCGCGCACTCAAAACGGGGTAACCACGCAGCAACTGTTTTGCAGTTGCTGCCAGATCACAGTACTTGAGGGGCGTGTGTCTTATGGTTCCGGAACTTGGGCTGGTTACACAGTTCGCAGCACATTTCGACAGGGCTTCGTGAGATCCTCCCCGGGCAAAATCTTCGCCAGTTCCGGAACTAGTTCCGGAACTTCCAGAAGCGGAACCGTAAGACACACGCCTTTACTATCTCCTTTTACGATGTCCGTCGGATCGCAGATCGAACGGCTACCCGACGAGCTGCTTTCTTGGATCCTGACTTTTCTTGTTCGATCCGACGGCCAGCTGGAGCACGCGCTTGTCTGCAAGCAGTGGCATCGCATCGCTTGTCGCTTGCAAGACCAAATCCACGAGCCTCACCCTCAACGTGGCAGGACTTTCAGTGCTGCCCGAAGATATCGGGCAGCTATTGCAGCTTCAAACTCTCCTGTTGAATCTGACGAGTCTCGCGAGCCTTCCCGCTTCCATCGCTCTTGTTATAACGCTTTAGGAGCTTTTGATAAATTCTCTTCCAAACCTGACATCTCTGCCCGAGGAGTTCGAGCAGCTGAATGCTCTGGAAACCCTGTGCGTGAAGACCCTTCCACAGGTGGCAAACCTGCCCGAATCCCTCGGGCATTTGGCAATGCTCCGGGAACTTAGAGTACTGGAATGTCAGCTGCTACAGCAACTCCCCAACTCCCTGCACCAACTATCTTCCCTCGAGCACGTGGAGATCAACGATTGTCCGAGGCTCACTGCGCTACGAGATGGCCTGGGGAATGGTCTGCACCGCCTGCGCCAACTTCACATGGTGCACTGCACGGCTCTCACCCACCTCCCTCCGTCTCTCTCCAGCCTGACCTCTCTCGAAACCCTGAATATTCTTTACGCATGGCGCTTCAGAGGCGCCCTACCAGACGGCCTCGGCTGCCTGAAAAGCCTTAAGGAGTTATCTCTCCGTGGCTTGCCACGCCTATCTACCCTCCCTGCCTCCTCCTCTGGCCTTCTCGCACTCACCAGCCTGGAAGTCGCAAACTGTGTCGCGTTGCCTGCGGGAAGACATGAGTCTTCCCCCGGTTAACATAGCAGCAAGGGGAGTGGTGAGATGAAGCAGAGAAGAATTGGGGAAGAGATTGAGTGAATAACAGAATTATAAGGTGTGACGGGAAGAGGTACAGTAAGCACTGTACAAGTTCGGTAATGAGCGGAAGGATCGAGGCGCGGGAAGAATGAAATGTCAAAGCATCGAGGCGTGAGCTGGAAGGAGGTGGAGGGCGTCAGCAGGGGCCCAATCTGACGTGAAGATGGGCCAAGGGAATCTCAGTTCCCGAAGCAAGGAATGTGAAGGGGTTGTTGGTTTTTGTTCGTATGTTTTCCTTCTATACTGCAATTCGCTCTAAGCCTATTAGAGTCTAGCAGTGCGGGAATTTGATCCTAAGTAGATCCGAGCAGGCATCATGTGGCTTGTAACATACTAGCAAAAATCGATTGAACGACCACTGAGGATAGCGATCGAACTAGCGGTGGGACGAAGACGAATAGCGCGGAAGAGCGTGTCGGGCCGCACGCTGCGATGAGTCGGGAGACGAGTCCTGAGGGACATCGCCTAAGATCGGGGACCAAAGTACCCATCAAGGAGTGTGCAGGAGGATATGCAGCCTCCTCTACATCCGGTCCATAGCGCTGGGCCACATGAGCCCGAAAGACGTGAAGCGGAAGCTTCAACGACGACGAGAAAAGGAGTCTCGCGCGGGGAAGACATCGGATCGCCAGATCCACAGGGTTGCGGCGGGTCGGGGATGAATTTGCACAGAGGAACGCCAGGTCGTGGAGAGAGAGCGCGTGAGCAAGTGGAAACGGAAAGGAAAAAGAGTTGCGGCAGAACGAGCTGCTGAGAGAACGCGGGACCAGATCTATGCAAGATCGAGCGGCGGGAGGTTACTCGGCAGGAGGAGGAAGAGCGAGTTCGTGGGAAAGCGGACGGTCAGCAGTCGCAAATGTCCCGAAGATCGAAGAACCAGAGAGATTCTCAGGCGTGCCAGGTGAAGAGCCATCGCTAAAGAACTACATCATGTTGATCGATGGCATCTGCTATTGCTGGGATCGAGAGGGGTTGAACCCAGTGGAATTCTTTTGAGGATTGGGAAAGACACTCTGGGGGGAGGCGCAAATGCAGTATCGAGTAGAATGGGCAAGGCTGTTGCGACAGTATGAACAATGAGAAATGCTGCCTCGCAAGATTGTAGATCGGTTTTATGACATCCTCAGAGAGCAATTTCCAGGCGATACGGCAGACAGAGTAGCAGAGTTTAGTGACTTTTGTAGAGGGAGAAGAGAATCGTTGTTGGCCTACTATAATCGACTAGTGGAGCTATCAGAAGACCTCAACTGCATGGAGGACCAACTCATTGTCACCAAGTTCTTAGGAGGATTAGATAAGGAATTATTCAACGAAATGAGGAGCGCGCTGTATCCAATCTGTTCCAGAGCCACGCTGGGGCAGGTGTATCAAATCGCTAAAGAAGCTGAGGAAGGGAGACGCTGTGTAGACATGATGAGGGGGGCTCGAAGGCCCACGGAATAGATAAGACCGGTATGGTCGGTGACAGAAGCTCCGCGTCCAGAAGAAGAGAGAAGGGAGAGACCAAGAGATGATCGACGCTGTCACAAGTGCGGAGAAGTCGGCCACCTACGCAAGGATTGCGTGGTGGGCATCACGCGTGACCATTGTGGGCAGATGGGCCACTTTAGGAGAAACTTCCCCCAGAGCTCCCACCTGCAGTGAGTGCGGAAAGAAAGGACACCTCAACAGCCAATGCTACAAGAAAGGAAGACAAATGGGGAGATCGACGAGAAAGCAAGAGCTGGAGCAGGAAGTGAAGAAGCTGAGAGCGCAGCTGGAAAAAGCGGAAATTAGCGAAGACCTGGAGAAAGCAATGATGGCTTGGGAAGATGATGATGCTGATGAGGAAGAAGACCAAGAGTCCGAGTATGCCCTGGTGGCGACACTACCAAGGGATAGGAGTGACCTGGGACTGCGGAGCGGCGGGGTAGAGGGGAGGAAAGAGCACAAGACCGAGGCGCGGAGGAAGAGGCCAGGAAGGGAATCGGAAGAGATGGGAGAGCAAGCCAAGCGCCATCCAGAAGAAAGGCTGGTGTGCCACACCACCGCACTACTGGCTGAAGCGGGCACCATAGCTGTGCAGGGAATGAAAGTGGAATATGCTATGATTGACATGGGAGCTCAAAGTGTCCTGATGGGGAGAAAGTTGGCAGAGCTGTTGAGGGAGCAAGGGAAGTTGGAGACAGTGAGTAAGGGAGTGCTCATCATGACTGTAGAAGGCGGACCACCCATGGATGCCTAGCACAAAGCCAGTTCAGATCACGCTGCTGTCGGGGCAGAAGGAGGAGACCCAGATTCGAGTGCAGTGCGGGCTCTCCGAGTCAGACGACTACGACCTGCTGGTGGGGATGGAGTTGATTTACAAGATCGGAGCGCAAATTGATGCGTGGAGAGAGAAACCGACTTTCAGAACCAAATATTGGAAGGAGGGCGAGGTGCAGGGAGAGCTGCCAGTGCGATTTGTGAAGATGGAGCCAAGAAAGGCCCTGCGAGCTGCAGAGCCAAAGCTAGCAGCCAAGGAGGAGAGAAAGGCAAAGGGCACAAGAGCAGCCAAGAAGGGCAGAAAGGAAATACAAAGACTGTAGGCAGGAGCAGCGCTGGGCGAAGGGCCAATCACAATAGTGGAACTCTTTGGATGAATAAGAGCGGGATTAGCAGCGGCACTGGAAGCAGGATTAGTCGTGCAAAAGTGGATCTTGGTGGAGATAGATCCAAAGGCCAGGCGTATGGCCTGGCATCATGCAGACCAGTTGGTGAAGAGGTATCCGGGGCAATTATGCAGGGCCGTGATTGAGGAGGCGAAGAAGGAAGAAGCCAGGGATGTACGACAGCTGAGCGAGGCGACTGTATGGGGATGGGGTCAAGTAGATCTGGTGGTGGCAGGCTGGGAGCGTCAAGGCACCTCAAGAGCCAGAAAAGGGCGGGGAATGGGAGATGCGTGCACAGGGTTATTGGACGAGCTTTTACAAGTGCTGAAGTGGATCAAGGAAGGGGGATCAAGGTGCTGCTATGTGGTGGAGCATATAGACATGGCAGGGGGCTCACAAGAACCAGTGAGAGCGACGCAAGAGAAGGTAGTAGCGGAGGTGGGGGCAGGAGTGAGTTGAGATGCTGCACTGAATGGTGCAAGGGCACACCGGGTGAGAAGGTATTGGCAAAACGGAGTGAAGCCAGAGAAGCTGAAGCAAGGACTAGCCGACCTGAGGAGAGACCCTAAACTCCTAGTGGATGACATCTTAGAGCCAGGAAGAACGTCAGCTCATGTAGAGAAGAGAGACCACCCAAAGCAGCTGCAATATAACAAGCTAGGCGAGCCTAGAAGGGCTTGGCCCACCTTGGTGGCCTACGAAGGAGCACGCGGGTTTGTGCTGGAAGATGGCAAGCCAGGGCAAGGCATGGTCTATGACAGACAGAGAGGACAGTGGGAGGAACCAACGGCGACCGAGCGAGGTTTGGCAATGGGCTACGTACTGGGGGCAACAGCAACACGATGGATACAGGAGCAAGAGCGCAGAGCTGCCCTTGGGCGGGCTTTGGATCAGCATGCACTACGGTGGCTGTTGAAGGAGATGATGCAGCAGCGACACAAAAATGAGTTGAGCCAGCAGCAAGCAGGAGAGAGCAACATGCCGATCAAAGTAAGCCGAGCATACCTGATGCAAGAAGAAAAGCAAAGAGATGCAAAAGAAGCAGAAAAAGGAGGAGACGGAGAAGGAGATCAAGAAAAAGTGGGAGCTCAGCCCTGTCCTTGACAGTAAGGTAGCAGCAGCAATTCAACAAGTATTAGAAGATCATCACAAGACTTTTGCCTACACCCCACAAGACCTGGGGAAGTGCACGCTGCATGAACTGGAGCTGCCGCTGGACACGAAGGTGCCCATCTACCAGCGGAGACGGCGGATGAGTCTGGGAGATGAAGAGATCTGTCGATGCAAATGCAGAGAACTACTAGAAGCAGGACTGATACGCCCATCTAACCCACCTTACGCAGCAGCAACGGTGGTGGCAGTGTGGACAGACCTGGCTGGAGAGGTGCTAGCAAGAAGAATGTGCGGCGACTACCAGGAGCTCAATCGAGTAACGAAAGAAGATCGATACAGCATGCCAATTACAGAGGAGATCTTTGACAGGCTAGAAGGCGCAGTCATCTTCTCAACCCTGGATATGCGGCAGGAGTTTAACCAGATAGTGATCAAAGAAAGAAGATCAAGGCAATACCTCCTTTCATGGAGTGGACAGCCTGTACGAATGGAACGTGATGTCGTTCGGGCTAAGGAATGCATCAGCCTTGTTCCAAGAGTCATGGATCAAGTGCTGAAGGCAGTGCCAGCAACAGCTTGTTACATTGACGATGTGGTGATCTTTAGCAAAATTGAAGAGGAGCATGCCGAGCACCTGAAAGCGACATTGGACGCTATAGTAGCCACGGGGCTTACCTGTCACCCGGAAAAATGCAAGATAGCCCGAAGAACATTGGCCTACGTGGGACTTGAAGTGCAAGGCGGGAAGATGGGAATTCAGGAGGCCAAGGTGGCAGTGCTAGATAAGCTGGGAGCACCAAAAGACTAGGGAGCACTGAGAGCACTCCTGGGGTTCCTGAACTACTACAGGCGCTTTATCCCCAACTTCAGCAAGAGAGCATACAGGCTGAATCAGCTACTGAGGGAGGGACAGGCATGAAATTGGGGACCGGAGGAGGAGCAAGTGAGAAGGGATGTGCTAGAGGCCGTCAAAGTAGGTACGGTACTGCAGCTGCCAAAGAAAGACGCCCCATTCACACTCTACACGGATTGGAGCAGCATGGGCATGGGAGCAAGTCTGTGTCAAGAGGTGGAAGGAGAAGAACGCGTGGTGGCATATGCTAGCCGAAGTTGTATAGCAACAGAAGCAAATTATAGTTCATACGAGGGGGAAGGATTGGCAGCCGTGTGGGGAGTAACACACTTCAGGGCCTACTTGCAGGGACAAAGGTTCATGCTGGTAACGGATCATCAGCCGCTCTTATGGCTAATCACCAATCAAACTTTGACAGGACGGAATACCCGATGGGCGATGCGATTGCAAGAGTATGACTTCGTCATCAAGCATTGCTCAGGAAAGACGCTGCAACATGCAGACGGTCTGTCCCGAAACCCGCCACCGGAAGTAGAGCAGCTATGGGCAGCAGCAGCAGTGCAGAGAGAAGAGAAGGAGCTGGCGCAGGAGGCAACAAAACAAAGAGCAGAGGACATCTGGCTAGACAAGGAGACATTGCACTGGGTGCAAGGGCTAAGGGGATGAGGCAGCAGTGACTGCAAGGGTGAGGAGTAGAAGAGGGCACTACCGATGGTTTCTGAGTCAGATGCAGCTGCGCACAACAGAGGGATGGAAAGTAGTGCCTAAGCCAGAAGAGAGAGAGCAAATCGTGCAGCAAGTGCACGAGAAGCTGGGGCATTACAGGGGAGCCAGGACAAGGGTGGGTATGAGAAGAGACGTGGTGCAGTGGGTACAGGGATGTGAGGCAGGCCAGTGAAACAAGGCAGCACTGGAGAAGGGCAGGGAGGAACTGCAGTCACTGCCCATATGCGGCTTAGGATTCAGGTGGTCCCTGGACATGGCGGGCGAATTACGTTTGTCCAGGCGAGGGAAGATATACATTGTCGTGATGATAGAGCATACGGCAAAGTGGGTGGAGGCAAGAACCATAGCCAGCAAGAGCAGTGGGCTGACCCGAGAGGCATTTCTGGACCAAGTACTCACCAGATTTGGGGCATGCGGAGAGGTGCTGACAGATAAAGGCACGGAGTTCCAAGGCAGCTTTGCAGAGCTCTTAAAAGCGATGGGTATCACTCACAGAGTGACATCGCGGTACCATCCTCAGTCCGACGGGCTGACGGAGCGGATGATACAGACGATCAAATGAGGATTGCGGGCATACCGAGAGCAGAAAAAGAGAGAGTGGGATGCTGAGCTGCCATGGGTGCTGGCGGGCTACCGGTTCGCAAAGCAATCAGCTCTGAAGGAGATGTCCCCATATTACTTACTGCATGGGAGAGAGCTCGTGTTGCCCGTGGATGTGCCCAAGCTACTGATCGAGGCAATGAACGAAGAGTCGGCGGACGCATGGGCTGTGGCGGCTATGCGCAGAGGGGAGTACTTGAATGAGTTGATTCTGGCAGCACTAGAAAATCTGCATACAGCGCAGTTGAGAGATGCACGCAGGTACCGGCAACGGTGAGAAAGAGCGGCAGGAGGGTCACCCAGCAACGTGACCGTGGGAAGAGAAGTATACCTGAGAAAGGTGCGAAAGGACACTCTAGAAATGTCAGTGGGAAGTGAGAGGTGGCGCGTGAAGGAGATACGCTCGTCTAGAGTGTTAGTGCTGGAGAATGAGAAGGGAGAGACATGGAGAGAGCATGTTACGAATGTAGCAGCAGCCGGAGAGTGCAGGACCAAGCAGAAGGGTCCCATGGCCGAAACGAACGAAGAGTTCGATTCAACCAGGGAGGGGGCAGGAGTGCTTGGTCCCACGGCACCGGTGATAACCTACAAGAGGCGGAATGGACAAGGGGGGAAGAAGGGCAAGGAGGAAGGATAGCTGAGGAAAAAAGGGAGAAATGGGAGAGGCACGACAACTGCCCGAAAATTTCCGACCTGCCTGGGGGAATCGGACGGCTGGAGGTGCTCGAGGAGGTCAGAATCTCACAGCTGGACGGCCTGAGAAATCTTCCTCCGTCGCTGTTTGAGCTGCCCCAAGTGTGGGTGCTGGAAGTGTGGGTGTGCCATGGGCTCGCCACTTTGTTATGGGATGAGACGGTGCGGAACCGTACTGCCAGGGGGTCTTTGGTGGGAGGCAGAAGCAGCACCAGCACAAGCACCAGCACCAACACCACCACCAGCACCAAAACCACCATCAACACCAGCACCAGCACCAGCACCACCACCACCAGCATCAGCACTGACTGTCCTATTAGGAGTGGCAGCAGCGCACTGCTTCCATCCGTCCAGAGCCTCAAGATCAAGGAAGTTTTTTTCGAGTCCTTGGGTCCGTCCCTTGGCCATCTGACCTCTCTAACGAAGCTAAAGCTGCTTGACATGTACAGCCTCCTCTCACTCCCTGATTCCATCTCTCACCTCTCACACCTGCAAATGCTGCGCATCCATTGTGCCATGCAGCTGGAGGCACTACCCGGAACCCTCGGAGGGCTTTCAGGGCTTCGTGCGCTGGAATTAATTGGCCTCATCACCTTGCGCGAGCTGCCCGAGTCACTGGGGCAGCTGAAGATGCTTGCGAAGCTGGAATTCATCGACTGCTTCAAGCTCATGCGACTTAGGCATGTGCAATCGAGGCGAGTAAAAACTCGACTCGTTTTTCCTGAGTAACGAGTCAACCTCCTCTGGAAATTGTTCGCCCCGAGTCGATTCGAGTTTACTCGTCGAGCATTCGAGTACTCGAATGTTACTCGCCTGGACTGTTTTTGCTCGCGAGTTGGGCTCGCATCAATTTTGTGTCATCGCGACTCGGGCGCAGTGGCACAAAACTTAAAATTTTGACTTGGCGAGTTCATTATTTCAGAGTTGACCAAGCTCTAGCGTTTCCTTTTAGGACACACACTACTCTACTGCAACTCCGTTTCCATAGCGCTATGGGTGCTTTCTTCTTAAACCAGATCCTTTAGGATTAGAACAGATCTAGGAGATGAAGAGTTGTGGCAAGGGTTGTTGATCCTTTACAGATCTGGCCTGCAAAAATCCTAGATCTGTTTCCTAGTGCAGATCCGTTTACTAAACACCATGGGTGCTTTGCTCATAAGCTAGACTTGTTAGTCTAACTACACCTAGCCTAGACTTAGAGCTGTGGCAAGGATTGTTGATCCTTTTCAGTTTTTGCCTGCAACAATCCTAGATCTGTTTCCTAGTGCAGGTCCGTTTACTATACGCCATGGGTGCTTAGTTCTTAAACTAGATCCGTTAGTCTAACTACACCTAGCCTAAATTTAGAGCTATGGCAAGGATTGTTGATCCTTAACAGTTTTGCGTGCAACAATCCTAGATCTGAGTCCTAACGGAAAACGCTAGAGACCAGCAGGCATTGCACTGTGCAATGCTCTCCTCTAATTGAGAGGAATGCCTCCCAAGGGGCGTGGTGGAGGCTCTAAGCGTCACCGTGGTGGCAAAGATGAGGTAGGGGAGGACGTTGGTGTGCCTACCAGCGCCGAGCAGCGGCGGTTGAAGCAGGCCGTACTCGAGGCAGAGCTTGAGGCTGCCAGAAAGGTGAAGGCGGCGCACGCCGGTGTGAGGGGGGGGCGAGGCGGCCGTGGGTCAAGTGTTGGCAACCGTGGCCCCTCAAGGCCAGGGGTTTCCGATAGGGCTGGGGGCGGCAAGGGGGGTGGGAACATTGGTGCACTTGCGATGGTGCTTGTTGCCGAGGGGGCGGACGAGGAGCAGGGGGGGGATGAGGAGAATGAGGAGGGCTCGTCCGAATCGGGTGACGACTCGGAGAAGGTTTTCCGCCCCAACAATGAAGAAGAGCCGGAGCATGATGATGACTTTGATGGGTTGGAGGTTTAGGGGGACGATGGCAACCTCCGAGCTTCAGCCATGGGCTCTAAGGGTGGTGGAAGGGGATCCGGGACAGGGATGGCCAAGGAGAAGGTGACGGAGAAGGATAAGGGTGCGGGGAAAGAGAAGGAGACGGTGAGGGCAAAGGAGAAGCGTGGAAAGCAGGGAGGTGCGGCTAGTGGTGGTGGCTTTGCAGCTCCTGGTGGTAGAGGATAGGTGGGTTTGTGGAGGGGGAGGAGTGGAAAGCCCACTTTGAATACCACGGGCAAGGCGGCAGCGGGAAAGAAGAAAGGGGCGAAGACGGCCGATGATGATGACATCCCGGTCACCAAGTGCTACGATGTGGTGCCCGAGTGGGGGAATAAGAGGCGTTGTCGGAGGTGCGGGAAAGCCCTCTCCTTTGCTGGCAGCAACACGTCGACCGGCTGTTCGCACATGCAGCGCAAACACTTGCACCACCGGGGGGCGTAGGTGGAAGGGAGGGGAGCTGGGGCCTGACAATCTATTCCCCGAGGGCGGGAACGGGGACGCTGGGGAGATCCCCGACGGGAAGCTGGCATGGGATGGCCATGGCTAGTGGCCACTGCTCCCTCCTTCTGAGTCAGGGCAGGGAGGTCAGCAGAGCATGACGCACTACATGCAGGCTCGCCTCGACCAGAGCTACTTGCGGCAGACGATAATTGAGTTCATCATCGACGCGGATCTGGCTTTGAGTATAGTAGACCGGCCGACCGTAAGCCCACCACCCAACCCCACCACTCTGCCCTTGTTGCATGCCTCTTGTGTGCGCCCACCTTGTCACGCTGCAAAGCACATGCTAAACCCCGTATTGGTACCTTGGTGAAGCAATAGGTCAACCCCATCACCCGCGACCCCTTGCTGCCTTGCCCCCACCAAACCAGTACCGCCGCATGATGACTGCCTCCAACGTCCAGTGTGGGGCACCTTGTGTGATCCCATCGCGCGGTGCCATGACACGGGGCCTTGTCCGCATGTCCCGTGCAGCCCGCGCCATGAGTAAGCTGGGGGTGGCATTGCCGCAGGTGGGCTAGCGATGTCCTTCACCACCGACATCTGGTCGGGCGAGAACCATCGCGGGTACATGACGGTCACCGGCAATTGGCTGACCGTTGCGTTCGAACTCAGGCAGGCTACGCTTGAGTTCGCCGCGCTTCCAGCCAGGCATACTGCCACCGCCGTGGCGGCAGTGCTAGAGGAAGTGGTTCTGGATTGGGAGCTGGTCGGCCGTTGCATGGCGGTCACCACGGACAACACCTCCACGAACATTGCTGCAATGCAGTGGTTGTCGAGGCAAGGCCCTGGCGACAGGTTCCCTTGCCTTTTCACCACTGGCATGCACATCCGGTAAGGTTTTAAGTCATGCTGCCTGCCCAACCTAATCCCATCTGCTGCGACATGCTTGGGTACCAATAAGCACATGGTCCCGTCCCGGCCCTTAGCCGCCCAGATTCCATTCCCCCTCTCTCCCTTCCCTCCCTCCTAAGTTGCCTCGCGCATATCTGCAATCTCGCAGTACAGCAGGTATTGCGGGGGGTTGAGGAGGTGAAGGAACCGCTAGGTATTCTGCGCGAATGCGCGACCTTCATCGGGTTCAGGCCCCAGAAGGTGCTGCAGTTCGAGGAGGAGCAGTGCCAACAATATCCTACACAGCCGGTCCTTAAGCTATGACAGGACATGGATGTGCGTTGGGGGTCGACCTTCAACATGATCACGCGTGGCCTTCGTCTCCGAGAGGCACTGGATGCCTTCTTCCGCCGCGCCGTTGGGGTGAGCCTCCTCCCCTTTGGGCAAGTTCACTAGCCTTCCTTCGCGGTGCCTTTGCTGTTCTTTAGCAAGTGTGAGGCTGGCTTCCGCCGGCCTTTTCAGATGCCATACATGTAGCTGTATGCAGCCATACACGCAGCCATACACGTAGCCAGACATGCACCCATACATGCAGCCATACATGCAGCCATACATGCAGCCATACACGCAGCCCCACAAGTGTGACACACTCCATTGGATCGCCACATTGGCGCCCACCCCGCCCCCACCAATTGCACGACACACCCTGCAGTCCACTACCCGCGAGACGAGACGCCTTGCGGAACTACGCCTCACCCCTGAGCAGTGGCGGACGCTTGAGGTACTCGCTGATTTCCTCAAGCCATTCAACGCCGTGACTCTGGCCGCCGAAGGGTCCCAGTAGCCTACCGTCAGCCAGGTGGTGCCACAGTTCAACGAAATCATGGGCAGGTTGGACAAGCTGCAGCAGGACCCCGCCAACCCCCTCCCCCCCCCCCCCTCATCATTGCATGCATCGGTGCGGCTCTGCCCAAGCTGCAGGAGTACTACTGCAGCAGCAGCGATGAGCTCTGCATCGCGACGCTTCTGGACCCGTCCATGAAGCTGGGCTACTTCAGCCTCCCGCGTGGCTCCCTCGTCACCTCTGTTGTTGACCAGGTGCAGGAGGCTGATGTGCTAGATCTGGTGTGCGGTAAGTGGCTGCCCTACATGATCAAGGTCCGTGAGGCAGCGGGGAACGCCGAGGTCGTGAGGGGTGGTGGGATGGGGAGGATGGGAGGGGATGGAGGTGACGATGTCCCCGGCCGTTTCGGCTCAGCGTTCGGGGGGGATGACGACGATAAATGAGCAAAAAAATTGTAATAAAAAATTTACAGATTGTGATTCAACTAGAAGAGGAGTTTGTTGTGAAGGAGACAAACTCCTTCATCTATCGGCAGTACTTTCAGACCTGCCACCTAGTCTCATTTGCATTTTCTGTTCCAACTTGCCCACCCTGTCCTCCCTCGCTTTGATAACTAGCATGGCCTGCTCACCCTTGTTCTCTTGCCATGTATTTGCCCTGTCTAGTGTGCTGTATTATGGAGCTATGATTTGCTATGACAATTGCACTGCACACTCCTCTGAGGTCGTGTCACAATCAGTTTGGTTGCCCAGCTCGCACAGCTCCGCAGCCAGCAATCCTCCCAGGTCAAGGACGAGATACAGCTGTATGTGGATGAGCCGCTGGAGCCGATCTGGGCATCGCCCCTTGCCTACTGGCGCCGCAGGTCGGACCTTCCCGGACTGCAGGCGATGGCCAGGGATTACCTTGCCATACCCACCACGTCGGCGGCAAGCGAGAGAGTCTTCTCTCAGAGCCGCAACCTTATCACATGGAAGCGGCATCGTCTTGGGGCCGAGCGTGTGCGCGCTTACATCACTTTGAAGTCATGGATTGCGTCGCACCCCGGCGAGCGGCTCGCCAACGCGCCGGTCACTGGGGATGAGGAGGTGGAGGAGGACTTGGGGGTGGAGGTGGAGGAGGGGCTGTGATAGAGGCGACGTCGGGGACTTGCTTGACTTGCCTCAGCATATCTGTCCTCAATGCACCATCACGCTAGCCGCCTAGGTTTCCATTATACCTTCTGAACATGCCACTCTCTCTCCCCATGCTTGCATGGCAGTCTTTGCTGCCCTTGCTTGCCCTCGACCTCCTGTTTCACTATGACTTGTTTGCTCTTGTTTCTCCATGCCTAGCTGCCCTTGCCTCGCCCTTTCCCCGACAATTGACAAGCCCTTGCTCGCCCTAGATGTCATCTCTCTCCCTGACTTGATCAGTAACTGTCTTTGGTGGATTATTTATGCCCCCTGTGACAGCGGTAACTTATCATAACAAATGTGATCGCTTTAGGACGCCGTAGCATAAACTTGCACTAGAGTTGCTGCAATTATTGATCTAGTGCACACATGCATTCTCCGTCCAGCCAAGGAACGGAGAAGGCTTTGTCCCTTCTGCAGCACCTGACCCAACCTGCCAGCACGTGGTGGTCACGGGACGTGGTGATTGGACACAAACCTCAAGGGCAGACCTTAGCAAAAAAGGTTTTAGGTACCCGTCACAACCTCATTGCCCTTGTTCACACTCAAAACGTGCATGACATGCCATGCATGGCTGGACTTACAACTCTGGCCCCCTAAAAACACCCCTCCAAGAATGTGAGTGTAAGGGAAGTGGGGGCAAAATGGCCCGAGTCGAGTAATGCTTGCCTTAGGGCGAGCAAAAAGTACTCGCCCCGAGTAAAAAAATTACTCGCCTAAAAAACGAGTAAACGAGTCGGGCCCTTGAGAAAAAAGCTCGACTCAAGTATTGCTCGACTCGCCAATAAAGGGAGGCGGGTCATAATTGCTCGATGCAAATTTTACTCGACTCGCCCCGTGCCCATCCCTAATGCGACTCCCTGAGTCCTTTCCGAGCCTGTCCAAGCTGCAGTCGTGCACTCTTGTCAAGCTCGGCGTTTCGTCCTTTCCGGATGATTTTTGGAAGCTTTATTCTCTCCGGGAACTGGTGCTCTTGGGGCTGAAGCATGTGCGCTGCTTGCCTAAGCCGTTCACTCAGCTGCCTCGGCTGCAGGTGCTGCAGGTGAGCGCCTGCAAGCAGCTGGCTCGGTTGCCGTCTTCTCTCCGCGAAATGGCGACGCTGCGTGAATGCGATATCAGTGGGTGTCCTTTGCTCTCGCGGGGAGGCACTCAGGTGGTTCCTGATCAGGGAGCCGTGGTGAATGGAGTGGAGGGAGGGGGGGAATCGGGCGACGAGGGACAGGAAGTGGAGGAGGGGGAGGTTGATGGAGAGGAAGGGGAAGAGGAAGTGGAAGGGGAAGAGAGGAGGGATGAGGAAGCAGGGATGGAGGAAGAGGGGAGGGAGGAAGGGGGGGGGGGGTGAGGAAGAGAGGAGGGATGAGGAAGCAGGGACGGAGGAAGAGGGGAGGGAGGAACGAGGGAGGGATGAGGAAGAGAGGAGGGATGTGGAAGAGGGGAGTCGTGACGAAGACGGGGTAAATAAGGAAGACTGGGAGCTGTCAGAGGAAGACAGCAGGGGGGAGGATGGCGACATAGAGCACGAGTATGGCATGGAGAGTGAAGACGACAGGGACGATGAGAGAGGTTGGGAGGGAAGTGAGGACGAGGAGTGAGGTGGTGGAATTTGTGAGAAGTAGAAGGAAGAGAACGTGGATCGCTCGAAGAAAGTTGGGAGAGACGTTGTAGGGTTCAGAAAGAGAGATGGGATCATGGTTGTTATCTCCTTGCGGGTATAGGCTGGATTGTAGTGGCTATGTAGACGCTTGCGAAGCTTTTGAGCTTGGTTTCGGTTTGCGTGTTAGAATTGGTGTGAGGGACCCCATTTGCTGCTTTGGGCGAGATAGACCTCATTCATTGTATGTATTATAAATATATAACAATCTCCCTTTTTCATTGTGTATTCAAGATGACGTCATGCATTACAAGTATTGTAACACATTCTTCAAATATGATTGTAGTAATGGTACTAGCATTGATCACGAGAAGTTGACGAAAAAGTCAATGGTGTCCTTGAGTCCAACAATGAACGCATCGATCTCCTCCGTGGTGTTGTAGATGTATGCACTCGCCCGTGCGCTCGCATTGATGCCGATCCCTTGGTGAATGGGCTGCGCACAGTGGTGTCCACTGCGGATGCCCACTCCGTGCTGGAAAGGACGGGAATGAGGGGCGAGAAGGAGAAAGAAAGGGGGTACAGTGGTGTGCACACTGGGCTTTAACTATTGGGCTGCGCACACTGGTGCCTGCTGGGGATGCCCACTCCGTGCTGGCAAGTACGGGTAATGAGGGACGAGAAGGAGAGAGGGAGGGGGACTTTGATGAATGGGCTGCACACAGTGGTGCCTGCAGCAGATGCCCACTCCATGCTGAGAAGACGAGAGCAAAAGGAATAGGGTGGGGGGGTGGGGAATAGAAGGGGAGGAAACGGGATGAAGAAAGAAAGCGGCATTTTTTAGTCGACTCAAAAATCGACTCATTACACAGGGTCGAAATGGTGTGGATTAAGGAAAGGTGTAGGAGTGTCAACGCAGTGTGGCATGGGCAGTGATGTGGGAGGGTAAAGATGGGATCCATAAAGAAGTCCTCAGGGTAATTCAGAAGAGCACCCTTCACTACCTTCTCAATGGAACCTTAAACCCTGAACCCTGAACTCTAAAAGTGGACGCAACTGGTCAGATTGCCATCTGGACACAGCAAGCTGCCAGCATACAATGCAAGCCTGCCGCACCTTGAGAAGCCTGCTCATGCATCCTGCCTGTTGATCTAGGAAGGAAGACACATCCGTGGCATGCATGCCATCCACGCCGAACGTGCAGAGATCATGTTATGAGTCGACTCTTAGGTACCCTATGTTGTTGGTCCAGGAAAGACGACACAACAGTGGCATGCATGCCAAAATACCTCACACACATGCATCCCACCTGTTGGTCCAAGAACCATAGCCACCCTTCCTGTTGGTCGAGGAACGAGGGCCCATCCGTGGCATGCATGCTATCCATGCTGAACGAGCAGAGAGCCACCACTCGCCCCCTGTGTGACCCAGCACTATCATGCCTCACTCTCACCTCACCATGCCTGCTCGTGCATCTCACCTGTTGATCGAGAAAGGAAGACACGTCTGTGGCGTGCATGCCATCCACGCTGAACGTGCAGAGAGCCGCCACTCGGCCCCTGTGGAGGGCGGACGGGCCTCCTGGGAGCAGCGACGGTGGAGGAGGGCCGTAGATGCGCACCCGATCGACGGCTGAGAGCTGCTTGTACAGATACTCTGATAGATGCATCTGGAATTGCACGGGTAGAATGGAAGGGAAGGGCAAGAATGGGGCGCCGATGAACAGGTGCACATCTGTAGCATGAACGTTCGACCATACCTCACATGCATGCATACCCCACAGAAGTGTCCATCGGGTGATGCGTAAACACAACACAAATTGACGAGTGGCCCATGCATACCGCGTAGCCACTGACCCATGCACCATGGCCATTCATACCTCTGATAGCCACACGTACCTCATAATTATGCACGTTATCCATGCCCTTGGCTGTCAAGTAGTCCACCGCTGCTCCCAACCCTATCGCCTCGGCGATGGCTGGGGTGCCAGCTTCAAATCTGGAGGAGCAAGGGTGGGGGAGGGAAGGTAAGATGTGTGATAGGAGTCTAGTTTTGAGGCGCCTCAAAACTGAACCAGGAGGAGCAAGGGTGGGGGAGGGAAGGTAAGATTTGTTGCTTTTACCCTATCCAGCTCCCAACCCTATCGCCTCGGCGATGGCTGTCAAAAGGCCCTCTAACTTGCTTGTTTGTTTACTTGCTTGCCTTTCTTCTGTATTTTCTCCGGAATTCCTATTGCCTTATGGTTTGGTGTTTCTATCTGTGGCGGTACACGATCCTGCTAGCTTTCCACATGTGGACTTAAAAACGGAACAGCTCTTAGAGGGTTCGCAAGCAAGCTTGAGAAGTGACGACAGGACCGGCATACCTGGCAGGCGGGTCTGAATAGGTGGAGTGGTCCAGAAACACGTCCTGAATCATCTCGCCCCCGCCTGAGGGAGGAAACGGGGTGGGGAGGGGGAGGGGGAGGGGGTGGGGGGGTGGGGGTTAGTGGGGGGTTGGAAAGGGTCTGAATAGGTGGAGTGGTCCAGGAGCACGTCTCGACTCCGCCTGAGGGAGGAACCGGGGTGAGGGATGAAAGGGGGGTTGGGGTTAGAAGGGGCTTGGGGTGAGAGGGGGGTTGGGTTTCCAGGGGGGTTGGGGTTAGAAGGGGCTTGGGGTTAGAGTGGGGGAGGGAAAGGTGAGATAGGCGCCAAAGGGGGGAACGGGAGAGGTGAGATAGGCGCCAAAGGGGTCGGTGAGGGAGGGGAGAGGTGAGATAGGCGCCAAACGGGTCGGTGAGGGAGGGGAGAGGTGAGATAGGCGCCAAAGGGGTCGGTGAGGGAGGGGAGAGGTGAGATAGGCGCCAAACGGGTCGGTGAGGGAGGGGAGAGGTGAGATAGGCGCCAAAGGGGTCGGTGAGGGAGGGGAGAGGTGAGATAGGCGCCAAAGGGGTTGGTGAGGGAGGGGAGAGGTGAGATAGGCGCCAAAGGGGTCGGTGAGGGAGGGGAGAGGTGAGATAGGCGCCAAAGGGGTCGGTGAGGGAGGGGAGAGGTGAGATAGGCGCCAAAGGGGTCGGTGAGGGAGGGGAGAAGTGAGATAGGCGCCAAAGGGGTCGGTGAGGGAGGGGAGAGGTGAGATAGGCGCCAAAGGGGTCGGTGAGGGAGGGGAGAGGTGAGATAGGCGCCAAACGGGTCGGTGAGGGAGGGGAGAGGTGAGATAGGCGCCAAACGGGTCGGTGAGGGAGGGGAGAGGTGAGATAGGCGCCAAAGGGGTCGGTGAGGGAGGGGAGAGGTGAGATAGGCGCCAAAGGGGTTGGTGAGGGAGGGGAGAGGTGAGATAGGCGCCAAAGGGGTCGGTGAGGGAGGGGAGAGGTGAGATAGGCGCCAAAGGGGTCGGTGAGGGAGGGGAGAGGTGAGATAGGCGCCAAAGGGGTCGGTGAGGGAGGGAGAGGTGAGATAGGCGCCAAAGGGGTTGGTGAGGGAGGGGAGAGGTGAGATAGGCGCCAAAGGGGTTGGTGAGGGAGGGGAGAGGTGAGATAGGCGCCAAAGGGGTCGGTGAGGGAGGGGAGAGGTGAGATAGGCGCCAAAGGGGTCGGTGAGGGAGGGGAGAGGTGAGATAGGCGCCAAAGGGGTCGGTGAGGGAGGGGAGAGGTGAGATAGGCGCCAAAGGGGTCGGTGAGGGAGGGGGAAAGGTGAGGACGCTGCTGCTCGTCTCGATCATGACTAACGACAACAGGGGAAAGGGGAGCAAATGAAGCACAGAACAGAACAGAGAAGGGTGAGAGATTCTTGAAAAAGAGAGACAGGGGGCGGCGCAAAGCAGGAAAGGGGGGACATGCAGAATGGGATTGACAGCTAAGTCTATTTTAGAGGAGCCTCAAAAGCAGAGCCCTGCAACTATAATTACTGGCTCAACAAGGCATGCTCATGTCGTGGTGGGAACCTCGGCATTTAACCTCGGCATTAAAATCGACTCAAAAGCAGAGGGGGCACTTACCCATCACCTGAGGCAAGGGGCACAAGCGCATACAAAGAGGCATGAAGGCACTTGCCCGAAATAAACTCATAGAGGAGCTTTCTGAAGGCAAGGTCTTTTCAAGCTACTGATCATTCTCAGCGGTTAACGACGTATTTTAATTTCGGTTCCTCAGGCTTCTAACGCTTTTTTTTTACTGCTGCCCGTCCACTACGAGCGAGGACTCTGCGGAGGCGCACTTACCCATGAATGGTGGTATAGGGGCGAGCACATCGGAACCCGAACCTCGCGGGGTCACACATCTTGTGGGAGGAAGAATTCACCGATGCATGACATGATCGGACGCACATACCCATCCACGGAGGCATCGAGGCGAGCACGTCGGATCGCCCATAGCGGAACCTGATGCCCGTGGGGCCACACATCTTGTGCGAGGAGACAGCAGTAAAGTCAACCCAAACCCCTTGGAAGCAGCACATATGCGAAGAAGGACACACGCACCCATCCACTGCGGCATGGAGGCGAGCACGTCAGCTCGCCTGTAGAGGAACCCGATGCCTGTGGGGCCACACGTCTTGTGGGGGGAAGCAGTCCCCCATACATACACGAAAGGACGCACTTACCCATCCACGGAGGCATGGCGGCGAGCACGTCGGATCGCCCATAGAGGAACCCGATGCCCGTGGAGCCACACATCTTGTGCGAGGAGACGGCAGCGAAGTCAACCCAAACCCCATGGCAATGGCAAGAACACATGTGGGAGGAGGACGCACATACCCATCCAAGGAGGCATGGACGCGAGCACGTCGGACCGGCCATAGAGGAACCCAATCCCTGTGGGGTCACACATCTTGTGCAAGGAGACGGCATGTGCCATGGCAGGACAACGGACACATACCCATCCAGGGAGGCATCGAGGCGAGCACGTCCGATCGCCCATAGAGGAACCCGATGCCCGTGGGGCCACACATCTTGTGGGAGGAGACCGCAGCGAAGTCAACCCCCAGCTGTTGCACATCGACCGGCATGTGCGGCACGGACTGGCATGCGTCTAGCAGCACCTTTGCTCCCACTGCATGTGCTCTCTCACGGATCAGCTCCACTGGAGATTCTGAGCCTGAAAATGGGGGAAGGAGGGGTGAATGGGAAGCGGGGAGGAATGCAAGTAAGGCGGGATGCAAAGGCCCCCAGCGGCTGCACATCTACCGGAATGTTCGGCACGGACTGGCATGCGTCCAAAAGCACTTTCGCTCCCACTGCGTGTGCTCTCTTCCTTCTCTGCTCCACAGGGAACTCCGAGTCTGAGGGATCACTCGTCACTCACCAAGCACGTTGGACACACGATGCACCGGCACCACCAGCTTCGTCCTACCCCCAATCAGCTGTAGAAGCCGCTCATAGTCCACCTCCGCCCCTCCCTCCCTGCATTTTGAGTCGACTCAAAAGCCCCCCCATGCCCCTCCCTGTCCGACTGCTCTTGAGTCGACTCAAAAGCAGGTCAATCACTCACCCAGCACGTTGGACACACGATGCACCGCCACCAGCTACGTTCTCCCTCGAATGAGGAGCGGCACCCCTTGGCACCCCTTGACACCCATCGCTCGTCACTCACCTAGTACGTTGGACACCTGGTGCACCGCCACCAGCTTCGTCCTCCCCCCAATCATCTCCAGCAGCCGCTCATAGTCCACCTCCGCCCCCCCCGCATGCCCCTCCCTCTCCGACTCCTCAGGCACTTTCAGCGGGGCAAACTTCAGAACCGCCCCGGTTTTCTGGGCTACGAGCTGCCAGGGGACGATGTTGCTGTGGTGCTCGGCGACTGTGAGGAGAACCTCGTCGCCTGGGGCGAGGTTGGAGAGGCCCCAGGAGTATGCGACCAGGTTGATGGCCTCGCTGGCGTTGCGCGTGAAGACGATCTCCGAGGGGCCCTCTGCCGTGTTGATGAAACGAGCTACCTTCTCCCGCGCCTTCTCGTACTCCTCTGTTGCCAGCATGCTGGGGAAGGGGGGAGTTGAAGGAGAGGGGGAGGGGAAGGGGATGCAGGTTGATTGCCTCTCTGGCATTGCGCGTGAAGACGATCTCCGAGGGGCCCTCTGCCGTGTTGATGAAACGAGCTACCTTCTCCCGTGCCTTCTCGTACTCCTCTGTCGCCAGCATGCTGTATCAAAGGGGAGTTGGGGGGGGGAGAGGGAAGGGGGTTCAAGTTGACTGCCTCGCTGGCGTTGCATGTGAAGACAATTTCAGTGGGGTCCTGCTAAAGGGGGGGAGCAAGAAAGGAGGAGGAAGCCGGAAAGAACGGTACGTGGGGGCCAGAATGTGGTGGTGCGGAGGAGAGAGGAGGCGGGGCGGGAGAGGGGGGAGAGCTGGGGTTAAGCAGGGATTGGGAGAAAGAACGTGTGAAGGCAATCTAAGAAAGGTGCTCAGCGGTGTTGACGCATGCACCACAGCAGGTCACATACACGTTATAAGCTCACCTGAGATAGTGCACACCACGGTGCACATTGGCATTGTATCGGCGGTAATAGTCATCCATGGCGTTGATCACATGCAGTGGCTTCTGTGACGTCGCCGCACTGTCTAGGTACACCAACTGCTGGCCGCCTGGCACCTCCTGTAGCGCAACAGACATGTGAGACAGAATGGATAAACAGGTTGAGAAGCGAGGTTACACCTGCAGGTGCTTCTGTGATGCCGCCGCACTGTCCAGATACACCATTGCCTGGCCTCCTGGGACCTGCTGCCGCACGGCATATGCAGAGAAGGAAAGAGCAGCGTTGCATCAACGCCATGCTGTGGCTTCTGCAATGTCGCTGCCTTGTCTAGGTACACCAACTGCTGGCCACCTGGCACCTCCTGCAGCGCAACAGACATGTGAGATGGCGAGGCGATGGATGAATTGAGAAGCGAGGTAACACCTGCAGGTGCTTCTGCCATGACGCTGCCGTGCCGAAATGCACCAATTGATGGCCGCCTGGCAACTCATGTTGCACGACAGACATGGAGACAGATAGTGGTGGCAAAATTGTAGGAAGTGTAGCATTAATCTCTCGCAGTTGCTTCTACAATGTCGCTGCACCATCCAACACATCAGAGGCTAGCCGGCTGGAACTGTCGGTTCCTGGCGAGAGACAAGAGATACGGCGTAATCTCATCAACATAAGAATTGTGTATGACGTGATTCCAAGTTGTAGAAGTGTATTTTGCACGTTCGAGAACTACCTGATGCAGAATCGGGAAATCGTCGCGAACCGCCTTCCCTAGTCCTGTCGCATCTGCCATCGCTGCACTCGCAGCATCCGTCGCATCCGTCGCATCACGCGCCGACACCGACGCCTCCACGGCCCGACTGGTCCGTCGATCAACCACCCCATGCGCTCTCCGTGACCCGCGAGGACTGCACCCGCTGCCGCCGCTAACTATCAGTCGCCTCGAGCCGCTGAAAGCATTAAGCCTAGGCGAGAAAAAGGTGGTCCTGAGAGCCTTTGCTGCTGAGGCTACTGGTGTTGCCGGTTTCATTGCTGACGTGGCATGTCTAAGAGGTAAGCGAGCGGAAGAAGCGCCAATGAGAGCCATGTTTGAGAGACGTCAGGAATTCGGAGGATAACGTGTAGCGCGGGAAAACCGGGTGTGGTACTGAACGATAGATGCGAATGGAGGGAGCTATGGACGAGACAAGCTACTCGGGTGAAAGGGAAAACCGAAACACGATGCTGGCTAGCAAGTAGTGTACGGCCGTCGACACGCCCTATCTTAGGAGCGAGAACAGATTCGGCAGCGTGCGAGGCGGACCGACGTGAATCGCACGACAGCAGAAAGAGGCGGAGGAGCAGAGGAATGGACGAGAAAATAAAGCCAGCGGCGAATTCACAAAGAAGCAACGGGCACTGAGCTGAATGAAGGCTGCTTGTTCCGCGGTTCAGTGAATGTGGTCGTTTGGTTTGGATGCTTGCTTGTTGGGAGCAGGAGCAGGGTGCATGGCCGGCTCTGAATGGCCGCCTCGATTCCTCCACCCACCTGCCAGGCGAGTGCACGCACTCACCGACAGCACGCTGACGTGGCTAACAAAGGGATTCTCCCAAGGAACCAGAACCTCTTTAGAAGCTGTCCATTAGTATCTATATTTAGAATGCTATTTGAACCCTTTCCAATTAGTGAGGTAATATGGTATACTTGTAAATTTACTCCCATGACTGGGTTCTATATTTATTTGAAATAATTAATAAAAACCAAGATGCCTATTATTTCATATAAAATGAGCATTTTGTTGTTACGTTGGATTTTTAATAGAACCGTATGCTACATTTGAAAGATAATAATATTTTTTTAGAGTTATTTTTACTCATTTGTGATATTTGTTTTGTTGATTTTGCTATTTGGTTTAGCTCATTAGAGTGGCTTCTACGTATATCTCAATGTCTTAGTTCTGTACTCTACCGTCACGGTGCTGTACTTGCAATCGGGGTCAATACAAACGCCGAGCTTTACCAGCCTACCCCTTCACGCGCAGAAGGGACATTCCAACTTGATCTCCATGTGCTTTTTGCCGCATCACATCCTATCTGCCTGACTAACACCTTCAGATGATCACATTACACCACCACACCACAACACTAGATATTAGACACTCCGCACTGCACTCTCCTCCCACTATTCCAGCTTCCTAATCCTAGATATTGCCCCACAGTTAGCCTTACAGGCGATTCCCCTCATTGAGTGTCACTCACGATCGTGCGCTGCCATTTGAATGCGCCGCAATGCAATCTGCAATGCGATCCTGCTGCCATGCTGCACCGCGCGCCCCGGCCCTCGGGAATGACGGGCACACAATGCGTCGCTTTGACCATGCCGCCTTACCAGGTAGAGACACAGGGAGAGCAGCAGCAGCAGCAGCAGCGGCAGCAGCAGCAGCTCGGCCGTTTCGAGTCATCTCCGCGAGGCTGCCAAAAGCTTTTGTGAGGACTCAGAACACAAGGCTAGCAGCAAGACCGTCGCTTGCGGGGAGGTCGCGATTGGCGGAGACCGCGCGACCCGCTGCTCCTGGTGCGCGAGTCAAGGCGCAGGCTTCCGCACGGCGGAGCGGAGACGGCGGCGGGGGTAGCGACGGGAGGGGGAGCGGAGGCGGCGGGGGCGGCGGAGGAGGAGGGGGGGATGGAGGCGGAGGGGGAGGAAAGGATAGCGGAGACGGCGGGGATTGCGGAGGCGAAGGTGGTAACCAGCGGGAATGTGGTTACTTATTTCTTATGAAGCTGTTTTCCGATTGGTTAAACGCCCGTGCTTCTGCCCTCTCTCCTCTCCTCCACAACCGCCTAAGCCCTTTCCCCAGCGCATTATCACTCTCCGCATTCCTCCTTATCACGCTCCCCCTGCTCCTCTCCCCGCTCGCCCGCGCGGAATCCGCGCTTCTCCGCCGCCCTGCGCCTCCCCTTGGGGCTTCCGCGCCCGCCAGTGATCAGGAGGTGATCTGGGAGCTGCATGGTGACAGGTGGCGGCGCCTGATTGGCGGAGACAGCAGCAGTGCAGGCAGCAGCGGGGGGAAGGACCAGCTAGTAGTGGAAGTTGAAGTGGAGGGTGAGGAAGCTGCTAACGCGTACGAGGAGGAACACGGACGCGTTATAGAGGGGATCGTTACAGGCACTGGGGACGCCAAGGGGAAGGGTTCAGGAGTTAGGGTTTTAGAGGGGGGGAGGAGCAGAGCAGGGGGAGGGATATGGTGGCGCGCGCGGTGAGGGGAGTGAAAGCGGCGGTGGGGCGGTGGATGTTACCAGAGGGTTATCCGGATAGTGTGACGCCTGACTATATGGAGTACACACTGTGGCGCATGCGGCAAACAGTGGCGAGTGAAATGAACCACGTGCTTACAACGCAGGTGAGAGAAGGTGCTTGCTACGCAGGTGAGAGGGGATGCTTCTAACCGCGAGGTTTGCACGCACTTCCTCGCCTTCCACCTCAACAGCTCCATGCATGCTCTCCTCCTTCCCTTCCCCGCTCTCCCCCTCACACTGCAGCCTCTCTCTTCCCACCCCGGCACAGACGATGCTGTATGCCGGCTAGGCAAGGACAGCATACAGCATAGCCTTGCCCATCCCGGCAGCAGCAGCCATCAACTGCTGCCAACGTCCCTCTCTCCCTCTTCGAATCGTTCTGCTCTTTCTTATCCCTCTCCTCTGCAGGCAATGCTGTATGCAGTAGGCCTCGGTGAAGGCGCCATTCCAGGAGCAGCGGCCGTCAACTGGGTGCTCAAAGACGGCCTGGGCTACGCAGCCAAGGCCACTGTTTTCTAGTTCAGCCTAAACACCTTCTTGCTCTCTCCTCTCCCTCTCGCCAAGCAGGCAATGCTGTATGCAGTGGGGCTTGGGAAGGGCGCCATTCCAGCAGCGGCGGCGGTCAACTGGGTGCTCAAGGACGGCTTAGGCTACGCAGCCAAGGTCACTCTCTCGCAATTCGGCCGCCGCTTCGACGTGTCGCCCAAGCGCTGGCGCCTGCTGGCTGACCTCGGGGAGAACCTCTCCGCCTCCCTCGAGCTCCTCACTGCCACCTTCCCGCAGTACTTCGTCCAGCTGGCCGCTGCAGCCGGGGCAGGGTTTTCTGCGTCGAGTCTTGTGCAAAGCGCCACGAGGAATCGGTTTTATGCCGGGCTGGCAGGCAGAAGAAACTTCGCAGAGGTGAGATGCCGCCCTTCCTTGGACAGGTGATAACCAGTTCGGGCAGGTGAGAGCTGGTGCAGGCAGGTGGGCGAGGATAGGGTATCGCTTCCCTCGAGCTCCTCTCTGCCGCCTTCCCGCAGTACTTCGTCCAACTGGCCGCCGCGGCCCGGGCGAGGCTTTCGTCGTCGAGCCTTGTGCAAAGAGCCATGCAGAATAGGTTTTACGCTGGGCCGGCGCGAGCAGAAGAAACTGTGTCAAGGCGAGATGCAGAGCACGCATGACTTGTGGGTGTTTGTCCCTCTTGGGGATGGCTCCTTGGGGATGGCTCAAGGATGGGTGGGAAAGAGTCTAGGTGTGGCCATTGGAGTTGCCCCGCTTGGTCATAGGGTCCAATGTCTTAACTCTTTGACATTTCTTCCCCCTTGTCCGCAACCGCCCCATCCCCCCTCTCCTCAGGGGCTCGCACAAGCAGAGGCGCAGGGCATGGTGAGCAAGACAGTAGAAATGGCCCTTGGCATTGCCATCGCTCCTCTTGTGACTTCACTCTGTTTCCTTCCTTTTCCTCCTACCCAGGTGCTCGCTCGAGCAGAGGCACAGGGCATAGCGAGCAAGACGCTAGGGCATGGCTCTAGGCATTGCCATCGCACTGCATATGCCACTTTTCCTCCCCTTTTCTTCCCCCTTTCCTCCCCTTTTCTTCCCCTTTTCTTCCCCTTTTCTTCCCCTTTTTCTTCCCCTTTTCCGCTACCCTTTTCCCCAGGTTCTGGCACGAGCAGAGGCGCAGAGCATGGTGAGCAAGACGCTGGCCATGGCCCTTGGGGTGTCTTCTGCACCACTTTTGACTACCCTCCCCTCTGCACCCTTTCTCGCCCCTCATGTACCTTCAGGTGCTTGCTAGGGCAGAGGCGCAGGGCATGGTGAGCAAGACACTGGGCATGGCCCTTGGGATTGCCATCGCACCGCATGTGGGCACCAAGGGGCCGCTGCTCTGGCTGACGCACATCCTGCTCTCGGCCTCCCACCTCTACTGCAACTACCGCTCCTATAAAGCTGTGCAGCTGCGCACCTTGAACCCCTTCAGAGCGGGTAAGCACCACTGACATCACACTGGGCCACTGGCCTTGATGCACATCGGTGCTTTCCGCCTCCCAGCTCTACTGCAACTACTGCTCTTGCAAGGCCGTGCAGCTGCGCACCTTGAACCCCTTCAGAGCGGGTAAGCCGTGTCAGGGGGCGCAGGTGTAAGCATGTGGGCTCTTTGGGATCCCTGCTGTGGTAATCTCCTGCTCTCCTCCTCCCACCTCTACTGCAACCACCGCTCCTAAAAGGCCGTGCAGCTGCGCACCTTGAACCCTTTCTGGGCAGGTAAGCAGCAAGAGCATCACAGATGCAACCTAAAATGCTCCTATCTGCCTTGATGCACTCAAGTGTTCTCCTCCAACCAACCACCTCTACTACGACTACCCCTCCTACAAGACCGTTCAGCTGCAATTCTTTTCTGTCGTCAGTGCCTGTAAACCTTGTTAACCTTCCAACACAAATATTTGACTATCTTTCCTGTTGTTGCTTGACTGTGTCTCCTAATGCTGTTTCCCTCTCAGCTGCTTCTTCCTATGTCCTCCCCCCCCCCCCCTCCCCCCCACTTCCCTCCTATGCCTGTTCCCAGATATCGTCCTGGCCGAGTACGCGACCAATGGCAGAGTGCCAGGTGTCATCGCAGTGAACTCCCAAGAACCCATTTTGCCACCCATCTCCCTCAAAACCATCTTCTCGCCCAAGGTACATGTGGAGAATGTGGGGTACGTGTGGGATACATGGGTACATGTGGTGTGGGATACTACGTGTGGGATACATGGGTACATGTGGTGTGGGATACTACGTGTGGGATACATGGGTACATGTGGTGTGGGATACTACGTGTGGGATACATGGGTACATGTGGTGTGGGATACTACGTGTGGGATACATGGGTACATGTGGTGTGGGATACTACGTGTGGGATACATGGGTACATGTGGTGTGGGATACTACGTGTGGGATACATGGGTACATGTGGTGTGGGATACTACATGTGGGATACATGGGTACATGTGGTGTGGGATACTACGTGTGGGATACATGGGTACATGTGGTGTGGGATACTACATGTGGAGTATATGGGGTACACGTGGGGTCCATGTGGGGTACACACCTTAATGGTACACACCTTAATGGTACACACCTTAACGGTACACACCTCTTAAAGCACGTGGCCCAAGAAAGACCCAGATTCAAAGTCTTTGATTCTTGGTCGGGTTAGCGAAATTCGCCAGGGTACAGCGGAACAGACGAAGCCACAGGAGAGGGACGAAAGGACCAGGCGTCGCCAGCGAGGGCAGAGCCACGCTTGGCGACGAGAGAAAGCACGGAGTGGCAGCACGGAAAGGGGCGTGTTCAAAGGACGAACCAAACGCTCCTCAAATTGATATCGGGTTCGACGGACCAACCACGTAAGGCATAAACCGCGTGCGAAAAATACCCATTTCCCGAAACCAAAATTGAGACGGAACAGTCCCGAACGCGTCCCGCCCTGAACCTGCTCTGACCGTGTAACACTTTGTATGGATAATACGCTAATCTTATAACACAGCAATTTCCCTAACCCAGTACGTGGTATAACAACGCAACAAAATAGGAATCAAACAATATAATATTTTAGCAGCACCCAGATTACAACACGCTGTGTCGAGTAGTATGCAAAACACAGGAATAACAAAAACTACACAAGGTGTTTAGTTCTAGGGCGTATATAGACAGTACTCATTTGCACGCCGAGGACAGCCCTAAGGTCCTGCCCCCTGACTCGACATCCTTGCCCTGTACAGTCACAAGGTGAAGGGGGAAAGAAGGCGAGCAGGTGGGGGGAAGGTAAGCAAGGGGCGTGATGAAAACGGGGGGAGGATGAGACGGGCGAGGGGAAAGAGACGGGGAGCTGAGGGGAGAAGAGGCAGAGGAGAGGCAGAGGAGGGCGGACAGAGAGGGGGAGCTGAGGCTGTGGGAGCCAGGGTCTGGAATGAACACCAGGAGATGCCAGAGGCGCCAGGGTGGGAGAAGGGGTTGAGAATGCCCGCAGAGGACTAGCGACGGGGAAGGGACCTGCCAAGGGGTTCCCCCCTGCGACGGGGAGAGAGCGGGGCAGCTGAGGGGATAGAGAGGGGGACCTGGGTGGAACGAGGGGGTGCTGAGGGGTATGGACTCACAACGGTTACAGAGAGGGGGTGCTGAGAGGAAACACAGGGGGAAACGGAGGGAGGACAGGGGGGAAGGGAGAGGAGGATAGGGGGAAAGGGAGAGGAGGATAGGGGGAAAGGGAGAGGAGGATAGGGGGAAAGGGAGAGGAGGATAGGGGGAAAGGGAGAGGAGGATAGGGGGAAAGGGAGAGGAGGATAGGGGGAAAGGGAGAGGAGGATAGGGGGAAAGGGAGAGGAGGATAGGGGGAAAGGGAGAGGAGGATAGGGGGAAAGGGAGAGGAGGATAGGGGGAAAGGGAGAGGAGGATAGGGGGAAAGGGAGAGGAGGATAGGGGGAAAGGGAGAGGAGGATAGGGGGAAAGGGAGAGGAGGATAGGGGGAAAGGGAGAGGAGGATAGGGGGAAAGGGAGAGGAGGATAGGGGGAAAGGGAGAGGAGGATAGGGGGAAAGGGAGAGGAGGATAGGGGGAAAGGGAGAGGAGGACAGGGGGGAAGGGAGAGGAGGACAGGGGGGAAGGGAGAGGAGGACAGGGGGAAACTCTGAGGAGGCTGGAGGAAAAGGGAGGGGGAGCAGAGGGGAAAGAGAGGGGGAGCTGAAGGGGATGAGAGGGGAAACTGGGGGGAAGGAGAGGGGGGATTGAAGACGGGTCGAGCGGGAGAGGAGGAGACTTCTCGCTATTCCCTCATACCAGCGCCTACCCATTCCTTCCCCCTGCGCCTATCCATCGCTGCCCCCCCCCACGCCTATCCATCGCTTCACGGCGGACTAGGAAAGAGCGAAAGGAAAGGAACGTGGAGGATAGGGGGAAAGGGAAATACCAACGTGGGGGAGGGTGAAGTGTCGACGAGGGGGGGGGGAGAAGCGCGACGAATGGAGGGAGAAGCGCGACGACGGCAAGGGAGAAGTACGGAAGAGCGGAAAAAAAAAGGACTGACGAGGGGGAGGGAGAAGGCCCGCCGAGGGGGCTGGTGAAGTACTGACGTGGGGGAGGGAGAAGGCCCGCCGAGGGGGCTGGTGAAGTACTGACGTGGGGGAGGGAGAAGGCCCGCCGAGGGGGCTGGTGAAGTACTGACGTGGGGGAGGGAGAAGGCCCCGAGGGGCTGGTGAAGTACTGACGTGGGGGAGGGAGAAGTACCCATGAGGGTAGGGAAGAAGGGCGACGAGGGGGAGGGAGAGGCTCGACGGAAGAGAGAGAGAATTGCCCTGGGAAGAGAAGCGCGAAGGGAGAGAGAGTGTGCGACGGAGGTGAGAGATGCGACGGGACCTTGCGTCAGTGACGGGAGAGAGAGTATCGATGGCGTAACAGGAATCGACAGGGAGGGTGAGTAAGCGCGCGTCCCCCGCGATTAGGGCTCGGGATTCGAGAGTGATGGGAACCCACCGTTGCTCGCAGAAGTGACTTTTGAGTCGACTCAAAAGTCCCCCCGCGATTAGGGCTCGGGGTTCGAGAGTGATGGGAACCCACCGTTGCTCGCAGAAAGTGACTTTTGAGTCGACTCAAAAGTCCCCCCGCGATTAGGGCTCAGGGTTTGAGAGTGATGGGAACCCACCGTTGCTCGCAGAAGTGACTTTTGAGTCGACTCAAAAGTCCCCCCGCGATTAGGGCTCGGGGTTCGAGAGTGATGGGAACCCACCGTTGCTCGCAGAACCGTCGAGACCCGATATAAGGGGGTGTCCGCTGCGCTGCTGCTATGCGCCGTCGCCTCTTCTCCCAACGCCTATCTGATATGGTGCTGCCAATTATCGGAGGCCACTCAGCGGTTCCACTGCTAGATCCCTAAACTAGCTCGACTCTAGTCATTATTGGCTACGCTGGTGGAAAGGTTCCACGCGCCCTGCTGGCGCCATGGACGGTAGTCCCAAGAAACCAGACATTATGGATCTTGGTTTTGCCAGGTGAGTAAGTTTGTGGAGTGGGGGACTCGCTCGTCTATTTTTGAGGCGCCTCAAAAATAGTTTGTGGAGTGGGGGACTCGCTCGTCGTCGCACGCTCTGGTGTGGGAAAAGCTTAGCCAATCCCTTCACGTCGTAGGAGGATTCCACCCCTTCGCAGACTTTTGGTGGTAACCCTGTATATTTTGGTTGGTTTGGCGAAGGATCAAGACTCAGAATCTTTGATTCTTGGTCTTTCTTGGGCCACGCGCTTCAATGGCACATACATGGGTGGTGCATGGTGGCACACGCAAGTGCGAGGTGTGTTGATTACATGCAAGTGCGAGGCTTGTTGATTACATGCAAGTGCGAGGCTTGTTGATTACATGCAAGTGCGAGGCTTGTTGATAACATGCGTGCGAGCCTTGGCAGCACTGGCTCTTGGTATGTCTCATCGCCCCCCCTCTCCTCTCCCCTTCCCTCTCCTCTCTTCCCTTCTCTCTCTCTCTCCCATCCCAGGCATCACGTGGACCTCTCCCAGGCACAGGCAGCGAGTTTTGGATCGAGTTCGGAGTGCTCTTGGCAGGAGTGGTGCATGCGGAGAACTGACCTATTCTCTTTCCCCCCACCCTTTCCCCCTCTCCTCCCTTATCCAAGGCCTCTCCCCCGCCCCTTCCTGGCACGGGCTGCGAGTCTTGGATCGAGTTCGGAGCTCTGGTTCTTGACACGACTCAGTACCCTCTCCCTTCTCCCTCCCTTTTTCCTTCTACCTATTTCCTCAAAACTAGACTCCCTTCTCCCTCCCTTGTCCCTTCTACCTATTCCCTTCTCCTGCCGACTCCCTCTCTCTCCTTTTCCAGGCCTCTCCCCCGCCCCTCCCAGGCACGGGCAGCGAGTCTTGCATCAATTTCGGAGTGCCCTTGGCCACAGTGGCGCACACAGAGGGTCTCAAACCCCCCCTCCCACCCCCCACCCTGTGCCCCTTCCACCCCCCCCCTCCCACCCCCCACCCTGTCCCCCTGACCATTCCAGGCATCACCCCCGCCCCTCCCAGGCACGGGCAGCGAGTCTTGGATCGAGTTCGGAGTGCCCTTGGCCGCAGTGGCGCACACAGAGAGGGAGGCCGAGGCGATGGCTGAGATGTTTCGAGCGGAGAAGTATCTACTGGGAAGGGACGAGAGAACGGGGCAGATGCAGGTGCGTGCTCTGTGCTTGTGGCTAGGATTGAGGGGGGAACAAGGGCGAGTGCGTCTGTGTGTGTGGAAGAGAGAGGCCGAGGAAATGGCTGACATGTTTCGAGGGGAGAAGTACCTGCTGAGAAGGGACGAGAGAACGGGGCAGATGCAGGTGCGTGCATTTCCATTGAGTAGGTGCCTTGGGGGAAAAGAGGGATGGGCAGGAGGGGGGAAGGAAAGGGAGGGGTGGGTTTGGTGAAGGGTACAGTAGCGCGCATAGAGAGCGAGGCAGAGGCCATGGCTGACGTGTTCCGAGGGGAGAAGTATCTGCTGGGAAGGGACGAGAGAACCGGGCAGATGCAGGTGCGTGTTGCCTCTATGTGTAAGTGAATGAGGGGGAGGCAGAGGCCATGGGGGAGATGTTTCGAGGGGACAAGTACCTTGGCCATGGTACCTGTTTCGAAGCAGGACAAGTACCTGCTGGGAAGGGATGAGAGAACAGGGAAGTTGCAGGTGATTGGGATCTAAACCTCTAACCCACTTCCTTCCCCTCTCAATACACCCATCATTTCCTACAGTCACTTAACCCACATATCCTCCGTGTCCCAACTCTCTCACCCACTCCGCTTGAGCTACGAGGGCCTCCTATCCTACTGCCTTTAAGTTCTAGCCCCATGTGGGTTCTCTCCTCGTCCCAGCTCTCTCCTGGTCCCAGCTCTCTCACCTACCCAGGTTGAGCTATGAGGGCCCCCTACGGTCTCTAATCGCATGTGGATTCCTTCATTGCCTCCAACTCCCTCACCCACCATTCCCAGGTTGTGTTGAAAGAGGCAGCCCTCCGCCGCGATTTCCTCCTGTCTCTAACCCTTCGTATCTCCTCGTCCTTACTTTCTCACCCACCATGCCCAGGTGGTGCTGAAAGAAGGCGCCCTCCCCCGCGATTTCCTCCGGGCTGCCCTACAAGCAGCGTACCTCCGCACACTCTCCCCCCACTCCCTCTGCCTCACCATCCACTCGCTCCCGGCCCACGCACGCACACACGTCCAGGCGCGTGCAGCCGCCTTTGCATCCTCTGGCAAACTGGAGGTGCTCCATGTGTCGTATGATCGCATGGCTGCGGGGTTTGATGGGCTCTGTGAGGCTTTGAGGGCAAGTGGGTGGCGGTGCGACGATGGGCTGCTGGCTAGACCTGGGGACTGGAGGCTGCTGACGGCGTCAGCAGACAAGAAGAGATGAGGGTGTGGTGTGGGGTGTGCTGCGTGGGGGCATGTTTTCATGGCAAACAGGGGATGCTGTGATCATGTAGCATCTGCACTGCATCTGCTGGTAGACTGGAGGTGCTCCATGTGTCGTATGATCGCATGGCTGCGGGGTTTGACGGTCTATGTGAGGCTTTAAGGGCCAGTGGGTGGCGCTGCGACGATGGGCTGCTGGCTAGACCTGGGGACTGAGGCTGCTGACACTGACAGCGTCAGCCGACAAGAAGAGTTGAGGGTGTGGTGTGCGATGTTCCACATGGCAGCATGAGTGCGTGGCAAGGGGACGCATGCCTGCTGCAGGCTCTGTGGAGGTGCCTTGTGGCGAGAGTGTGTTTGCCATGAGTGACATGCATGGGATGGGAGGTGTAGCGCTACCATGGGAAGATTCCTAATGCACCAGAATACGAGTTTGAGATAGCTCGTAGAAAACGAACGAACTTTCTTCCAGTCTCGCCTTTTGTCGTTGATGTTGCCTCGTCATATTCAAGGTGTGAAATGCTATGAGCCAACTGTCAATATATATTATATATATATATATGTGTGTATTAGGCTAGGTAGGTTTACTGCATATCCTGGATCCTACTGTAGAGGGTACAACCCCCTTGTACCCGTCACTTCTAGTCCATCACTCTCTCTACATTTTCTCCTGGCCTAAAACCGCACTACTTTCCTCTGCCTAGCTCCTAACCTAGCTTCTTGACACCAAGGGGTACATAGTAGACTATATGAACAGATAATACATCTTACATATGTGTTCATTTATTTCACACTATTACCTTCACATTCTGCATGGCATAGCCACTATGACTTCTGCTGTCTTACTGGACTCGACACGAGATTTGACACGAGACTTGACACGCATCCTAATCTATTCTTAGAAGTCCTCATTCCGACCCACAGCTCAGATCAAGCGAGCCGAGGTGTGGTGGGTGGGTGGTGGTGGCTCTTCCGAAAGCACCACCATGTGTCAATGTCATCATGTCAAGTCACCCTCTCACCCCCGAGCCTTCTGCGGCAGGTGCGGCAGGTGCAGCAGGTGCGGCAGGTGCAGCAGGTGCGGCAGGAGCGGCAGGTGCGGCAGGTTTGGTGGGTTGAAGGTAGAACTGGTTGCGGTGTGGGATGGAAATGGCGGCATCAATGTTGTCAGGCAGGCCTCGGTGGCGGCCCAGCAGCATCACCAGCACCAGCACCAGCTTGGACCACGGGCTCCACACACCTGCGGGGAGGAGCGGGAGGAGCGGGGGGGGGAGCGGGGGGAGCGGGGGGAGCGGGGGGAGCGGGGGGAGCGGGGGGGGGGAGCGGGGGGAGCGGGAGGAGCGAGGGGAGCGGGGGGAACAGGGGGAGCGGGGGGAACAGGGGGAGCAGGGGGAGCGGGAGGAGCAGGAGAAGGGCAAAGAAGAGAATTGAAACCTTACTGCATCGTTAGTATGCAGGCACGGGTGCACGTCTCCATGCATGTCATACACCTGATCAAGCACACACCTGGATGTGCACGTCTCCATGCATGTCATACACCTGATCAAGCACACACCTGGATGTGCACGTCTCCATGCATGTTCCCCCTGTCGAACGAATCTACAAGTTCTACGGATGCCCCATCAAGGCATACCGTAAGCATGTCCCCCCACCTCCCCACCTTCCCCCACCCCTTCCCCCCCACCTACCCAGCTGCCCCCCAAGCTGAGCTGAGGAACGCACCTGAAAAGCTGTAAGGCGGCGAGACACAGGAGGGGCCGGCTGCAGGTGGACACGTGTAGCCCAGGGATAGGCCCACGTTGCCGTAGCCACTGCCCCAGGCAAAACGCATACAGGGATGGAGATTTCAGGAGGACGAGGGAGAGTTGAATCATGCTTTCGAGTCGACTCAAAAAGAGGGGGAGTTGATTTGTAAGCACCAAGGAAGCAGGTTCGGCTCTTGCGTGAATGGCGATTCAGGTGGCAAGACTATGGTTAGTGCGACGTGCTTTATCGTTGGCTCGCTGGCTAGCTGGCTTGGCTTGGCTTGACAACACGCCCCTGACCAAGCAGGCGCATATGACCAAGCAGGCACATATGACCAAGCAGGCGCATATGACCAAGCAAGCGCATATGACCAAACAGGCGCATATGACCAAGCAGGCGCATATGACCAAGCAGGCACATATGACCAAGCAGGTGCATATGACCAAGCTGGCGCATATGACCAAGCTGGCTCATATGACCAAGCTGGCGCATATGACCAAGCAGGCACATATGACCAAGCAGGCACATATGACCAAGCAGGTGCATATGACCAAGCTGGCGCATGTGACCAAGCAGGCGCATGTGACCAAGCAGGCGCATGTGACCAAGCTGGCACATATGACCAAGCAGGCTCGTTGGTGATGCTGGCGCTCTCTATGTACAGATGACCAGCACCTGACCAAGCACCCACCCGTCCAAGCACCCACCTGACCAAGCACCCACCCGTCCAAGCACCCACCTGACCAAGCACCCACCCGTCCAAGGACCCACCTGACCAAGCACCCACCCGTCCAAGGACCCACCTGACCAAGCACCTGTTCGCACCCACCTCACCAAGCACCCACCTGATGAGCTCGAAGGTGATGTTGAAATTGGCGATGTCGTTGGTGATGTTGGCGCTCTCTATGAAGCAGATGATCAGCACCTCACCAAACACCTGTTCACACACATATGACCAAACACCTGTTTGCACCCATATGACCAAACACCTGTTCACACCCATATGACCAAACACCTGTTCACACCCATATGACCAAACACCTGTTCACACACATATGACCAAACACCTGTTCGCACCCATATGACCAAGCACGCACCTGATGAGCTCGAAGGCGATGTTGAAGATGTTGAAGTTGGCAATGTCGTTGGTGATGTTGCTGCTCTCTATGAAGCAGATGACCGGCACCTAACCAAGCACCTGACCAAGCACCTGACCAAGCACCTGACCAAGCACCTGTTTGCACCCACCTGATCAAACAGGCACACCTGATGAGCTCAAAGGCGATGTTGAAGATGTTGAAGTTGGCAATGTCGCTGGTGATGTTGGCGCTCTCTATGAGGCAGATCACCAGCAGCGCCACGAAGAGCAGCGGCGCATCGCGCAGGATCAGCCACTTGCCCTGGGTCAACACCCCGTGGTCCAGCACACCCCCCTGCAGGGATTGTGTGTAGAGAGGAAAGTGGGCATGCTTGCTGGGTTGGAAGGCGTGAAATCGCACTGCACCCCTCCTAACCACTCGGAATGAGCCACTTGCCCTGGGCCAACACCCCGTGGTCCAGCACACCCCCCTGCAGGGATTGTGTTTGGGGTTTGTGATCACGAGGTGATGCCATGGCAAGTGGAGAGAGAGGACAGTGGCACGGATTCTGGGTTGGAAAGCATGGAATCGCACTGCACTCCTCCCGACCACTGCAGGAAGAGCCACTTGCCCTGGGCAAACACCCTGTGGTCCAGTCCAGCACACCCCCCAGCATGGTTTGTGTTTAGGGTGATGCCATGTGTAAAGGATTGTGTGTATGGTTAATTATCCAGCCATGTCGTCCCATTCCATCCCAAGTCATTCCACGTCATTCCACGCCATTCCACGCCATTCCATGTAATACCATGTAATACCATGTGATACCATGTGATGCCATGTGATGCCATGTGATGCCATGTGATGCCATGTGATGCCATGTGATACCATGTGATGCCATGTGATGCCATGTGATACCATGTGATGCCATGTGATGCCATGTGATGCCATGTGATGCCATGTGATACCATGTGAATGTGATGCATGTGATGCCATGTGATGCCATGTGATGCCATGTGATGCCATGTGATACCATGTGATGCCATGTGATGCCATGTGATGCCATGTGATCCATATGCCATACAATGCCATACAATGCCATGGCAAGTGAAGAGGGAGAGCAGCATGGTTGCTGGGTTGTAAAGCATGGAATCGCATTGCACTCCTCCCAACTCCTCACAAATCAACCCCAAACCATAAAACCAGCTGCTCCATGCAAGGACAAGTCCTCCGCCCCTCACTGCACATGCGAATCGACTCAAAAGCAGACCCAGCGCATGCCACTCCCCATCCCTCACAACGCATGCCACTCCCCATCCCTCACAGCGCATGCCACTCCCCAAACCCTCCCCCCCCCTCTTGCCTGCAGGTCCTCCCAGAAGACCCCGATGTCCTCATTGTCGTACACTTTTAAGCTGCCTAAATGACACATTCCCACATTTCTCTTCCCCCCCCTCCCCAGCCCTTGCCTGCAGGTCCTCCCAAAAGACCCCGATGTCCTCATTGTCGTACACCTCCCGCTGCTCCCGTGACGATTGCCGAGTCAGGTACAAGGGGTACACTGCCACGTACCTGCTACCCACAGCCATGGGAGGGACGAGAATGGAGGTCAGATGGCAAAAGAATCAAATCCGAGGAACCATAAAATTGTACAAAGAGGACACTGCCATGTACCTCTCACCCACATAGTTGGAAGGGCACGGAGTGGGGGTGAGATTAGATGGAAGGAGACTGAAATCTATGAGGCGCCTGAAAGCTGTACAAGGGGTGCACTGCCAAGTAACAAGGGGACGGAGTAGCATACACCAGAATAACAGTTGCCGACAGCATACTTCCCACTCATGCTCTTGATCCACATACTCGCACCATGCTCCATGCACTCACACCATGCTCCCACGCACTCGCACCATGCTCCGTGCGCTCGCACCATGCTCCATGCACTCCCACCATGCTCCATGCACTCCCACCATGCTCCATGCACTCCCACCATGCTCCATGCACTCCCACCATGCTCCATGCACTCCCACCATGCTCCATGCACTCCCACCATGCTCCATGCACTCCCACCATGCTCCATGCACTCACATCATGCTCCATGCACTCACATCATGCCAAGGTAAAGCAGCAGCATGGGTGGGCGCAGGAGGGCGATCACAATGACGTTGAACCCCGCATTGCGTGTGCTCACCGACTGGAAGTATCCAGCCAGCACCTTGGTGCCACCTGGCGCACGCACACACAGAGGTCGCACAGACAGAGATCGCACAGAGACAGAGAGAGAGGGGGGGGGGGGGGGTGTGGTGATGAGAGTGGTGGCTAAACCCACTAAGTGGTGTTCTCTTGTTGCATGTGCTCACAGACTGGAAGTATCCTGCCAGCACCTTGGTGCCACCTGGCGCACACACACACACAGAGGGAGAGGGGAAGACAAGGGGAGGCGGATTAGGTGGTGGGTTTGCTGCGCTGAGCAACAAGGTTGCCCAGCGCTCTGCACTCCGTGGCCTGCAAGTGCTGGAGCACACTGGACCGAACTGAACCACACATATACGAAGGGGAAGCAGCCCATGCAGAGATACCAGAAGAAAGCAGAGGAAATTCCTAGAGAGGACAGCACTCACTAAAAATACCGTGACTCACTGGAAAGATTGGCGCAGACGAAGACAACCTCGGTGTGGTTGAAAGGCGAGCACGGTGAACTCGAGCACCAGCGTAAAGCCCTTAGTGAGTGAGGGCCCTTGCGACTCACTGGAAAGGCCGTCGAGGGCAGGCGAGGACCAGTCATTGGCGCAGAAGAAGACAAACTCGGTGAGGTTGAAAGCAAGTACCGTAAACACGAGCACCCAGGTGGAGCGCGGTGGGAAGAGGTGAGTGAAGCACTTGCGTGGGTGTAAAAGGAGGTACGAGTAGACGATCTGAGTGTGGGTGTGGGGGTAGGAGCGAAGGGGGGAGCAGGGTGTGGGGGTAGGAGTGATAGAGAGACCTTTGAGGCAGTTCAAAAGAGGTGTGTGTAGCATTTGCGCTGTGGCTTGGAGCAGGGGGTACGAGTAGACGATCAGAGGGGAGCCAGGTCGGGGGGTAGGAGTGATGCAGGTGTGTGTGTAGCACTTGATGCAGGAGGGGGGACAAGTGGACGATCAAAGGGGAGCAGGGAGTGGGTGGGGGTAGGAGCGATTTGAATGCTTGCACGGAACGAGTGTAATGGAGGGAGAGAAGGTGGGATAGAGAGATAGAGGGGAAAGCGACGGAGGGAGGAAGTTGGAGAACGAAGTCGGAGCGAAAGCGAGCAATCGTGTGCGGGACCTTGAACCAGGCGAGACTGTATTTTTGAGGCGCCTCAAAAATAGACTCCTCACGGAGCGAAAGCGAGCAATCGTGTGCGGCACCTTGAACCAGGCGAGACTGTATTTTTTAGGCGCCTCAAAAATAGACTCATCACAGAGCGAAAGCGAGCAATCGTGTGCGGCACCTTGAACCAGGCGAGACTGTATTTTTTAGGCGCCTCAAAAATAGACTCATCACGGAGCGAAAGCGAGCAATCGTGTGCGGCACCTTGAACCAGGCGAGACTGTATGAGAACCGGCGGACCGGTGAGGGAGCAAGAGCAAGCATTACCCGTTTCTCTCCTCGTGAGAAGCGGCGGAGGAGCAGCAGTAGGGCCCGCAGAGTGGGGGGGAACATAGTGTTACCCAGCAGGATGAGCAGGGACGTGACGATGAGGAACGCAGGGTCCCCCTGAAACTCCACCAGGTTGCTGTTCAGCAGCGCTGCCCCTGTGTTGGAAAACGCCGACATTGCCTGGGAGGGGAGGAGGAGAGGAGGGGAGGAGGGGAGGAGGGGAGGCGGGAGGAGGGGAGGAGGGAGGAGGGGAGGAGGGGAGGAGGCACAGGGAAGGAGGAGGCAACTGTTGGGTCCTACTGCCTCAGACGCCACCACTGTTGAGCCCTGCTGCCCCTGTGTGGGAAAACGCCAACATCGCTTGGGGAGGCCGTTCGGGGGCAGAAAGGAGGGACGAGGGAGGGGCGAGGGAGGGGCGAGGGAGGGGCGAGGGAGGGGCGAGGGAGGGGCGAGGGAGGGGCGAGGGAGGGGCGAGGGAGGGGCGAGGGAGGGGCGAGGGAGGGGCGAGGGAGGGGCGAGGGAGGGGCGAGGGAGGGGCGAGGGAGGGGCGAGGGAGGGGCGAGGGAGGGGCGAGGGAGGGGCGAGGGAGGGGCGAGGGAGGGGCGAGGGAGGGGCGAGGGAGGGGCGAGGGAGGGGCGAGGGAGGGGCGAGGGAGGGGCGAGGGAGGGGCGAGGGAGGGGCGAGGGAGGGGCGAGGGAGGGGCGAGGGAGGGGCGAGGGAGGGGCGAGGGAGGGGCGAGGGAGGGACGAGGGAGGGACGAGGGAGGGGCGAGGGAGGTACCTGCGCATAGGGGGTCGGATCGAAGGCATTCTTTAAAATTCTAACAAAACGAGGTAATCTAGTATCGGGAGTTTGAGGGCGAAAATTATCGCTCTTTGAGAGGAGAAGGGAGGTAGGAGGGAGGTGAGGTGGGTCATTGGAGGAGCAGGTTAGGACGGACGGAGGGAGCGGGCCACAAGCTGATGGGCCAGACACGCACTGGCAGCAGCAGCCAAATTCGTGAAAAGAGACATAAAGGCGGCATGCGTGCGCTGCCAGAGCCCCCAGCCTAGTTCTGAGACGTCTCAAGACGTGTCTGTCGGCGACATGCGTGCGCTGTGAGAGCCCTCAACCTCTTCGCCCTTGCTCCGTGCAATGCGAATGAGAGTTTGGCAATGCATGCTGTGATTGGCTAAGAAGCCAGAAACATCAGTGAATGACAGACACGAGAGGCCACTGGCTGACAGCGAACGAGACTGAGCGGTTGACAGGGAAGGCGGCTGACAAGGAAAGCAGCTGATAGGGAAGGCGGCTGACAAGGAAAGCAGCTGATAGGGAAGGCGGTTGACAAGGAAAGCAGCTGATAGGGAAGGCGGCTGGCAATAGCATATCGCGACTGACTGACATGAAAGGCGGAGAAGAACACGCTGTTGATGGTGTTGGCCTGCAGAGTGCGCTTGGCGGAAGCAGAGACGCTCACGATGAGCAGCAGCAGCAGGAAGGACCCGAGCAGCACTGAGGCGAGGAACGCCGGCACCAGCCAGCTCAGCGTTTCCAGGGCCCTGTGTGTGGGGAGGCACGGCATGGGAAGGCCGCAGGCACAGTCATGTTTTTAAGGAGAGTCAAAGACAAACGGAATGCCGGGTCCAGCCAGCTAAGGGCCTCCAGGGTCCTGTGGGTGTGGTGTGGAGGCCCAGCAAGGGAAGGCGGCAGGCACGGTCATGTGGGAGCACGGCATGGGAACGCAGCCGGCACGGTCATGTTGTTTAGTAACTTAAGAAAAACAGGAAAGGAATGCCGGCACCAGCCAGCTCAGCGTCTCCAGGGCACTGTGACGGCTCGGCATGGGAAAGCGGGCAAGGTCGCGGCACATGGCGCATGGCACATGGCACATGGCGCATGGCACATTGCACATGGCGCATGGCACATGGCGCATGGCACATTGCACATGGCGCATGGCACATTGCACATGGCGCATGGCACATTGCACATGGCGCATGGCGCATGGCACATGGCACTTGGCGCATGGCACATGGCACATGGAATGGAGCATGGCACATTGCACATGGCGCATAGTACATTGCACATGGTACATGGCACATGGCGCATGGCACATGGCACATGGCGCATGGCACATGGCACATGGCATGGCACATGGAATGGAGGATGGCACATTGCACATGGCGCGTGGCACATTGCAGATGGTGCATGGCACATTGCACATGGCACATGGCGCATGGCGCATGGCACATGGCGCATGGCACATGGAATGGAGCATGGCACATTGCACATGGCGCATGGCATTGCACATGGCACATTGCACATGGCGCATTGCACATGGCGCATGGCGCATGGCACATGGCACATGGCACATGGCGCATGGCACATGGCACATGACACAGCACAGCCCCAGGGAGAGAGGGAGACAGGAATTATCCGGAGCTAGCAATGGCAAAGGAGGCAGTGGTGAGAATCACCAAGGAGGTCGGCAAGAGGGGGCAGTGCGATTGACAGCAGCAACGCCCATCAGGCAAGTGCACAAGGGCAGCATAGCGGAAGGGGCAAGTGAGCCCCCAGGAGACGCCCACCTGAGCTCGAGGAACCTGAGCTCGCCTGGCTGCGCCGCCGTCAGCATCTCGCCCACCAACGCATCTGCATCAGCATCCGCATACCCATCAGCATACCCATCAGCATCCCAGAAGTCCAGGTCCCCCAGGCTAGTCCGATTCATGCTGCTCGAGCGGCTCAACTGGTGCTCCCTGCTGCGCCACGGCAGGAAGGGCGAGTGCGCTGGGCCATGTGGGTGCAGTGCCGCTGACGCGGACTGGTTGAGAGATGCAGCACGAGTGAGCCTGGAGGTGAAGAAGTCAAGGGAGAAGCGCCTTGCGCCCGCCTCCTCCCCCCGCTGCTGCTGCTGCTGCTGCTGCTGCTGCTGCTGTGCTCTAAGCGCCTCAAGCGCCAGTCGGAGGCGCTGCCCTTCGATCTTAGCCGTCTCCCCTGACCACGTCATCGAGCCCAGCGTCCCAACAGCCCCCTCTGCCTCCACCACTCTACCTGCGACTGCGCCACCCACCCTGCGACGCAACCCGCCCTGTGCCACCCACCCTTCCTCCACGCCCTCGCCCCCTCCTCCGCTCCCCCCTGCCTCCCTACCGGCACCCGGATTCCCCAGGTGCTGCCCTGCTCTAGTCTCGTCGAGCAGTCTCTCCAGCACGGTCGTCAGGGCCAGGGGCCTTCGCCCCACCGGTGCTGCTGCTGCCACCTCTGCGTCTGCTGCGCCTGCTGCTGTCACATCTGCTGCTTCTGCTGCTGTTGCATCTGCGGTTGCTGCTGCTGCCGCTGTTGCTGCCGCTGCCGCCGCTGCTGCTGCACCAGAAGTTGCACCTACCGCGGCCACATGGCGTTCGCCTGCTGAAGCCATGGTGCCTGCTGAAGCCATGGTGCTGGTACTGGCAGCAGCTATCTCATGGGAAGGGGCAGCTGGCGAAGAGACAAGAGGGGGATTGTGGCAAAAGACCTACTTTCTCCAGCTGCGGTTAAGTTAGCAGCAGCAGGGTGTGCAGCTGAGTCATGGGCGATAGAGTGTGCTGAGCCTGCTTCAACGTCAATATCTTCATCTCCCCCTCCCTCATCCCCAGCATGCACTCTAACCCCTGCAGCTGCCCCAGCGCACTCCGACCACCTCCGCCGCTGCCTCCCTGTCTGCCCTTGCTGCTGCCGCTGCCGCTGCTGCCCTTGCTGCTTCCCTTACCACTGCCCTTGCCGCTGCTACAGGCGCTCATGGGACTCGCAGCTGCTACAGCTGTAGCAGGCAGCCCCACAGTCCGCCCACCGTCTTCCCCTGGCTGGGTAGCGGAAGTTGCAGTGATGGGGGGGAGGGAGGCGGAGGAGTGGTGGCGATGGTGATAGAGCAGGCTGGCGTGGGCCAGGTGGCGGTGGAAGTGGTAGCGGCGCACAAGGACAGGCACCAGGGACGTCACCACCTGCCAGCCACAGAGTGAGAGACGCCACAGCGGCGGCACAGGGCAGGTGCAGGGCAGAGGGCAGAAGCAGGGCAGAGGGCAGGAGCAGGGCAGAGGGCAGGTGCAGGGCAGAGGGCAGGTGCAGGGCAGAGGGCAGGAGCAGGGCAGAGGGCAGGAGCAGGGCAGAGGGCAGGTGCAGGGCAGAGGGTAGGTGCAGGGCAGAGGCAGGTTCAGGGCAGAGGGCAGGTGCAGGGCAGAGGGCAGGTGCAGGGAAGAGGGCAGATGCAGGGCAGAGGGCAGGTGCAGGGCAGAGGGCAGGTGCAGGGCAGAGGCAGGTGCAGGGCAGAGGGCAGGTGCAGGGCAGAGGGCAGGTGCAGGGCAGAGGACAGGTGCAGGGAAGAGGGCAGGTGCAGGGCAGAGGGCAGTTGCAGGGCAGTGGGCAGGTGCAGGGCAGAGGGCAGGTGCAGGGCAGAGGGCAGGTGCAGGGCAGAGGGCAGGTGCAGGGCAGACCAAGAGTGAAAGCCAGGTTGGGAGGGTCACGAGAAGATGGCGTGGTCCCCGCAGGCCGGGCTACATAATGGCTCACTGCGGTGACACAGCATGGCATGCCATGGCATGGTATGGCATGGCAAGAAATGGCGAGACAAGGCAAGACATGGCAAGACATGGCAAGACATGGCAAGACATGGCAAGACATGGCAAGACATGGCAAGACATGGCATGGCATGGCGTGGCAAGACATCGCAAGAAGAGTGCTGCGCATTAAGAGCGTGAGGCAACGAGGGGCACTGTCCCTGACCATGTGGTTACTACTGGTTACCAGCACGTAACTTGAGCTGAGCGCCCACCTGGCAGCCAATGAACATGAGGAGGAGCCGTGCGACGTTGGTGCCGTCAGTAAACACCCCCACGTCCACAGTGATGAGGCCCGCCAGGCACACGCAGGACGTCGCGTTGAACAGCGCGTCTATGAAGCTCATCGGACCAGCTGGCCCGCTGGGGCAACGCAGAAGATAAGCGTAGCGGCGAGGATGACTATAACGAAGCACAGCATGTGCAGGCGGTAGAAGGTCACGCGCCGCTTGAGCCACGCTGCGACCGCGGCTGGGAGCGCTGTGCTGCGGGGTGTCAGCGGCGCGACGGCGCTCCGAGCCCACTTGGCCACGGCGGTTGCAGCGCGCCGAGGATGAGACATGGTGAGCCTGGCGAAGCAAGTGTAGTACAACGTCGCACGTCGTACAACGTCGCACGTCGTACAGCGTTGCACAATGGCGGCGACCGCGGCCAGAAAGATCTTCGGACGGCAGCGCTTCAATCAGGAAGCGACGCGAAAGCGTGGATTGCGGATGCGGCTGTGTCGTCCATAGAAAATATTAAAGCCACGGTGCGGCGATTGTCAATGAATATATCGGCGTGAAAGGATGTAGAAAGGCAAAATTGAGACGTATACGTCGAGAGAAGGGAGAGCGGCGAAAGAGAGCCTCTCGTCGAAACGTCGAGCGGGATGGAATTGCAGAGCGACGACGCATCTTCGTCACAGAAATACGCGGGCCGCGTCCGTAGTACCATCCTATGAGCAATCCTGTATCATGTGGTAGCAGGTAGCTTGCAATGCACTGAGGTACCATGCTGTAGAGTGACGACCACCTGTGGTGGCAGCCCGAGCTTATCGACATTAAGGGTAATTCCCTTGGTGTTCAACGCGAAGCCGGGGATAGCCGGCTTAGCCCGGAGTTTTTGCCACAACCACCCAGACCAGCCTTATACGGCACTGTAGAAGTGTGTATTCCCCGCTTCCTCTCATAGGTCCTACACGCAATCCACGCCATAGGGCTTTTCTCCGCAAGAAATGATGCAGAGTAGGGTATTCCGGCAACAAGGGTAATTTGAAGCCGTTCCCTTCAGCTGACGGAATTCCCTAAGCCTGCCTCGAAGCTAGGTGTGTGCCGTGCTGCACTGGGTTGAGCGGCAGTGGTGTCGTTCAAGGCATATTCTTTGCGGGTGTCCGTATCCGGATCAGTTGTCTTGACACGAGGGAGAAATTGGGATGCAGTCGGGCTGACGCGGACAAATTGGATGGTTCGAGTCAAGCTTGGCTGTACGAAGTGTCCAAACAATACGTCTTCAACTGGCCCTTGAATTCCCCACCACGCAAGGCTTTTGGTTGGATGGCAGGGAAGGGAGACGAGGACAGGGCGGCCTCTAGGCACCCAGCACGAGGAGAGGGGAGGGGAGGAGGGGGGACAGGAAGTACCGGTACTAAAATCGGGGATCTGGTTCGTGACTACAACGAGTTGTAAAAAACCCATATCATTCAATTACAACGTGCTCCAGAAGATATACATGGCTGGGCTTTGCGTAGCACTAGGGATGGTTATCAGCCGGAAATTACACCGTGGCTGGGCTTTGCTCCAAGCCTTTTGGATTTGGTTTTGCGCTTCTTGAGATCCTCGCTTTAAAGCGTGCAAACAGAATAATGTCAAGGTTCAAATGGCATTGAATCTCGCCAGGTGTTTTGTGTTATGGCTGGTTGGTTTCGCCCCTCGGCAAGTTCAAGGTCCTAACCTGGAAGTTATTATGTGCGCTCACTTTAATGCTGAGTTTTTTTAGCAAATTCCTGCGTCCTAGCCCAATGTCTTTTAACATTTGCCCGCAGAAGACACCAAGTTAGGTTCGGCAGAGCCTGACTCACAAGCAAATGTCGGATGACATCCGCATATCACGCAACACAAGCAATTCATGCACACTAAGGGTGTATTCCTACAAAGCTGGATCCAGCGAAGTTGGATCCATCGCGCGCGGTACAGTCTGGTGCAAGTATCGAAATACGCAATTCAGTGAGGTTTGGTTCGGTGTCTTCGAGTAATGAATTGACTAGAATAGAAGGTACAGGGTAGTTTTGTGCTAGGGTTATACGCTCTAAGAGCATTCACCTATATATCCTATAATAACATATGCATATATGTTTGACACGCCCCCTAGGCTGGATAAGGGGCAGAGCCTAGCAAGAGACACGCAACTCAGGGTCGCAACACTAGTCCAACCTCTAAGATAAGGGTCTGAAGACTAGTCATAAGGGTACAAACTAGGGAAGAGAAAACAAGGGCGGCACTACTAGTCTGGCCACTAGAAGGGAAGCCAAAAGACCTGTCAGAAGTATATATAAAAAAACAGTAGTACACAATCAAGGTCCTAGCAAGTGAGGAGCTACATGAACTAGATCAAGCTGCACAAAGTGACGTTGAAGATCTTTAGGCGCAAGCGCCTTAGTAAAGATATCAGCTGTGTTGGTACCGGAGACCAAGTGCACTACGCAGGCCTGGCGGCGCTGCTGTAACTCGCGCAGGAGGAAGTACCGCAGTTGGATGTGCTTCCCTTTGCCCTCCAGTCGAGGCTCCTAACACAGGGGGATCATGGCCCTGTTGTCAGCGTACAGGACCGGGGGCAGAGCTAGGCCGCTCATTGAGCAAGAAAATCAGCCAGCGGAGCTCTTGTTCCGCCATAGCACCATCGTAGATCTCAGCCTCACAGCTAAACTGTGCAACAGACGACGAGCAGGTGGACCTCCACGAGATGGCACCTGTACCAACGCTAAAGCAGTAGCCATGAGAGGACCTGAACGTCTCAGCGTTGTCCGCACACGAAGCGTCTGTGTGCCCAGTAAGGACCACAGGCCTGCGTCCTCTTAGCACTAGCCCCGTGCCCGATGTACTTGCTAGATAACGCAAAACCCTCTTAGCTGCCGACCAGTGCTGTGGTCGGTGTCTGCCTGTGGCCACAAAGCAAGCCAGAATGCTGAGAAAATATGCGAGATCTGGACTCGTGCAAGTCATCAGGTATATGAGGCAACCCACCAGCTCGGCGTAAAGACCACTAGGCTCTACAGAATCCTCAGGGACTGGAGCCGAGATTCTGTGATCTACTAGCAGAGGAGTGGGCTATGCAGAGGAGAACTGAAAACCGAACATCTGAAGGACCCGGCGCACCAAGTGTGACTGTGTGATAGTGATGGTGCATGCTGCTCTGTCCCTGGAGATCTGTAGGCCATGGTAGCGGCGCAGCTCTCCAAGGTCAGTGCATGTGAGTCTTCTCAGCAGCTCAGCCTTTACGGAGGCCAATGCGTCTCTGTCTGCAGTAGCAAAGACCAAGTCGTCTACGTAGACAAGGGTGTAGAATGGGGTCTGGCCTAAACGAACAAAGAACGAAGGGTCTGCAGACTACGGAAAGAACTGGAGATCAGCTAACGTAGCACGCAACGTGTCGTGCCACTCACGGGGCGCCTGCCGCAGTCTGTAAAATGGGCGGCGGAAGAGCCACTCAGCCCCAGGGACGAAGGTGCCGGTAAAACTTGGCGGACGGCACAGGTAGACCTGCTCGTGCTGGCTGCCCTGGAGTAATGCTTTGGAGAAGTCGAAGGAGTGCAACTCGTAGTTGCGCCCGAAGAGTAGTCAACTTCAGGGTCGGGGGCGAAGGTCTGAAAGAAGTCATCCCCCTCGCGCTGGCTGAAGCCTCTCAACGTAGCGCGCCTTGAACATCAGCGGCTTTCCAGGAGGGTGCTTCACCCTAGTTGGGGGAACTGCGTCGACGTAGGTGCTAGTAGATCTCCAAGATGCCATCTTCGCGTCCATGACAGATATCCACTAAGAGGCCCAGGTACCCGAGGTCGCCTCAACGTAGGTGCGAGGGGTCGGGATATACAGAGCATCTGGGTCACCCTCACGGACTAGCAGCATAGTGCAGAGATAGGGAGGGGCCAAGGACAGGAAAGCTAGCTCGTACTGCATGTCTTCTAGGACGTTACTGCCAAGGGCAGGTGCAACCCCGACGGACGGAGGATGGGCAGGGTCAGAGACCACTGCTATGGCTTAGTCAAGGCGGCAAGTAGAGGCAAAGTCAGCAACAGCAGCGTCAAGAGCGTGAAGACTGGCGACAGGAACGGACGGGTCGGTGACAAAAGAAGCGAGACGCGAGGAACAAGCGGACTAGCGGCACAGAGGGAGTTAGAGAGAGGAGGCAGAGAGACAACAAGTGACGACTAAGGAGACGACGGTAGAAGAGGAGCACGCGACGCATGAGAGCGAAGCAACATATGGTGAGAGCGCTGGACCGGAGAAACAGGACGAGCGCGAGAGGCACGTTGAGACTACCAGCAGGAGGGGGGGGGTCTGGTTAGGAGACAAGGGAGGAGGCACAGAAGGAGAATGAGGGGAGAAACGAGCCAAGGACGAGTCCGGGGGAGGAAACACAGGGCCGTAGACAGGCGGAGGAGGCAGTGGCGGGGGAGGCGCAGGCGGACGGTCAGGGGAGGGAAGACCCAAAGGGCGAAGGGCAGACAGGCGACGACTGCTGCTGCTGCTCAACGCCGATACCAGAACCTCTAGCCGCACCACGGCTACTTCCTAGATGCTCCATGATAGCACCCCCAGAACGAGAACCCTCTCCAGAACTGATGCCACCCCCAGGACCGCCGAGACGAGCCACGACAGTACCCCCAGGACTAGCACCCCCAGAACCAGCACCCCAAGATTGAGAACCCTCTCCAGCACCAGTGCCGCCCCCAGGATCGTCCAGACAAGCCACGTAAGTACCCCCAGGACTAGCACCCTCCTCAACGCCTGCACCCCCAGAGCTCGCAGACCCCTGCGGCGGCTGCGGCTGCGACAGTGGCTGCTGGTGCGGCGCCGACGATGGCTGCTGGTACTGCGCCGACGGTGGCTGCTAGTGCGGTGCCGACGGCGGCTGCTGGGGCGAAGGCGGAGGAGGAGACACTCGGGCGGAGACACGCGGCAAAAAGGGAGCCGCGAGGTCCCCAACGTCAGCCGACTCCTCCACTGGGACAACCGACGGGAGGGGAGTAACGTCAGACACACCAGACGGGGCAGGATGGGGAGGGAGAGGAGCAGGGGCTACTGGGGGAGTCAGGACGAGAAACATGGGCGGGATGAACAGGACACCTTGGTGGGGAAAGTGGGTGTAGAAGGAGACAGCCTCATCAAAAGTGACGTCACGGGCGTGAAAGAAACGGTGAGACGGTGGAAGTTAAAAGTTTCAGTCAGACATGTCGAGGGGGAAGCCAAGGAAGAAATCAGGGAGAGTGCGGGCACTAAGCTTGTCCGTACCAGAGGCACGAACGTAAGCAAGGTAGCCCTTGATGTGGAATGCAGACGCGCCACCAGAGGACCTGGTCCAGAGGAGGGTCAGCGAAACATGCGGCCGTTGGGAGAGTGGCCACAAGTTAAGTTGGTGAGTGGCATAGCGAACAGCGAACGACCACAGAAAATGGGGTGTACCGGCATGGATCATGGAGGTACGAGACACCTCTATGACCAAACCGATGCGTCGCTCAGCGACCCCATTCTGCCGCGGGGAGCCTGGCAAGGTATACGACTGGGTGATGCCCTCCGCACGACAGAATTGGCCAAGCCGACCAGAGGCGAACTCACCACCACAGTCGTAGTGGAGACGCAACACAGGGAGGCCGCGGTGGACTCGCGTAGCTACAACCCACAGGATAAGAACGTTAGGCACGTCAGCCTTCCGCTCCAAGGGAAACACCATGGTGTAGCGTATGTAGTCGTCGACAAGCACCAGAAAGTAGCGCTCTCGACGCGGCCCAGGGACGGGGGCTGGGCCGCAAGCGTCCAAATGCAGGGTCTGAAGTGACGCAGTGGTAGGAGGAAGCAAGGAGGAGAAAGGAGCATGGCTTAGCACGGCCCTCGACGCAGGGCGTGCACGGCGGCGCAGGAGAGGGAGGGAGAGCAGAGAACGATGCAGGGAGACCTAAGACAAGACCATATTGGGACATATGATGTAGACGCGAGAGAGCAGGGTGACCTAGGCGATTGTGCCACAGAAGTGACGGGTAGGTGAGCGACCGACATGAGCAAGCCGCGGCGTCCTGGGTAGACGCAGCCATCTGGGAGGACGCCCCCACCGGGGGGGACGCGGTGTCTAGGGTGAAGAGGCCAGATACCGGGTCCCGAGGGAACGTGTTGAGGGGGGCACCAGTGGCGGCCTCGATACGAACGGCGTACCACTCGTGTCCAGGGAATATAGTGGTGATGCCGAGGTCCTGAAGACAGCCGGCACCAACTTAGGTTCCTAGAGAACGAGGGGATGTGCAAGCCTGTAAGGGAGCCCGAGGGAACCGCCGGACAGGGAAGGGTGGTGGAGCTACGTGCAACTACTGGACCGGAGGAGGGGTCAACAAGGGCGTCAGCTGCAGGGGCGGCAATCGGCATAAGAGCGATGTGGTCGCGAAAGAAGTAGGCGGACGCACCAGATTGTAGCATGAAAGAGAGCGCGGCGGTCGCACCAGCCGGAGGAGGGGCCAGCGTGGAGCGTAGGCTAAACAAAACAGGAGGTCCTACACTTGACGCAGCAAGAAAGCCTAGACTACACAAAGGGGGCACACCTATACTAGGCAACACAGGATAATACTATCCAATCACACTGGTGTTATTAGCATACAATGCATACAAAGCAGAGTAAATCTGATCCATATCCATCTCGAGATTGTGCCAGTTGAGGAGGTCCGGCGCAGGGCCGAAGCGGAGACGGAAGAGGTTGTCGAGACGGCGGTAGCAGTGGGCGGCAGTGTCACATGGATGGCTACACACAGTACCACGAAAGGGACCAGTTTGGAGCTAGTACCGGCAACTCACAGGGCTGAAGCTGTCACTCGTTGTCGAGCTGCGAGGACCGCCACCGCGGCGACCACGACTAGAGGCGCCAAGCGACCCGGGCGGGAGTCGACCCAACGGCTGCTGCTGCTTCTGCTGCGACTACTGCTGTGGCGGCTGCTGGTGCTGCTGCTACTGCTCCGGGAGATTAGACCCGGTCCCCTCGTCGGTGCTGCCGGCACTCGCACCACCTCTACCTTCACCGTCACCCCCACCACCCCTCCCTCCGCCACGCCCCCCCTTGGGGCGGCGGCCCTTACCCTAATGAGGCTGCACTGAGGCCGGCGTGGCGGCGGTCTCAGCAGCAGGGGCTGTCTCAGCGACAGCGGCTGAAACGTCAGAGTAAGTGCACTGGGAGGGAGCACAACCCTGGAAGATAGGGACCGGCGCAGTACTGCAAGATTGAGCGATAGTGCGCTGGCGGGTCTCTATCGCAGACAGGGTGGTGACAAAGGCAGTAAGGGTGAGGTCACCGGGGTGCTGACTAAGGAAGTGGTCGCGGGCAGTGGCAAGGCGGTCAGAGAGGCGCGTGGCAATGAGGTAAAGGGTAGCGCAAAGGAGAGGAGAGAGCAGCAAGCGCATCAGGGCAGGGGAGCTTATCGTCGACATGGACGGTCAGGGAATAGCTATCCTGGCGATGACCTGTTAGCTGATGGCGGAGGTCAACGAGTCACGCCTCAAAATCAACCGCTCAACCCTCCGCGTCCATGTGGAGCACAGCGTCCTCCATCACCACAGCTGCAGCGGCTGACGAGCGACACGGCGGCACGGTGGCAGGGCGACACGGCGGCATGACGACACGGCGGCACGGTGGCCCAGCGGTACGGCAGCACGGCAGCCCAGCGGCACGGCGGCAGGGCGACATGGCACCACGGCGGCACGGCAGGACCGGGGCCAGAGCGAACTGGGGCCGGTGAGCCGGGGCGAGCGAGCTAGGGGCCGGCGAGTGAGGGGCCGATGAGCTAGGGGCGGGCGAGCGAGGGGCCGACGAGCTAGGGGCCGGCGAGCGAGGGGCCGGCTAGCGAGGGGCCAGCGAGCGCGGGGCCGGCGAGCTAGGGGCCAGCGAGCGCGGGGCCGGCAAGCTAGGGGCCAGCGAGCTAGGGGCCGGCGAGCGAGGGGCCATCGAGCTAGGGGCCGGCTAGCGAGGGGCCAGCGAGCACGGGGCCTGCGAGCGCAGGGACGGCGAGCACAGGGCCGGCGAGCTAGGGGCCGGCGAGCACGAGGCCTGCGAGCACGGGGCCAGCGAGCGAGGGGCTGGCTAGCGAGGGGCCAGCAAGCATGGGGCCGGCGAGTGTGGGGACAGCGAGCGCGGGGCCGGGGAGCGCGGGGATGGCGAGCGCGGGGTTGGCGAGCCCAGGGCCGGCGAGCGAGGGGCCGACGAGCAAGGGGCTGGCGAGCGTGGGGCCGGCTACTACGGGGCCAGTGAGCGCGGGGCCGGCAAGAGCGGGACCAGCGAGCATAGGGCCAGTGAGCGAAAGGCTGGCTAGCGAGGGGACGACGAGTGCAGGGCTAGAGAGCGCGGGGCCAGCGAGCTACCTCGGCTAGGGCGGGCTAGGGCGGCTAGGGCGGGCTAGAGCGGCTAGTGCTAGGGCTATGACTAGGGCTAGGGCAGAAGCGTGGGTGGGCGGGGAGGGCGTAACCTAGCGTGATACCATCTCAGAGTAATGAATTAACTAGAATAAAAGGCACATGGTAGTTTTGTGCTAATGTAATACTCTCTAAGAGCATTCACCTATCTAGCCTAGAATGACATGCATATATGTTTGACACGGTGATGCTCGACTTTGGATCCAACTTCGTTGCATCCAACTCGTAGGAATATATCAGAACTCATTCACTAACCACTGAGTTAAAAGGGCTCGTTAATAACGGGCTAGTGCGCCCATAGCCCCCCTAGCTCTGCACCTGTGGCCCTTCCCCAAGGATCTTCTCAAGGGTAACCCCAGCGGGTCTCTCGACACTCCCCCCTCTGCAGCGCCAGCATTGGGAATTGAACCCGAATCACCAACGCTCAGATACCATATCAGAACTCAATCACTAAACACTGAGTTAAAAGGGCTTGTTAATAGCAAGTCAATGTACCCATAGCCCCCCAGGCTCTGCACCTTTGGCCCTTCCCCGAGGATCTTTTCAAGGGTAACCCAAGCGGTTCTCTCGACGGAATACACCTTAAAGAGAACTTCCTTGAGCCACATGAGTTTTGTGTCAAACATATATTGTATGTTTTTGTAGACTATATAGGGTTGTGCCTTAGAGAGTACAACCCATTAGGTTATATTCCCTGCTCACTGCTCTTACTCCGACGGTGCAACTGCGGTTGTTGAGACAGCTCCGGCTGTGGAGACAGCCACCGCAGTGCAGTTTCGTCCGGATAAGGGTCGCCGCCCCAAGGCTGGGCGCGGCGGAGGTAGCGGAGGAGGGGGTGGTGCCGGTGGTGGAGGTGGCTCGCCTGCTGGTAATACTGACGAGGGGGCTGGGGCTGGTGCCCCGGAGCAGCCGCCCCAGCAGCAGCAGTAGGCTCCGCAGCTGGACTAGCAGCAGCAGGTGCAGCAGCAGCAGGTGCAGCAGCGGAGGGTCGGCCGTCTCCCGTCCGGGTGGCCTGGAGCTGGAGGTGACGGTGGTCGCAGTGGTCGCTCATGTGGCGTGTTGTCAGGTGGCAGTCAGAGTGACGGGCGCTGCCAGTACCAGCTCCAGACCGGTCCTCGCCGCGGCCTCGTATGCGGTAAGATCGGCCATACCCCCGCTCATTGCTTTCGTCACCTAGACGACCTGTTTCGTCTCCGCTTCGGCCCGTCGCCTGATCTCCTTGACTGGCACAGTCTGCTTCGTCGTCGTGTTCAGATCTTTGATGTGGACATGGATGAGATTAGCTCTGCTTTGTATGCGCTGTATGGAGGTGACTCTAGTGTGACTGGTTCCTATTACCCTGCGTTGCCTAGCGTAGGAGTGCCCAGTGTGCCTAGTTCAAGCTCCCTAGCTGCGTCAGGTGTAGGATCCCCTGCCTTGTTTAGCCTAGGGTCCTCCTTCGCTCCTCCGACCTCTGTCGCCGCTGCCGCGCTCTCCTTCACCCTAGACTCCGGCGCTTCTCGGTGTTTCTTTCGCGACTTCACGACGCTTACGCTGCTTGCCGCTCCTGTTGCAGTTGCTCTTGCAGACCCTTCCTCCAGTCCTGTAGTTGCCCGTAGCTCCACTACTCTCCCCTGTCCGGCGGTTCCCACAGGATCCCTTACAAGCCTATACATCCCCTCGTTCTCTAGGAACCTAGTTCGTGTCGGCTGCCTCTAGGACCTTGGCGTCACCACTACGTTCCCTGGGCACAAGCAGTACACTGTCTGTACTGAGGCCGCCATTGGTGCTCCCCTACCTCCGCACCGCTGCAGACCCTGAACATGGACGGCTGGGGCCCTGCCCCCGCTCCATGGGCCTCGTCACGAGCGCTACTTCCTAGTGCTTGTCGACGACTACACCCGCTACACCACTGTCTTTCCCCTGGAGCGGAAGGCCGACGTGCCCGACGTTCTTCTCCCGTGGCTTGTCTCTGCGTGTGTTCACCGAGGTCTCTCTGTCTTGCGTCTTCACTCCGACCGTGGTGGCGAGTTTGCCTCTGGCTGCCTTGATCGCTTCTGTCGTGCGGAGGGCATCAACCAGACGTTCACCCTGCCGGACTCCCCGCAGCAGAATAGGGTTGCTGAGCGACGCATCGGTTTGGTCATGGAGGTGGCTCGTACCTCCATGATCCATGCCGGTGCACCCCATTTTCTGTGGTCGTTCGCCGTTTGCTACGCCGCTCAGCAGCTTAACCTCTGGCCGCACCCTCAGCGGTCGCAGGTTTCGCCGACCCTCCTCTGGACCGGGTCCCCTGGTGACGCGTCTCCGTTCCACGTTTGGGGTTGCCTTGCTCACGTTCATGCCTCTGGCACGGACAAGCTCACTGCCCGCACCGTCCCCTATGTCTTCCTAGGTTTCCCCCTCGACTCGTCGGACTGGCAGTTCTACCACCCGCCTTCTCACCAGTTCTTTCACTCTCGTGACGTCACTTTTGACGAGTCCGTCTCCTTCTACCACCACTTTCCCCACCGTGGTCCCCCGGTCACTCCCCCCCGATTCCTGGTGCCCCCCCCTCCCTTGGTCGACCCTGTCCACCCCCCTCCCTGCCCCGCCCCATCTGGTGTGTCTCACGTCACCCCCCTCTCGTCGGTTGTCCCTGCTGAGGAGTCCGCTGACTCTCGCAGCTCGGCGGAGTCTCTTCCCCCGCCTGTCCCTACCCCAGTCTCGCATCCCTGTTGCCGCCGCTGCTGTCCCCGCCGCAGCCGCCGTCGTCACCGCCGCTGGGGTTCATGCATTCTGGGGGTGCTGGGGAGCGGGCTGGAGCTGATCCTGGAGAGGGCTCTGAGGGTGCTGGTGTGGGGCTTCTTAGAGGGAGCCGTATTGCCGCTGGAGGTTCTGGTGTTGGAGTCGGGCAGCAGTCGCAGCTGTCGCTGCCAGCGACCGCTCTTTGCCTCCTCGGTCTTCCTTCCCCTGACCGCCCGTCGCTACCTCCCCAGCTACCGCCGCCTCCTCCTATGCCGGTCCACGGCCCGTGTTTCCTCCTCCTGACTCCTCTCCGGCTCGTTTCCCTCCCCATTCTCCTCCTGTGTCTCATCCCCTCTCTCACGACCCGACTCCTCCGTCTCACGTCTGGTCTCGTCGTTCGTCTCGTGCTCGTCCTACCTCCCATGTTCCGCGTTCTCACCCTATGTTGCTTCGCTCTTACGCATCTCGTGCTCCTCCTCTCCTCCCGTCTCCTCCTCCGTCGTCGCTTGCTGTGGCCCCGCCTCCGTTCTCGGACTTCCTCCGTGCTGTGCGTCCCCTTGTTCCTCGTGTCCTTGCCTCTCTCGTTACCGATCCGTCCGTTCCTATCTCGAGTCTTTCGGCTCTTGTCGCTACTGTCATTGACTTCACCGCTACCCGCTGCCTGGACTACGCCACCGCTCTAGTCTCTGACCCTGCCTGCCCTCCGACTGTCGGGGGTGTGGCTGCTCTTGGCAGTGACGTCCTAGAGGACAGGTAGTACGAGCTCGCTTTCCTGTCTGAGGCCGCTCCCCATCTCTGCTCCATGCTTCTAGTCCCTGAGAGTGACCCTGACGCCCTCGTCATCCCGACCCCTCGACATAGTCGATGGCCGGTGGCTCTTCAAGGTGAAGCGCCCTCATGGAGAGCCGCCTGTCATAAAGGCGCGCTACGTCGCTTGAGGCTTCAGTCGGCGTGAGGGTGTGGAATTCTTTCAGACCTTCGCCCCGACCCCGAAGATGACCACTCTTCGAGCGCTGCTACACGTAGCAGCACAGCGTGACTACGAGCTGCACTCCCTCGACTTCTCCACAGCTTTCCTCCAGGGCAGTCTACGCGAGCAGGTCTACCTGCGCCGCCCCCAGGGCTTCTCCGGTACCTTCCCCCCTGGCACCGAGTGGCTCTTCCGGCGCCCCGTCTACGGCTTGCGACAGGCGCCCCGTGAGTGGCACGACACGCTGCATGCTACACTTGCTGACTTGCAGTTCTTCCCTTCGTCTACAGACCCCTCGCTCTTTGTCCGTTCCGGCCAGACTCCGTTCTACATCCTTGTCTATGTAGACGATCTGGTCTTTGCTACTACAGACAGAGATGCACTGGCCACCGTGAAGGCCGAGCTGCTGAGGAGACACACCTGCACTGACCTAGGAGAGCTGCGCCGCTACCTTGGCTTGCAGATCTCCAGGGACAGAGCAGCGCGCACCATCACTCTCTCATAGCCACACTTGGTGCGCCAGGTCCTTCAGAGGTTCTGCCTTTAGTTCTCCTCCGCACAGCCCATCTTTCTGTCAGTAGACCACAGACTCTCTGCCCCAGTCTCTGAGGAGGCTGTAGAACCTAGTGGTCCCTACGCAGAGCTAGTGGGTTGCCTCATGTACCTGATGACTTGCACTCATCCAGATCCTGCATACCCTCTCAGCATCCTGGCTCGCTTTGTGACCCCAGGCAGACACCGACCACAGCACTGGTTGGCAGCTAAGAGGTTTTGCGTTATTTAGCAAGTACATCGGGCATGGGGCTAGTGCTAGGAGGATGCAGACAAGTGGTCCTTACCGGGCACACAGACGCTTCTTGGGCAGACGACGCCGAGACCCTCAGGTCCTCACAGGGCTACTCCTTTAGCCTTGGTGCAGGTGCCATCTCGTGGAGGTCCACCCGTTCCTTGTGTGTTGTCCAGTCTAGCTGTGAGGCTGAGATCTACAAAGGTGTCATGGCGGCACAGGAGCTCCGCTGGCTGACCTTCTTGCTCACCAACTTGGGTGAGCGGCCTAGCTCTGCCCCGGTTCTGTACGCCGACGACAGGGCCATGATCCTCCTGTGTCAGGAGCCACGACTTGAGGGCAGAGCAAAGCACATCCAGTTGCGGTACTTCCTCCTGCGTGAGGTGCAGCTGCGTCACCAGGTTCGTGTAGTACACTTGGCCTCAGGTGCCAACACAGCTGATATCTTTACTAAGGCGCTTGTGCCTAAAGATCATTAGCGGCACTGTGTACAGCTAGGTCTCGTTCCTATAGCCTCTCACTTGCTAGGACCTTGATTGTGTACAGACATTTATATATATTACCCTGACTGGCCTTGTGGCCTCTTCCCAATGGCTGGACTAGTAGTGCCACCCTAGTCTTGCTCTTGACTTGTCTGTATTTGTTTGACTAGTCTTTAGACCCCTGCCTCGAAGGCTGGACTAGTAGTGCCACCCTGAGCTGTTTCTCTCTCATCGGGCACTGCCCTTATCCAGTCTAGGGGGTGTGTCAAACATATATTGTATATTTCTATAGACTATATTGGATTATGCCTTAGGGAGTACAACCCATTAGGTTATATTCCCTTGTATGCCTTGTTTCACTTGAACATTTTGTTGGGTTGAACCAGGCTCTGTCAAGCCAAAATGCCCCGAAAAGCTGATACCTGTACAGCGTGCTTGTTACGGTAGGTGCCAAATTTGGCAAGAGCAGAATTAGGCTGCTACAAGTACGCAGGAGGCAGAGGGGGCGATTGTTTCCTAACAGCGACAGCAGCGTGAGAGAGCGAGAAATCCCTGGCCCATGACTTGGGCGTCCAGTCAGTATCATGGATAAACTGGGTGCACGAGCGGATGGCCATGGTGTTGAGCGCGCGGTAGTGGTTCAGATGCACGTCGCGCACATCCAGGTCCACCCCAGCCATGCGCACAGGAGGAGGGGGAGCAGGGATGGCAGTGGCGGTGGTGTTGTCGGTGTTACTGGCTGTGGGTGTGGGAGTGGTGGTGGTGGTGGTGGCGTTGCTGGTGGCTGTGGGAGGGTCTGTGGAGCTTGGAGTGGAGGCTGGTAGGCTCGACGATGTGGCCGGTAGGGGCCACGTCTTGGTGGCCGCGTGAATCTGGCCAGCACGGGAAGATGGTAAGTAGGGAACAAATGGGGTGCGACAGGCAAGGCATGAGGCAGACAGCGCATGAGGCTAACAAGGCAGGTTCGGCACAGTACACAAGTCAAATGTACCCCAAACAACTCTGTTTTGACTCACCCCAAACAGCTTCACTCTCCTTGGATCGGCCACGTCTTGCCAGTGCCCATCTAACACCCTGCCGGCACGGATAGCAGGAAAAAATCGCAGAATTCCACCCTGCTTCTTACCGCACACAGCTTGTCTCTCCTTGGGTCAGTGAGATATTTCCAGAGCCCATCGAACCCCAGGCACAGGTCACGCGACTCGTAGCGCCCTGGTGGGACTCATATCACACACGGTGCACATCAGCCGTTTGACCGACTCACCCCGAACAGCTTGACCCTCCTCGGATCGGCCACATACTTCCGGTGTCCATCGAACCCAAGGCACAGGTTGCGCGATTCATAGCGCTTAGGCGCCACACAATGCACGTCGGCTTGGCGGAAGATCATCCGCTCCACCTCCCAGCGCGGAGGGGCGGAGGCAGAGACGTTCATTGAGTGAGAACACTTGTCGGTGTAGAAGTAGAGGCTGCCGAATGAGACAAAGGCTGCTTGCTGCACAAACAAGGGGTGAATTGGGGAGAGGGAGAATACAAAAGAGGTTTGGTTAAAGGGCACTAGTAGCTGACACGTCCATTGGGTACGAGCACTTGTCGGTGTAGAAGTAGAGGCTGCCGAATGAGACAAACGCTGCTTGCTGCACAAACGAGGGGTGAATTGGGGAGAGGGGGAGAATACAAAAGAGGTTTGGTTAAAGGGCACTAGTAGCTGACACGCTCATTGAGTGAGAGCACTTGTCGGTGTAGAAGTAGAGGCTGCTGAATGACACGAAGGCTGCTTGCTGGATGGAGTGGGTGGGGAGAGAGAGCGCCACAAGCAAATGCGTTTGGCTGGAGCTGGCGGCTCACTGGCTGACTGAAGCACTTGTCGGTGTAGAAGTAGAGGCTGCCGAATGAGATGAAGGCCTCTTGCTGCAGAGACGAAGGAGGGAGATGGTCCAAGGGCACATGCACAGCACATGCACAGCACATGCACAGCACGTGCACAGCACATGCACAGCACATGCACAGCACGTGCACAGCACATGCACAGCACGTGCACACAACACAAGCTAAATCAGACGCGAATGAGATTGGCGAAGCCCGTATACTGTATTCGCCAATTTGTAGGGTATTTTGAAACAGCTTCACTTACCCCATGCTTGGCTAGTGTGCTAATCGAGGAAGAACCAACGGGCTGTGAGAATCAAGAATGAAGAGTCAAAGGAATTACCTCGTTACGAGCGAGCGTGCTAATGAGAGAAGAACCAAAGGGCTGTGAGACGTAAAGGTACTCGTCAAAGTCGAGGAAGAGCACCCATCGGGAGGTGAAGAGCGAGCGATAGGCACAGTCGTTGACCACCAGCACCTAATCGGGGGGGAGCGGGGAGACGAAGAGAAAGGGGGAGAGAAGCAGACTGAAGGGCTGCGAGAAGTAAAACTCTGACTCCATGTCGAATGCAGGGCTGAAGTACTCGTCGAAGTCGAGGAAGAGAACCCAGCGGGAGGTGAAGAGGGAGCGATAGGCACAGCCATTGACCACCAGTACATGGTTTGCAGAATAGAGGAAGAGAGGAGGAGGCAGGTACAGACAGAGGAGGAAGGCAATTAGTTGCCTTAATAGACTAAAAGAGAGAAGGGAGCGACAGGAATAGTCATCGATCACCAGGACCTGGTTAGCAGGGTAGAGAAAGAGGGAAAGGGTGCAGACAGAGGAGGGGGGTAATTAGATGCCTTAATAGGCGAGAGCGAGGAGAAGAGGGAGCGACAGACAGGTGTAGTCATTGATCGCCACTAGGACCTGTTCAGGCAGTAGGGGGGAAGAGAGAGAGAGAGAGGCAGAGAGAGGAGAGACTACACCCAACCCCACCCCCAAAACCCCCCCTCTCTCCCAACCCCCCATCCCCAACCCCCCCCTCTCCCCCCCCCCAACTCACCTGCCCAAACCACGTCTCAAACTCGTCCACTTCAGTCACGTCCGTTACAGTCATCTGCTTGGCTCTGATAAACGGCGACAATGTCTTCATTATAGGCTCGCCCATGCCGCCCGCATCGTACATGTGGAAGAGGTCCACCCCGTGCCCTTGCTGGTGGTACACCACCCACTCGAGGACCCTCAGGGAGTTAAATTTCCCATAGATGGGTGATGAACAGTAGGTGATGTTGCTGGCATAGGGGCCTGAGGGCTGGGGAACAGAGGAGAAACAAAGGAATGCTTTAAGAAGTGGGTAAAGGTTCGCCAGAGACATTGGCGAGGGAGGGAAGGGGGATAGGGAAGGTCCAACCTGTGGCCCCGCTGGTGGTATGCCACCCGCTCGAACACCAGAAGGGAGTTAAACCACCCGTAGATGGGCGAGGAGCAGTATGTAATATTGCTGGCATAGGGGCCCGAGGCCTGGGGGAATAGCGGGAGACAGGGAGAATGCTTGTAGAATAGGGGCCTGAGGGCTGGGGGAATAGAGGGAGACAGGGAGAAGTACGTTATGCTGCTGGGGTTGGAAGGAGGAAGGGAGAGAGGGAGGGAGGGAGGGAGAGAGGGAGGGAGGGAGGGAGAGAGGGAGGGAGGGGGAGAGGGAGGGAGGGAGGGAGAGAGGGAGGGAGGGAGGGAGAGAGGGAGGGAGGGAGGGCACGTGATAAAAGGTTTGTTTTGAGACGTCTAAAAAAAAACCTTTTATCAGTTGAATCGGCCATAGATGAGGAGCAGTACCTTATGCTGCTGGGGTGGGAAGGAGGGAGGGAGGGAGGGAGGGAGGGAGGGAGGGAGGGAGGGAGGGAGGGAGGGAGGGAGGGAGGGAGGGAGGGAGGGAGGGAGAGAGGGAGGGAGGGAGAGAGGGAGGGAGCGAGGGAGAGAGGGAGGGAAGAGAGGAGAGAGGGAAGCACGCCCTCTTATGGGTTGGCAGCAGATGGGCGAGGAGCAGTAGGCCATGGTGCTGGGGTATTGTGGTGAGGGCTGGGGGGAAATGGGAATCAGAGGTACAGTAGGGATACAAACTCCGGGAAGCCTCAAGCTGAAAGAAGAGACGGAAGGGAAGAGAGAGAGAAAACATGAGTTACGAGAAAAATGTACATCGATTAATGTACATGAGAAAGAGGGGAAATGTGGCCATCGATTGGAAGGAACAATTTAGATCAATGGCCGCCTTTTTTATCAATGGCGTTTTAGAAAGGACCATCGTCATGCCTCCTTTCTAAAACACCACAAGCTAGACTACACACCTCAATTGGCAGCTTCTGATTGGCCGGTTCACCGAGCACCAGGATCTCCTCTCGCTCAATCACAACCGTCAGATGGCCTCCAGCGCTCCACCCATCCCCCCTCCCGACCCTCCCTCTCGTGCTGAGCGTGGGGCTGCTGAGCTGGCAGAACAGCATTGCCACCTCATAGGGCTTCCCGTGAGATTCGCCCGGATATTCTATTGATATTTCGCCGAGGATAGGGGAAGAGGATGACGTGGCAGGATACCACCTGGAGTGGGGAAGTCAATAAGGGGGATGAAGGGGAAGAGGAGACCAAGGGAAGGCTTGCAGCAGAGCAGCAGAGCAGCAGAGCGCACACAAGAGCAGCAGCGCCGCGCCACCACATAGGGCTTGCCATGTAACTCCCAGAAATGTTCTATTGATATTTTGCTAAGGATGGATGAGGGGGGGGAGGGATGGGAGGATGACAAGGCACGTTGGCAGCTGGAGGAACGGGGGCTGGCTGGGGGCGGTGGTGGGTGGGTGGAAGGATTTTTGAGGCGCCTCAAAAATAGGAACGGGGGCTGGCTGGGGCAGGGGGGCGGTGGTGGGTGGGGGGAAGGGAGCCACAGAGGGCTGCAGAAGGTGAGTCTGGGGCTTCTGTGAGGAGCAGCCTACTAGCTTCTGTGAGGTGTTCTGGGATAGCCTACTAGCTGGAGGGAGGTCGCAGAGGGTGCGTGATGGGGGTTCTGTGAGGAGCAGCCTACTAGCTTCTGTGAGGTGTTCTGGGATAGCCTACTAGCTGGAGGGAGGTCGCAGAGGGTGCGTGATGGGGCTTCTGTGAGGAGCAGCCTACTAGCTTCTGTGAGGTGTTCTGGGATAGCCTACTAGCTGGAGGGAGGTCGCAGAGGGTGCGTGATGGGGCTTCTGTGAGGAGCAGCCTACTAGCTTCTGTGAGGTGTTCTGGGATAGCCTACTAGCTGGAGGGAGGTCGCAGAGGGTGCGTGATGGGGCTTCTGTGAGGAGCAGCCTACTAGCTTCTGTGAGGTGTTCTGGGATAGCCTACTAGCTGGAGGGAGGTCGCAGAGGGTGCGTGATGGGGCATCTGTGAGGAGCAGCCTACTAGCTTCTGTGAGGTGTTCTGGGATAGCCTACTAGCTGGAGGGAGGTCGCAGAGGGTGCGTGATGGGGCATCTGTGAGGAGCAGCCTACTAGCTTCTGTGAGGTGTTCTGGGATAGCCTACTAGCTGGAGGGAGGTCGCAGAGGGTGCGTGATGGGGCATCTGTGAGGAGCAGCCTACTAGCTTCTGTGAGGTGTTCTGGGATAGCCTACTAGCTGGAGGGAGGCCGCAGAGGGTGCGTGATGGGGCATCTGTGAGGAGCAGCCTACTAGCTTCTGTGAGGTGTTCTGGGATAGCCTACTAGCTGGAGGGAGGTCGCAGAGGGTGCGTGATGGGGCTTCTGTGAGGAGCAGCCTACTAGCTTCTGTGAGGTGTTCTGGGATAGCCTATTAGCTGGAGGGAGGTCGCAGAGGGTGCGTGATGGGGCTTCTGTGAGGAGCAGCCTACTAGCTTCTGTGAGGTGTTCTGGGATAGCCTACTAGCTGGAGGGAGGCCGCAGAGGGTGCGTGATGGGGCTTCTGTGAGGAGCAGCCTACTAGCTTCTGTGAGGTGTTCTGGGATAGCCTACAAGCTGGAGGGAGGTCGCAGAGGGTGCGTGATGGGGCTTCTGTGAGGAGCAGCCTACTAGCTTCTGTGAGGTGTTCTGGGATAGCCTACTAGCTGGAGGGAGGTCGCAGAGGGTGCGTGATGGGGCATCTGTGAGGAGCAGCCTACTAGCTTCTGTGAGGTGTTCTGGGATAGCCTACTAGCTGGAGGGAGGTCGCAGAGGGTGCGTGATGGGGCATCTGTGAGGAGCAGCCTACTAGCTTCTGTGAGGTGTTCTGGGATAGCCTACTAGCTGGAGGGAGGTCGCAGAGGGTGAGTGATGGGGCATCTGTGAGGAGCAGCCTACTAGCTTCTGTGAGGTGTTCTGGGATAGCCTACTAGCTGGAGGGAGGCCGCAGAGGGTGCGTGATGGGGCATCTGTGAGGAGCAGCCTACTAGCTTCTGTGAGGTGTTCTGGGATAGCCTACTAGCTGGAGGGAGGTCGCAGAGGGTGCGTGATGGGGCATCTGTGAGGAGCAGCCTACTAGCTTCTGTGAGGTGTTCTGGGATAGCCTACTAGCTGGAGGGAGGCCGCAGAGGGTGCGTGATGGGGCATCTGTGAGGAGCAGCCTACTAGCTTCTGTGAGGTGTTCTGGGATAGCCTACTAGCTGGAGGGAGGTCGCAGAGGGTGAGTGATGGGGCATCTGTGAGGAGCAGCCTACTAGCTTCTGTGAGGTGTTCTGGGATAGCCTACTAGCTGGAGGGAGGTCGCAGAGGGTGCGTGATGGGGCATCTGTGAGGAGCAGCCTACTAGCTTCTGTGAGGTGTTCTGGGATAGCCTACTAGCTGGAGGGAGGTCGCAGAGGGTGCGTGATGGGGCATCTGTGAGGAGCAGCCTACTAGCTTCTGTGAGGTGTTCTGGGATAGCCTACTAGCTGGAGGGAGGCCGCAGAGGGTGCGTGATGGGGCATCTGTGAGGAGCAGCATACTAGCTTCTGTGAGGTGTTCTGGGATAGCCTACTAGCTGGAGGGAGGTCGCAGAGGGTGAGTGATGGGGCATCTGTGAGGAGCAGCCTACTAGCTTCTGTGAGGTGTTCTGGGATAGCCTACTAGCTGGAGGGAGGTCGCAGAGGGTGCGTGATGGGGCTTCTGTGAGGAGCAGCCTACTAGCTTCTGTGAGGTGTTCTGGGATAGCCTACTAGCTGGAGGGAGGTCGCAGAGGGTGCGTGATGGGGCATCTGTGAGGAGCAGCCTACTAGCTTCTGTGAGGTGTTCTGGGATAGCCTACTAGCTGGAGGGAGGTCGCAGAGGGTGCGTGATGGGGCATCTGTGAGGAGCAGCCTACTAGCTTCTGTGAGGTGTTCTGGGATAGCCTACTAGCTGGAGGGAGGTCGCAGAGGGTGCGTGATGGGGCATCTGTGAGGAGCAGCCTACTAGCTTCTGTGAGGTGTTCTGGGATAGCCTACTAGCTGGAGGGAGGCCGCAGAGGGTGCGTGATGGGGCATCTGTGAGGAGCAGCATACTAGCTTCTGTGAGGTGTTCTGGGATAGCCTACTAGCTGGAGGGAGGTCGCAGAGGGTGAGTGATGGGGCATCTGTGAGGAGCAGCCTACTAGCTTCTGTGAGGTGTTCTGGGATAGCCTACTAGCTGGAGGGAGGTCGCAGAGGGTGCGTGATGGGGCATCTGTGAGGAGCAGCCTACTAGCTTCTGTGAGGTGTTCTGGGATAGCCTACTAGCTGGAGGGAGTGATCAAAGGTCATTCCCCTGGTAACGCCCACCACGCCTCTTTCGCCTCATATTCAGTTGGCATAGCTACACGATGTGTAGCTACAACGCACGTGGGCATACTACGCATTTGGACATGCTGCGCGTTTGGACATACCACGCATTTGGTCCTAATCCGCATTTGGGCATAGGTAGTGGTGGGCATGTCACACAATGTGAGAGGATTTGCCCAGCCCACACAGCTAAACTAGTCACACCAACCCTCTTCTCATCAACACACCAACCCTCCTCTCACCGGCATATCCTTTTGCCCAGGTTGTGGTGCAGACAGAGGCAGGGGAGGGAGAGGCCGATAACCACACACAAGAAGGCTTTCTAGCACTTCCAACCAACCATTATTCTCACCAGCATATCCCCCAACTCACCGGCATATCCTTGTATCGAGGTTGCGGTGTAGAGGCAGGGGAGAGAGGCCGATAACCACAAAGAGAGACGCTGAGATGCGATAAGCGCTGAAATACACAAAGCCCTGTCAGTCAGGGAAGGGGAGAGAGGAGGATGGACAAAGAGGGGTGCGAAGACGCGGTTTGCACTGAAATGCACGAAGCCCTGTCAGGGAAGGGGAGAGAAGCGGAGGAAGAGAAACTCGAGGGAGGTCAGCCGAGAAACGGGCTGCACCATCAGTGACTCCAGTCCGGATATTAATGCGTAAAATGCCGTGCGTACTAATGGTGCACGGCACGGACTGGACGCACGGCATCAGTCCGGATATTAATGCGTAAAATGCCGTGCGTACGCCGAATGCCCTCTCTTCAATGCGCAGTCTGTGGCATAGGAGAGGCGCAGTGCAGATAGCCCCCACTGCCCTCTGCTACCCCTCACTCCCCCCAAGCACGTTGAGTTGACTCAGTCAACTCACCTGCATGCCGAATCCCCTCTTGAATGCGCCGTCTGTGGCATTGGAGAGGCGCAGTGCGGAAATCCTCCCCCGCCCTCTGCCCTCTCTGTTACCCCCCTCACCCAGTTTCAGGTGACCTTTGAGTTGACTCAGTCAACTCCCTCACCCAGTTTCAGTTTTGAGGCGCCTCAAAACTAGACTCCCTCCCCCAGTTTCAGGTGATCTTTGAGTTGACTCAGTCAACTCACCTGCATGCCGAATCCCCTCTTGAATGCGCCGTCTGTGGCATTGGAGAGGCGCAGTGCGGACACCCCCCCCTGCGCTCCCAGCGCCCCACTGCCTTTCCCCCCAAACGCACTCCCCCCTGTCCGCCCTCCGCCTCCAGTGCTGGTTCTTATGTCCACGTCAGCAGCATCGTCAATATCCAGGGTCCCGGAAAAAGTGGGAGCGGTGCTGATTGGTGGAACGGGGGATGAAGGGGGAAGGGGGGAGGGGAGAAATGGAAAAGGGGGGAATATGTCCCCCGGTGGGATCCGCGGAAACGAGGGGGGATCCACGGAAACGAGGGGGGATCCGCGGAAACGAGGGGGGATCCGCGGAAACGAGGGGGGATCCGCGGAAACGAGGGGGGATCCACGGAAACGAGGGGGGATCCGCGGAAACGAGGGGGGATCCGCGGAAACGAGGGGGGATCCGCGGAAACGAGGGGGGATCCGCGGAAACGAGGGGGGATCCGTGACTTTTGAGTCGACTCAAAAGTCACCTCGAAATGGGAAAAGGGGGGAATACGTCCCCCGGTGGGATCCGCGGAAAGAAGTAAAGGGAGGGGGTGAGAAGGGGGGTGGGCGGAGGGGGGGCGTGAAGGTCGGAATGGGAAGAGGGGAGGAAGGAGAGGGGGTAGGATGAGGGGGAGGGTTGGGATACATGAAGATGTAACTGAAACGAGTCAGCCAGTAGCGCGCACCCATAGAGAGTGACGAGGGTGAAGCAGTTGGTGCAGAGCAGAGCGAAAACGAAGAACTTGTTGCGATTGTAACCAGCCGTCGCGTGAGCTTGCGACAGCACCTGCGACAGCTTCATGACCGCCGGCTACTACTCCTGACTCCGTACGCGCTACTAGCTGCAGCGTCTCTGCGAAAAATTCGCCGTCAATAATACTGGCTGTACGCGGTTAGTTAATCGCCGCATTATTCCATACGTACGCCAGTCACCGCTACTACGTGACACGACTGAAAAGGCGGGATTCGTTTTGATGGCGCTCACCGCGCTTACTGCGCTCACTGCGCTCACTGCTTGACCATGCCTTGTTTGGTCACTTGGCGGAGGAATCAGAAACCCCCCTGCTTAAAGCCCGTGTCTACATTTGTGGTTGCTGTTTTCAAATCAGAAACATTTGAAAGAGGGTAACCTAATAAACTGAGCTACTTAGCCGCTAACTCGCCCAATCCCTTCAAAACATTTGAATCCGGCCTCGATCACAATTGTGTACAGATTTGGCTTACCCCAGGATTTCGATCCCCCTCCCCCTCCAATTGCGATTCCCCCTCCCCCTCCAATTGCGATTCCCCCCTCCCCCCTCCAATCGCAATTCCCCCTCCCCCTCCAATTTCGATTCCCCCTCCCCCCTCCAATTGCTATTCCCCACTCCCCCCTCCAATTACGACCCCCCCTCCCGCCTCTCCCCAAATTTCGGTCCCCTCGTCCCCCTCAAATTCCTCTCCCCCCTCCAATCTCGCAACTCTCGCTTCTCGATGCTTGCGAATTCCGCATTCTCTGTCGTCAGTTTTCCAGTTTCGCCTCTCTCGTAAGCCAATCACGCAAAACCAGGCCCACAGATCCTAAAGCTACACCACGAACCCCCTCAAATGTAGTCGCCGGCTTTAAGAAGGGTTCCTGACATATTATTCGTGTTTTCGCACGTTTCTACGTGGTGCTATGGGTTGCTCCAGCGTCAGCTGTGGGGGCATTTGACGACATGTTTGGGTGTGGTGGGGGAAGGTGTGGGGGCATTTGAGGACAGCGTCAGGTGTGGTGGCATCCAGCCCCCTCAACGAATGGCAACCTCAAGCCGATTTGGCAGGCAACCCAAGAAAGTAACCCATTTCAGATATGTACACTTTCGTAAAGTTCTTACTCTGAAACCATGAGTCACCTTTTAGCGAGTATTTTCCACAACCCAGCTCCGTGTCCTGGGCTGCAGCGAGATTATGCAGAGCAGAGCCAGTCCCTAGCCCAGCAGACACCATCTTTCGTCGGCAATACCAAGGCTGGATCTCCCTCGAGGCCCGCTGCGGCGAGTCCCCTGAGGGCCAGCTCGATTCTGCGTCGAAGCTGGCGGTCGCTGGTAGGGTAACCAGGCCCGGCGAAGGAGAACGGTGGATTCGCATATTTGACGAACGTCAGGCTGCTTGTCGTTTCGTCGCTTTTAGTTTCGTTTACGTCGCGTTTGCAAAATCAGCCTCTAGCTGCTAATAAGGAAACCCTTCTCATTGCCCCAGCTCGCCTGCATTCCCGAGTCACGTCCTCGTTTCTAGCCTTCCTCGTTTCTGGCATGCGATATGACTGAAGCCTGATCGGTTTCGTCATTTTCGTAACCTTGCACTAGAAGAGGAAGATTCGTTATCTTTGAAGTTTCTCGGCGGATTCAAACCTCGTCAGGGTCCTTGTCATCCAGCCTGGCCAGCATGACGATATCTTTCCTGTCTCGGCTGCTAGCGTGCTTCCTGATCCTAGCCGTCGGATTGAGCCACGTGGCGGCCATCCGGTTCGAGGTGACGGCGTACAGCAAGTGTCTGGGGGAGGAGGTTCAGGAGGGCACTCTCGTGGTGGCGTCGTACCTGGTGGTGCCGAGCGGGGAGAGCAGCGATCACACCAAGATCACTGTTAAGGTGAGCAAAACGAGCACTTAGTGATGAGTGTTAAGGTGTTCAGAGAGAAGCAGGACGTGGTACTCCCGTGGTGGCGCCTTTCCTGGTGGTGCCGAGCGGGGAGAGCATCGATCACACCAAGATCACTGTTAAGGTGAGCAAAACGAGCACTTAGTGATGAGTGTTAAGGTGTTCAGAGAGAAGCAGGACGTGGTACTCCCGTGGTGGCGCCTTACCTGGTGGTGCCGAGCGGGGAGATCAGCGATCACATCAAGATCACTGTTAAGGTGAGCAAAACGAGCACTTAGTGATGAGTGTTAAGGTGTTCAGAGAGAAGCAGGACGTGGTACTCCCGTGGTGGCGCCTTACCTGGTGGTGCCGATCGGGGAGAGCAGCGATTAAGGTGAGCAAAGCGAGCATTTGGGCGTGGCGTCATGGTGGAGAAGGGAAATCAGGGGGCGGTTCAAGGGGGTACTCTTGTCGTGGTGAGAGCAACGACCACACCAAGATCACGGTTAAGAGTGGGCAAAGCGAGCGCTATGCTCATACTGCTTAGGTGAGGATAAATGTGCGTCCGTGCACAGCATTATACTGAACAATGCAATTCCAGTGCACATAATGGCATGATCTGATTTCCATTGCATGGCATGGCATGGCAGGTGACATCCCACTTTGGACGGCAGCTGCACTGGCAGAGTAGCATGGAGGAGGGGCACTTGGGATTCACGGATTCACACATTGTATTCAATGATGTTGCCGTGATATGTCATGGTTTGGCAGGTGACATCCCCATTTGGCCGGCAGCTGCACTGGCAGAGCAGCGTGGAGGAGGGGCACTTCGGATTCACGGCCAAGGAGTCCGGGCAGTTCATGGCGTGCTTTTGGATGCCGCATGGCACGCCGGGGGAGCACTCTGTCATGGTGAGTAGTGTGTCAGAAGTGAGTGTGTCAGAAGTGAGTGTGTCAGACTCAAAAAATGGTGAACACTCTGTTCTGGTGCGTTAACAGGGACCAAGTGTAATGAGTCTATTTTCCAGTCGACTAAAAAAATGGTGAACACTCTGTTCTGGTGCGCGCTAACAGGGAGCGCGCGATCATGGTATGAGCGTGTGCTTAAAGAAGGCTCGAGGTTCAGCACATTGGACTCACAGCCAAGGAGTATTTTGAGTCGACTCAAAATACACTCTGTTCTGGTGCGCGCTAACAGGGAGCACGCGATGATGGTATGAGCGTGTGGTTAAAGAAGGTTCGAGGTTCAGCACGTGGGATTCACAGCCAAGGAGTCCAGGCAGTTCACAGCGTGCTTCTGGATGCCGCAGGGAACGCCGGGGGAGCACTGCGATATGGTGAGCTAGAAGGGCGCACTCTGTCACGGTGAGTATGTCAGAAGTGAGTATGTCAGAAGTGAGTATGTCAGAAGTGAGTATGTCAGAAGTGAGTATGCTGAGCTGAGTTGACTCAAGGGTGCGATGCCGAGAGTCCGGGCAGTTCATGGCGGCGTGCTTCTGGATGCCGCACGGCATGTGGTGACTTTTGAATTGACTCAAAAGTCGCACGGCACGCCTGGGTAGAACTCCTTTGTAGTAACCTAAAAAGGATGTAGTATGTGTGTAGCTCCATTGTAGCATGTGGAGTCTACTCAAGGTGTTTTTGAGAATTCTCAAAGACACATTGAGTCCACTCAAGATTCACATCGTATCTGGACAAAGTACACGGTTACTTTGCAACTACTCCACCACACTGCGCAGTACACTTCCTGTTGTAGCAAACACCATGACCCCCAGTTGAGGCACAGATAGCTGGGGCAGGCGACTTCTGATTGTATCTCCTAGTTACCTTTTTTTTTTTTTTTGAGGCGCCTCAAAAATCATCTCCTAGTCACCTGATGGACCGACTCTCGGGCCCCTCACCAGTCTCCAGATTGAGCCTTGAGGTGGACTGTGCACCGAATCATCATGCTCCAGAAACATCATGCTCTGGGCACTGAGGTGGATCTGGAGTGGCAGCCAGGCGTGGTGGCAGCTACTTGTGGTAAATGGACTGCGAAACTCTCATCATGCCATCCGTTTGATGGCATCATCATCATCACATGGGAATATTGACTGCGCTAAGGCCTGGGAATACTGGCCTGCAACTCAGAGTGCGCTCTCTGGCTGCCCCGTCATCATCATCACGTGGTGCCTATCTCCTTCTCCCCAATCCAGGTGGACCTGGAGTGGCGGTCAGGCGTGGCAGGTATGGACTGGATGGCCTCAGTCTGGCTATCCAGTCCAGTCATCTGAGAAGCCAAACAGCTTACCCCATCCACAAGCTGACTCACAAATACCCTCACTCCACAATGGATGCCGTTTCTGCCCCAATCAGGTGGATCTGGAGTGGCGGTCAGGCGTGGCGGCTAAAGATTGGGCGAGCATTGCGAAGAAAGAGAAGATCGATGTGAGTAGCAGCTAACGGCTAACGGCGGAGCAGCAGACAGCTAACGGCACCGCGGCTTTGCTCTTCAGCACCGCGGCTAACAGCTTTGCTCTTCTGCTGAACGTCAATGTTTTGCGCTTCACCAATCGTACCACCGTTTTGCTCGCCTTTTGTTATAACATGCTACTGGAGCACCTTATAGAGAGTATGCACTGCATGCGCAACTCCCCTTGTTATGTTCGCATTTCGACTGATGTTCTTCATTGGCGTCATGCCCCAACATATGGCTGTGTGTGGCATGGGAAACACGTATGCCTGGCTGGCGTTTGTCGTGTCATGGCATGGCATGGCATGGTATACCATATGGTATAACTTCCCTTTTTATGGCATGCTGATTGCACAACAGGGCATGGGGTTGGAGCTGAGGAAGTTGGATGAGGCAGTGAGGGCCATCCGAGATGAAATGACCTACTTCAGGGGGAGGTGAGGCGCTGGGAAGGTGGGATGCTGGGGAGGTGAGACGCCGGGAAGGTGGGATGCTGGGGAGGTGAGGCGTTGGTCAGTTGGGATACTGGGAATGCAGACAAGGTTCTGAAGGATTGTGAACGCACTGGAACTGGATGAGGCAGTTATGGGGGTCCGAGATGAGACGACAGTTTGAGGGTGAGGTGGAATGCTGCGAAGGCGGGATGCTGGGAAGGTGGGATACTGGGGAGGTGGGATTCTGGGGAGGTAGACAGTTTTGAAAGTGTCTCAGACACGGAATTTTGATGAGGTTGAGATGACCTACTTCAGGGCGAGGTGGGATACAGGGCAGGTGAGATACAGGGCAGGTGGGATGCTGGGAGCAACATGCTGGTCAGTTGGATTACTTGGGGGGTATAAAACGTTTGGAAGAAGAGGGTGGAATCCCGACCCATGTAAGTAAGTCTGTTAAACTGTGCCAACCTGCCAGCATCAGCTGACAATGGCTCGACAATATCAAAGCATTCTGCCCCCCCCCCCGTCACTTTAGCTAACCCCCCTGCTGCCATGCCCTTCCCATCCCATTCCTCAACTCGTCTCCTCCTCTCATGTTCCTCCTCTTTGTCGTTCCATGCATTTCTTTCAATACAGGGAAGCGGAGATCCGGGATTCAAACGAGCGGACCAATGAGCGGGTGGCCTTCATTAGTATCACATCGCTCCTCATCTGTGTGGCCCTAGCAGCTCTCCAGCTCTGGTTCCTCCTCTCCTACTTCCACCGCAAAAAGCTGCTCTAAGTGGGCTTTAAGGTCTCTAACGCCGAACAGCCCTCCAGCTCTGGTTCCGCCTCTCCTACTTCCACCGCAAAAGGCTGTTCTAAGTGGGCTTTGAGCTGCTCTGAGGGGCTTTAAGACCTCTGAAGCTAATCAGCCTTCCAGCTCTGGTTCCTCTCCTACTTCCACAGCAAAAAGTTGCTCTGAGGGATTTCTAAGCCCTCCTCAGAACTCTAAGACTATACCCTTAACTCAAACAGCTCAACAGCCAAACAGTCAAACAGCCTTCGAGCTTTGGTTCCTCCTCTCCTGCTTCCATTGCAACAAGATGCTCTACTGAATCATAGAAGGCCCTTATGCTTCTAGAAGCTGTCTATGGGGAGGAAAAGTTTGTGTTGTAGAATAATCTAGGTGGTGTAGTCTTCTGAAGCGTGCACATCAACTCGCAATAGAGATGTACCATCCGTATATCGAGCAGAGCAGATTTCTTTTATCAACATTCTCCTAGTTATTGGTTATGGTGCGATAACTGTAGAGTTTCGAAGTTGATTTCTCTTCCTCTTGTAGCTATACCTCCCTCGTGCTATCTGGAGTCTCTGGTCTTATAGCGGAGGCTTCGCGAAAACATCTACATTCCATCTTCTGCAGAAACGCAGGCAACCTGGTTAGCGTACGCGCGTGTGATCCTATCCCTTAGTACACGTATTGTAGGTAGGTTGCTAACGGGTTCCTCCTGTAGCGCCCCCACTAAGCAGTCGCGCCGAGCCCTGTTCGCCGCACGCGCACCTCGTGCGGCCGCCACCGAACGATCAACCCGCCGCATTGACCTCGTGAGGCCGCCACCGCATTGACCTCGTGAGGCCGCCACCGCATTCACCCATTTCCGAAGCTCGGCCGCAGTCTCGCCTTCGCGATGGGCTCGATGGCGCTATCGCGGGGCGCCGTCAGATGGTCCGTCGCGCCGCTGCTAGCTCCATCGCGATCCAGCGTTGCTCGCTTCGTCACATCGCGTTTAGCCCATGCGCCGGTCGCGGCATCGCGGCCATCGGGCCTCGCCACGAGCCACCGGAGCCTCCCCTCTCAGTTTCTCGGCGATTCCGCCGGCACGAGCTCGTTCGGGTCTGCTGTACGGCTTAACGCGGTATGATACTATTGGGTATGGCACTATGGGTTATGACACTATGGGTTATGACACTATGGGTTATGACACTATGGGGTATGACACTATGAGGTATGACACTATGGGGTATGACACTATGGGGTGCGACACTATGGGATATGACACTATGGGTTATGACACTATGGGGTATGACACTATGGGGTATGACACTATGGGGTGCGACACTATGGGGTATGACACTATGGGGTATGACACTATGGGGTGTGACACTATGGGGTATGACACTATGGGCTATGACTCTATGGGCTATGACACTATGGGGTGCGACACTATGGGGTATGACACTATGGGGTATGACACTATGGGGTATGACATTATGGGTTATGAAACTATGGGGTAGGACACTTTGGGGTATGACACTATGGGTTGTGACACTATGGGGTATTACACTATGGGTTATGACACTATGGGGTATTACGCTCTGGGGTGTGACACTATGGGGTATGACACTATGGGTTTTGACACTATGGGGTATGACACTATGGAGTATTACACTATGGGTTATGACACTTTGGGGTATTACACTATGGGGTGTGACACTATGGGGTATGACAGTATGGGTTATGAAACTATGGGTTATGACACTATGGGTTATGACACTATGGGGTAGGACACTTTGGGGTATGACACTATGGGTTGTGACACTATGGGGTATTACACTATGGGTTATGACACTATGGGGTATTACACTCTGGGGTGTGACACTATGGGGTATGACACTATGGGTTTTGACACTATGGGTTATGACACTATGGGGTATGACACTATGGGGTATGACACTATGGGTTATGACACTCATGGGGTATGACACTATGGGGTGTGACACTATGGGGTATGACACTATGGGGTGTGACACTATGGGGTATGACACTATGGGTTATGACACTATGGGGTATGACACTATGGGTTATGACACTATGGGGTATGACACTATGGAGTATTACACTATGGGTTATGACACTTCGGGGTATTACACTATGGGGTGTGACACTATGGGGTATGACACTATGGGATGTGAAACTATGGGGTAGGACACTTTGGGGTATGACACTATGGGTTGTGACACTATGGGGTATTACACTATGGGTTATGACACTATGGGGTATTACACTCTGGGGTGTGACACTATGGGGTATGACACTATGGGTTTTGACACTATGGGTTATGACACTATGGGGTATGACACTATGGGGTATGACACTATGGGGTATGACACTATGGGTTATGACACTCATGGGGTATGACACTATGGGGTGAGACACTATGGGGTATGACACTATGGGGTATGACACTATGGGGTATGACACTATGGGGTATGAGACTATGGGTTATGACACTTATGGAGTATGATACTATGGGGTGTGGCGCTATGGGGTATGACACTATGGGTTATGACACTATGGGGTATGACACTATGGGGTATGACACTATGGGGTATGACACTATGGGATGTGACACTATGGGGTATGACACTGTGGGTTATGACACTCATGGGGTATGACACTATGGGGTGTGACACTATGGGGTATGACACTATGGGGTGTGACACTATGGGGTATGACACTATGGGTTATGACACTATGGGGTGTGACACTATGGGGTATGACACTATGGGTTATGACACTATGGGGTATGACACTATGGGGTATGACACTATGGGGTATGAGACTATGGGGTATGACACTTATGGAGTATGATACTATGGGGTGTGGCGCTATGGGGTATGACACTATGGGTTATGACACTATGGGGTATGACACTATGGGGTATGACACTATGGGGTATGACACTATGGGATGTGACACTATGGGGTATGACACTGTGGGTTATGACACTCATGGGGTATGACACTATGGGGTGTGACACTATGGGGTATGACACTATGGGGTGTGACACTATGGGGTATGACACTATGGGTTATGACACTATGGGGTGTGACACTATGGGGTATGACACTATGGGTTATGACACTATGGGGTATGACACTATGGGGTATGACACTATGGGGTCTGACACTTTGGGGTATGACACTATGCGGTGTGACACTATGGGGTATGACACTATGGGTTATGACACTATGGGGTATGACACTATGGGGTATGAGACTATGGGTTATGACACTTATGGAGTATGATACTATGGGGTGTGGCGCTATGGGGTATGACACTATGGGTTATGACACTATGGGGTATGACACTATGGGGTATGACACTATGGGGTATGACACTATGGGATGTGACACTATGGGGTATGACACTGTGGGTTATGACACTCATGGGGTATGACACTATGGGGTGTGACACTATGGGGTATGACACTATGGGGTGTGACACTATGGGGTATGACACTATGGGTTATGACACTATGGGGTGTGACACTATGGGGTATGACACTATGGGTTATGACACTATGGGGTATGACACTATGGGGTATGACACTATGGGGTATGACACTATGGGGTATGACACTATGGGGTATGAGACTATGGGTTATGACACTATGGGGTATGACACTATGGGGTGTGACACTATGGGGTATGACACTATGGGTTATGACACTATGGGGTATGACACTATGGATTATGAAACTATGGGGTCTGACACTTTGGGGTATGACACTATGCGGTGTGACACTATGGGGTATGACACTATGGGTTATGACACTATGGGGTATGACACTACGGGTTATGACACTATGGGGTATGACACTACGGGTTATGACACTATGGGTTATGACACTATGGGGTGTGACACTATGGGTTATGACACTATGGGGTATGACACTATGGGGTATGAAACTATGGGGTCTGACACTTTGGGGTATGACACTATGCGGTGTGACACTATGGGGTATGACACTATGGGTTATGACACTATGGGGTATGACACTACGGGTTATGACACTACGGGTTATGACACTATGGGGTATGACACTACGGGTTATGACACTATGGGTTATGACACTATGGGTTATGACACTACGGGTTATGACACTATGGGGTGTGACACTATGGGTTATGACACTACGGGTTATGACACTATGGGGTATGACATTATGGGTTATGAGACTATGGGTTATGACAATGCGGTATGGGTGAACACCGTCTGACAAGGTATGGTTTTCTTCGGCATCGGTGCATGAGGTGTGGCTTGCCTTGGTGTGCTGTGACGAAAAAGGCTGGATCAGTAGGGTTCTATTTCTCCCTCATCCATAGGATGTGTTTTGTTTTTTAGAATTCTCAAAGACTGGATTAGTGGGGTTCTATTTCTCCCTCATCCATTGCCTCTCTTCCCATCCACACCCCTCCCTCCCAGAGTTCATACCTCTGCATCCCTCTGTACGCCTGAGCTTCTCTTCGTTTGCCATGCACCCATACGCACCGCTGTGCACCGCTGTGCACCTCTGTGTTTACGTGTGAACCCCTCTGCACCCCTCTGTACTTCTGTGCTTGTCTGTTTATGCCTCACGCCGCTCTTGGGTCTCATCCCTTCATGGGGTTTTCCCTACCTTTGCTCGGCTCCGCTCCTTGACTGTATGGGGTCTCATCTCATCACATCACTTTATGGGGCTTTCCCTACCTTTTCCCTACCTTTGCTCGTCTCCGCTCCTTGACTGTATGGGGTCTCATCTCATCACATCACTTTATGGGGCTTTCCCTACCTTTTCCCTACCTTTGCTCGTCTCCACTCCTTGACTGCATCGCAGGGGCAGGACCTAACACACATCCCAACCGGCCACAGAAACGCTCCGATCCTCCCCAAAATAGAGGCAGCAGGGTGGTCACGCAAAGCAGGAGGCAAGTCAGGGGGGGGCAACAGCAGCAAAGCAGCCAAACCCAAGGCGAAGTCGTGGAAGGAACGGCACGAGAAGTTCGTAAAGCCGTTCATCCTCGATGTCTACATCTCCAAGCGTTACGTGAGCGCTAAGGTTATGCATAGGGTTACCAGCCGGGTGGTTTCAGTAGCCACTACAAGTGCGAAGGACCTGCGGCTGTCGCTGCCGTCCTTGGTGGATGAGAATGCGTGCCGGGTGATTGGGAGACTGATCGCTGAGAGATCGAAGGATGTAGACGTGTTTGCGGTGGTGTTTAGGTTGAAGAAAGGGCAGAAGTATGAAGGGAAGCTGGCTACTGTGGTGGATACGATGGTGGACGAAGGGGGAATCATGCTACTGTAGTCCTTGGCTGATTACCGTTGCTTATATAGTGGCATGCACCAGATGCACTAAGGAGGAAAGCCGTGTACTGTGGTAAAGCTGCAAAAAAGAGTGCAAAGAAGAGGAGTGCAAAAAAGAGGAGTGCAAGAAAAGGGAGTGCGAAAAAGGGGAGTGCAAGTCTGTCATGATGTATCCATGTACATGATGTTCCACAGTGAATCCAGAAGCTTATCAACATCCAGCCACCAGCACTCTCTGATCTCCAGGCTCAAACTACCATGGGAACACGCAACCACCAAGCATGACACGATTCAAGCTTGTCACGAAATATCAACCCGCATGATGACCCAGAGTGAATCCGGAAGCTTATTAGCTTTCAGCCGCCAGCATTCTCTGATTTCTATCCTCCTCAAACTACGGGACAACCTTCCAATATCATCCGGCAGTGCAGCCAAGCTGCTGCAGCAAACAATAGAGAGTCGCTCTATAAGGGGGATCTGTGTTAAAGAAGATGGAAGTTCCTCTAACGAGGGGAGGAAATGGAGCAGGAGCGCCTGTAGGGAAGGGAAATAGGGAGCTGTGGATTCGGGAAGCGACTTGAGTGATTTGCACCGGCGAATAGAGAGCGTTTTGAGAGAAGGGAGGAGGGCAAGAGAGGGGGGCAGGGAGGCGATAGCTGGGCAGGTATCGAGTGTGAGAGAGTGGAGAGAGGAGAGGAGGTGGAGGGAGGAAGGTAGGGAGGCGAGATGCGGCAAGTTGGAGAGTGAGAGGTGGTGAAGGGAGGAGAGGGAGGTGAGGGAGGAGGGAAGCTGTGTGAGATTCCGACAGAGGTCAAAATGCAGGAGGTGCAATGTGCCGTGTGAGGAGAGAGCGGAGAACACAGCGTCAGGGAATGAGATAAAGGCCGAAGAATCACAAGCCCTGTTGAGAGGCTGAGTCACAGGGCCAGCTGTAATTTCCCCCCATGGGTAGGATCCTTGGAGTGTGAGTGACTGTAATGAAGGGAAAGGGGCCATAGGAGGGAGAATGGCTTGGTTTCCATTCACCACGACTGGCAACACCACCACGATTGCTTTCTTCAGCTGCCCGATTCCTTCTGGTAGGCGCTCCAGACTGGGGAGATTGGCCAGGTGAAGAGTTTTCAGCTCGGGCAGCTGCCCGAGATCGTCAGGAAGCAGCTTCAGGCTGCCCATGCCAGAAACCTCGAGGTGCTGGAGACGGCACAAGGCAGAGACGGACGCTGGGAGGTGGATCGAGCAGCAGCCTTGCAGAGTCAACCGTCGAAGGGAGTTGAGGAGCCCAAGCGACTCCGGGACCCTGAAGAGGCCTGGAAACCCGATCACTTTAAGCGAGGTCAAGGAGTGGAGGCGGCTGGTTTGGTCGGGGAGGCGAAAGGGGAAAGGAGGAGGGGGAGGGAGAGGAGTGGAGGATGCGGAGGGGTAGGGAGGGGAGGTAGGTGAAGTAAATGGATGCACAGCAATATCCGTCTCCTTTCCACCCATCCACTGGGCTCCTGGTGCTCCCTCCTCCTCCCCTTCCTCCTCCTGCTCCTCCCCTTCCTCTTCCTTCTCCTCCTCCTCTTCCTCTGCACACTCCCCAACAACCTCCCCTTCCTCCTCCTCCATTCCTTTCACCCCCACACCCTCAGCACCCTCATCAACATTTCTCATCGCCAGTCCTTCGCCCCCCTCACTGTGACTATACAGGCTGTCACTATATCGAAGCACTATCCTCTGCAGCTGCGGCAGTAGGCAGAGCCCTTCAGGAAGCTGCGTTATAAGCTGGCAGTTGACTATAACGAGGGAGTGGAGGGTGGAGAGGTGGGCAAGGCCGTCTGGCAGCTCCTTTAATCGAGGGCATGTGACTAAAACGAGGGAGCGGAGAGAGGAGAGGCGGGAAAGCCCCTGGGGGAGGGAGGAGAGGCAGGGGCAGTGGCGTATGGAGATGTGATGAAGAGATAAGAGGGAGGGGAGGGGGGAGAGTGCTGGTGATGATGGTATTGGTAGTGGGGGTGGCGATGGCATGGCCGTTGCATCTGGGCATGGTAGGGACAGAAATTTCAGCTTGGGACACCTCGTGACGGTCAGTTGCTGCAAATTTTCCAGCTGCCCGAGAGACACGGGCAGGCTGACAAGCCCTTCCATGGAGTGGATCTTCAGAATTTTCAGCTCCAGCAGCAGACCGATATCCTCGGGCAGGCTGTCCATGCCAGGGCAGCTGATATCGAGACGCGTGAGGGATGAGAGGAGGCGGAAGGAGGGGGGGAGAACGTGGAATGAGTCAGACAGGCATAGCCCCAGAGACTGTAGGTTTGGTAGATGTACAGTGCTTGGGGGGAGGGCAGTAAGAGAGGGGAGGGAAGATAGGTGAAAGTGAGTGAGGGAGGTTAGGCAATGGAGGGAAGGAGGAAGGGAGGAGAGATGGCCACAATCCTCGATCTGTAGCCATGTTAGGGTGTGAAGATCGCAGAAAGAGTCGGGCAGCTGAAAAAGATTCTGACACCCGGTGATGTGAATGAGTTCCAGTGAGCCGAGCTGCGCAAAAAGAGGCGGCAAGCATTGCAGCGTCTGACAGCAGACACGCATCTCCCGGAGATTTTTCAGATGCCCGATGTTGACGGGCAGGAACTCCAAGCTTGGAGCAAGGATCCTGAGCACTTGGAGGGATGTAAGGCTTTCTGACATGACCTCGGGCAGTCTAGTAAGGCTCATAGATGATACGTCTAGGGTTTCAAGACGCGTTAGGGTGGAGATGGAGGGAGGAATCGAGTTGATGTACTGCGCGCAATGCAAAAGAAGATGCTCTAATCGCGTACAGCTTCTGAATAACACGTCTACTGCTTGCTCTGTAATTCCGGGCAGATGGTTTCTTTGGTCCTCCCGGTGCTCATCCCCAGTCTGACGTGTCAGACACAGTTGACTCCGTTGACCTCGCTGTCCGCTACAAGCAGCTTCTTCAATCGCGTACAGGGACAGGGTAACCAACTTGCTACAGTGTCTTCCGATTGCTTCGATAAAAGCGTCATCGATAAAGTCGAGGCTCTCCCGTTCGAGATGCAGACGGGTGAGACTAGGATAACGCGAGAGCGACCGCATGAGGCGGCGGGAGGAGGTGGCAGAACCGGATGTGACTGTAACGGAGGATAGCTCGAGCAGCGCGAGGCGGCGCCATCGCTTACAGACAACCGCGTGGTTGAGCGACGCGGAGTCGCCGAAGGAAGCCGACCGTTGCGGCGCGGCGGTGCTAGGAGCATAGTAACGCGCGTGGTTCAGCGGGTCGGCGCGGGAAGCCAAGAAGCGGAAAACGAGGCGCAGATGATCGTCTGTGAGGCGATTGGCTGGACTAGTGAGCGCGTCGCAGGCTATCTCATCCATGCTCGCGATTGGCCCGTCGAAAAAGTAGGCACGGAACCGACCCGTAACACACACAAGTAATAAGAACGGAAATACGACGAGGAAGTTTGACGTGGGGAACGGCTAGTGAGTGAAACACCGACATGGATTTTATGAGAAGAACTGGCGAGCCAAGACGCCAGGGATGGAGCTATGAGTGATGGCCAAACGAAACCCCATGGTTCACGAAGGCAGCACAGGAAGCGTGGTATCTCAGATTTCGCAAATCCAGCAACGAAACTGAAACGCCAATGACGTCGCAGGGTTATCTGCGAATTCATGTTGCGCGACGTCAGTCGCGAAGAAGCCCCGGGTAACATGCCGAAAGCTCGAGGCGAATTCAACATTTCGCGGATGGAAGCGAAACCAGGATCAAACAAATGAAGCAAAATGCCGTCTGTTCAGGGCCGTGCCAAATTCATTATACCTCTTAACCTTACCCAACCGTTTTACATTCCTAGTGAAATGCGCATAAACATGAAGCACCTACTTCAACCGCATTGAACTGAACTCGTATGGCACACCGTTTACACACCACGCTCCTGCCAAATTCACGTACTACACAGTGAATTTGGGACTAGATTCTTCTGGAGTCTAGGGATCCATACTTAGTTGTCCTACCTCTCTCGTTCCTCATTCGCTCCTCCCCGCAATTCCCCCTTCGTGCGCTTTCTTTCCACCTCTGTATCCGTCTACTGAAGGAGCGAAAGCAAAGGCCTATAAGCGTTTGTGTTTGTCCTCCCGCCGCTCCCATGGCGCGTAGCGCCCCTCGAGCAGCTCGTCTCACCGCGTCGCACCCTCGTTTGCTTCTGGCGCTCGCTTCGCTCTTCGCTTTACTCCCCGCGACTCGCTTCGGGTGCCATGCCTGGGGCCACGACGGGCACGCGTTCACGTGCGCCGTCGCTCAGGTGAGGTTGCTTCGACGTATGGAATGAGTATGCTTACTCGAAATTCGCATGCGCGATCGCTCAAGTGAGGCTTTTGAAAAGGAATGCTGCATAGCAACTCGGATTCACGTGCCCTATTGCTCAGGCAAGGTTCTTTAAACGAATGGAGTGATGTATACCTACTTGGATTCTTGTAGCGACCAACATACTATTTGAGGAGTAATTTAAGGAGTATGCTCGTGTTACGGCGGCCACGCATTCAAACTCGCCGTCGACAAGGATTTATTCGTGGCTGCGTGGCAATACCGTATTGGTTTCTGAGATTTCTACAAAAAAAAACAATGTGGATGCGTGGCAAGACCTTGTCCGCAATGGCGTCTGGCTAAAGCCCCCCAAAAGAAAGAGAGAAAGAAGAAAAGAAACGGCGTCTGCCTTGCCATCTTCTTGGCTCCTCCTCGCGCCTTCTCGACAGACGATGCTGTGTGCGGCTTTTGAGAATTCTCAAAAGCCTAACCCTGCCTTGCCATACGCTCTGTTCCTCGTCCCGCCTTCTCGACAGACGATGCAGCAGCAGCGGTGGCCCCGCTGCTCCCCCGCAGCGCCAAAAGCAGTCACCCTGTCGTGTGCTCGTGGACGGATCAGGCCTTTTCTCTCCCCACCACATCCATGCATCCATGGCTCCCCCGCCCTCCCACACACTCTGCAGGCTCTGCTGACGGAATTCAGAGGTGCCTTACAAGCACCTCACGCCTTGCCCGCTGTATTCATTCTCCCCTCACTGCATAGAAACATGCTCCCACGCCCACCCACACAGGCCGCATGCTCTGGTGACGCAGCAGCAGCAGTGGCGGCGCTGCTTCGCCCCAGCACTGTGTTTTCACTGTCTGCTCGTGGGCTGATCAGGCCTTCCCATGCCCCCCTCCCCCCCGCCCCCAATTCCCCCCCTCACCCTTCAATTCCCCCCCCTATCCATGCCCCCTGCTAGGGGCAGTCTCCCTGCTGTGTGCTCGTGGGCTGATCGGGCCTTCCCATGCCCCCTTACCCCCCCCATTTCCCGCCTCTATCCAGGCTCTGCTGTCTGACGAGGCAGCAGCAGCAGTGGCGGCTCTTCTCCCTCTCAGCGCCAAGGGCAGTCTCCCTGCCGTGTGCTCATGGCCCGATGTCATCGGGCACACCAAGGGATGGGCGTGGTCCAGGCCGCTGCACTTCATTGACACGCCGGACTTTGCATGCTCCTATGATGAAACCCGTTAGTCAAAATCAGAGGTACCTTGAGGTGCGGTGCGGTACGGCCACACCACAGGATTGGCGCACCACACCACTAGGTGACTTTTGAGTTGACTCAAAAGGCACCTTATCCCATGGCATCCCCTCCCATTCTTTTGAGTCGACTCAAAAGTCACCAGTGGTCCAGGCCTCTGCACTTCACCGACACGCCTGACTTCGCGTGTTCCTATGCCGTGATGAAACCCGTGAGTGAGGTCGACTTGAAGGTGCTCCCGAGGTAATTAATCACGACGTCAGTCTCCCTGCAGTGTGATAGCGATGGGCGCGGTCCAGGCCTCTGCCCTTCTTTGCCCGCCGGACTTCGCATGCTCCTATGATGAAACCCGTGAGTCAAAATCAGAGGTACCTTGAGGTGCGGTGCGGTACGGCCACAGCCACACCACAGGATGGGCGTGGTCCAGCAGGCCCCTGCACTTCATTGCTGCGCCTGACTTCGCATGCTCCTGTGATGATCATGAAACTCGTGACCCAAGGTAACCCCAAGGTAACACCAAGGGGGGTCAAAGGTGCTCCCATCCCAACGTATTGCCAAGGTGCTCCCAGGGCAGTCTCTTGGCTACCCTTGAGGTGCGCCAACGGTAGTCTCACTGCCATGCGCTTGTGGGCTGATGCCATCTGGCCCGGTATGCTTCTGGCCCATGTGCGTGACCAATGCAATCTTCAACTATGCTTCCCAGCTTCTTTTGAGGCGCCTCAAAAGGCTCTTCTCTCACTATAACATGTCTCCCTCCCCCCCGCCCCCCCTCCCCCGCGCCCACCCTTCCTCCCCCGCCCCCTCCACGGCTGCCTCCCCTCTCCTTTTTTGAGGCGCCTCATTTTTGAGGCGCCTCAAAACAAGACTTTTTTGAGGCGCCTCAAAAATAGACTCCTCGCGCCCACCCTTCCTCCCCTGCCCTCTCCACGGCTGCCTCCCCTCTCCTCTCCAGGCCACTGTGCCTTCGCCCACCATCTCGGTGTCTGCATTGCCAATGCTATCCTCAACTACACTTCCCAGCTCCTCACCTACTGCTCCTTCCATCTCTCCCTCTCCCTTCCTCTTCCCCTCCAGGTGACTGTGCCTTTGCCCACCACCCGGGAGTCTGTGTTGCCAATGCCATCCTCAACTACACCTCCCAGCTCCTCTCTTACTCGCCCCAGGTGATTTTTGAGTCGACTCAAAAATCCACCCACTCCCCCTCCCACCTCCTCTCCTACCCCCGCCGCTCCTCACCCCTATCCGCCTCCTCCCACCCCACTGAACCTCTTAATTTCTCCCCCCCTTCCCTCACCGCTTCCTCCCGTCGAAGCCTCATGAGGGGGTTTTATGAGGTGGGAGGGCTGGCGCTGGGGGGAGGTAGGGGGGAGGCGGAAAGGGAGGAGGGAGAATGGGAGGAGGGAGGAGAAGGGAGAGAAAAGGAGGAGGGAGGTGAAGGGAGAGAAGGGGAGGAGGGAGGGGAAGGGGAGGAGGAGATGGTGCGGGTCGTGAAGGCAGTGGTAGGGGAAGGTGTGAGGAGTGCTGCTCATGCCTCCCTTGTTGCTCCCGACATTGCTGCGACTGCTGCTGCTGCTGCTGCTGCCGCCTCTGCTACTCTTGTTGGTGCTGCTGCTGCTAGTGAGCACGGAGCACCAGGTGCAGGGTCCATAAGGCGCTACAATCTGACCGAAGCACTCATGTTCCTGGCGCACTTTGCAGGAGACATACATCAGGTAATATTGGGAATAGATGGTAATATTGGTAATATTGGTAATGTACTGTGATTCTGCTGCTGCTATGCTAGTGAGCAAGTAGCGCCGGGTGCAGGGTCCCTTAGACGCCACGCTCTGACGAAGTCGCTCTGTTCCTGGCGCACTTTGCAGGTAATACTGATAAGACTCAAAAGTTCCTGGCGCACTTTGCAGGTAGTACTGATAAGACTCAAAAGTTCCTGGCGCACTTTGCAGGTAACTTTTGAGTCGACTCAAAAGTTCCTGCTGCACTTTGCAGGTAATACTAATAAGGGTAGAGGAATGGATGGTAGTGTGGGGATACACAACAGGACGAGGCACGTTGCATGAAATGTGCACCCGATACCAGGAAAACACCCAGTACCTGCACCTGCACCTGCACCTGCACCTGCACCTGCACCTGCACCTGCACCTGCACCTGCACCTGCACCTGCACCTGCACCTGCACCTGCACCTGCGCGTGCGCGTGCCTCACCTCAATCCCATCGCCAGTGCGCGTGCCTCAAAACCCTTCAACGCGTTGGTTCCCTTGCTGATCCCATACTATCGTCCTTGCTGATCCCATACTGTCATCCTTGCTGATCCTGTACTGTCGTCCCTTTGGTTTCCAACGGAAAGCCATGTTGGCCGCGAGGCCAATGTTGTCCTCCCTTTGGTTTCCTTTGGCCCCTCCGCCTATCCACCCAGCCTCTGCATGTGGGTTTCACGTCGGATCTGGGCGGCAACAGGGTGCATGTGTCATGGTTTAAGAGGAAGACCAACCTGCATGCGGTATGTCAGCCGTGCCATGCCATGCCATGCCATGCCATGCGTTGCCATGCTCTGCCATGCCATGCCATGCCATGCCGTGCCGTGCCGTGCCGTGCCGTGCCAGGTCAGGTCAGGTCATACGATGGAAGTGGCACAGTATGTTGCTAACAGGGCGCATGTGACATGGTTCAAGAGGAAGACCAACCTGGAGGCGGTATGCCATGCCATGCCATGCCATGCCGTGCTATGCCATGTTATGTCAATGGAAGTTGTAAAGCGTGTTGGGCCAGGATGCATGTGTCAAGGTTCAAGAGGAAGACCAACCTGCAAGCGGTGTGTTGGCATGCGAACCACCTCCAAACTAAGCTACAAGTTGGAATTTTACCCATCCTCGCACCACTCCCCCCACTCTCTCTCCCCTCTCCCCGCTATCTCCCCTCTCCCCCCTCTCCCCCCACTTCCCCCTATCCCCCCTCTTCCCCCTCTCCCCCCTCTTCCCCCTATCCCCCCTCTTCCCCCTATCCCCCCCTTCCCCCTATCCCCCTCTTCCCCCTATCCCCCCCTTTCCCCGTATCCCCCTCTTCCCCCTATCCCCCCTCTTCCCCCTCTCTCCTCCCCTACTCTCTCTCCCTTCCCAAACCTCTCCTCCCTCCCTCTCCTCCCCAGGTATGGGACAACTAGATAATACCAATGGTCTCTCCTCTCCTCCCTCCCTCTCCTCCCCAGGTATGGGACAACTAGATAGTACCAATGGCCTCTCCTCTCCTCCCTCCCTCTCTTTCGTTTCAATGGCACTCGCACCACCATGCTGCGCCCCATCATGCGCCATCCCTCAAAAACAATCCCCGCACCCCTTTCCACCACTATCCGCCTCTCTCCACCCCTCTCCACCCAGGTGTGGGACGGCTTCATAATAGCCACGGCCATTCACCCGCTGCCACGGCAGCTGCACACCAGCTCGCCTCAGACTGGCGCTCCCTCATACCCGCTTGGGCCTCCTGCCCTTCCAACCACTCTCAACCCCTCTCCACACAGGTGTGGGACGGCTATATAATAGCCACGGCCATCCACCTCCGCTATAATGGCAGCCGGACCGCCATGCTGCAGGGCATCGCACACCAACTCGCGTCAGACTGGCGCCCCCTCATCCCTGCTTGGGCCTCCTGCCCTGGGGACGTCCCTTCTCTTGCTTCTGCCGCTGCTGGTTCTTCTCTTGGTGCTGCTGCTGCTGGTGCTGATGGCCACGCCTCTGCTGCTGCAGCGACCCGTTCTCCCGCTCAAGCTGCAGCCTGTCCAGCCGTGTAAGTGCCTCGCACTCCGCACTTGTGGCTTTTGAGAATTCTGTAGAAGTCTCAAAGATCGCCTCTGACATGCCTCTGCTGTCCAGCCGTGTATGTGCCTCGTACTCCACTCCTGTGCCTTTTCTCCCCTTACCTCGCTCCCTGTTTGTCCCTGCTGCTAATCAAGACAGGAACATGCCGTGTTTTACGCGCTTCAGAAAATACTAACGCATCTGAAATCCGATGTTTTGCAAATGCATCCAGAACGCGCAAGTTTCCTTGTCCTGAAAGTGACTGATTCCTCAAGGCCTCTGTGGCAACGCCTCTGTGGCAAGGCCTCTGTGGCAAGGCCTCTGTGGCAACGCCTCTGTGGCAAGGCCTATGTGGCAAGGCCTCTGTGGCAAGGTCTATGTGGCAAGGCCTTTGTAGCAAGGGTCGTTAGCCATGATAGAGATGAGCTGCGGTGTAAAAAGACTGACCATAAAAAACGCGTGTAGTAGCCGAGACCTCAGACTGTGTAGTAGCCGAGACCTCAGACTGTGTAGTAGCCGAGACCTCAGACTGTGTAGTAGCCGAGACCTCAAGGCCTTGAGGCTTCGTCTCATTGCTTCTCTTGCCCCTCTTTGCACTCTCCCTCAAGACCAGCCATGCCATGGAGAGTGCGAAGGCTGCGCAAGTGGGCCTATAAAGGTCACTGTTGAGTCGGTTCAAGACACGAGTCACCTCCTCATATCGTTTCTTCGCTCCCACACCTCTTTGCATCTCCGTGCACGACCAGCTATGCCATGGAGAGTGCAAAGGCTGCATGCAAGTGGGCCTATCGCAATGCAACACCTGGTGCCGTGCTTGGAGGTGTGTATCTGTGCATGCAAGGATGAGCAAATGCATAAAGGTATTGCAGATTGTGTATGTGGCCGAGCAAGCATATGAAAAAGCCTTGCCTCTTTTCTATTATAAACTGCTGGTTTATGCAAATCAGTGCGCATCCACTTCCTCATGCTATGCCTTCCAATCAGTGCTATGCTTATACTGCTGGTGTTTGCTGGTGCTGGTGCTGGTGCTACGGGGGGTATCGAGAGACCCGCTGGGGTTACCCTTGAGAAGATCCTCGGGGAAGGGCCACAGGTGCAGAGCCTGGGGGCTATGGGCGCACTGACCCGCTATTAACAAGCCCTTTTAACTCAGTGGTTAGTGGCTGAGTTCTAACAGGTGCTTCTTCACCCATATTATTAAATGATGCTACTTTCACAATGTCCAATCGCCACAAACCATCCTTACCCACTATTTCTCCCTCTCCCCTTCCTTAACCCTTCTTCCCATCCCTGCCTCCCAACCCCTCTCTCCCTGCACTGCACTTCTGGTGTCTCCTCCACACACACAGATGAGATGCGAATGTGATAAGGGTGTCTCCTCTGGTGTCTCCTCTTCTGGTTTCATCTCCCGCCTGCCCATTGTCGAGATGCGCATTGCCATGGGTGGGGTGCGCCTTGCTCGCATTCTCGAGATGACTTTTGATTCGTCTCTAATGCTCCTCTTCAAACTCTTGTCTGATTCCTACACCTGCAGATGACTACTTCATCTCCCGCCTGCCTGTTGTGGAGATGCGCATTGCCATGGGTGGGGTGCGCCTTGCTCGCATTCTCAACCACGTATTTGCTCGGCCAAGCGCGGTCGAGTGAAAGAGCGGCTATTGTTTTGACATGTAATGTAACGCCATCCACGAAGCTCATACTCTCAACCACATGGTTTCTTGATTGAGGGCGGTATAGTCGCTTATTATTTCAGCATTCCCCTTATAGAGTAGTGAGTCTCAGTAGAAACGTTAAGTAGAATAAGACATACAGGTTGATTTTGTGCAAGTGTTGTACCCTCTAAAAGCATGCACCTATCTAGCCTATTATAACATGTACAAATATGTTCGATACACCCCCTTGGCTAGATGAGGGGCAATGCCTAGAAATCGACACACTGCTCAGGGCAGCACTACCACTAGTCCAGCCTGTGAGGCAAGGGTCCGAAGACCAGTCAGCAAGAGTACAAGCTAAACAAGAGCAACCCAGGGCGGTACTACTAGTCCAGCCACAGGGACAGAAGACACAAGGCCAGTCAAGAGAATATAAAAGGAGTACACAATCAGGGTCCTAGCAGGAACCAAGCCTCAAGATATCAGGGTAAAATACCCTTACGACCCTTATAATAAGGGTGGGGTGGGTGTTGGACCCTTATTTTTAAAAGTGGTTTAGTTTTTTACCCTTATGAAAAAAACTAGATCTATACGGGACCCTGCTTTTTCAGAGGAGTGTAGGGACCCTGGTGCATAAAAGTGTTGTGTAAGTCCACCCCTACAGAATTACACATGTGATCCCCCGCTATAATAATTTCCCCCCTTGCCAACCTACAAATTTCGGCTAAGTCCCCCCAATCCGAGAGTCATTCCTCCTATACCCGTCGCAACCCAAGATTTCGGCTAAGTCCCCCACTGCCAAAGACATTCCTCCCTCGGCCCTCGAGCAACCCCAAAAAATTGGTTTAAGTCCCCCACTGGCAGAGACAGAGCTCCTGTAGTACCCCTCGCAACCCAAAGGGTTTCGGCTAAGTTCCCCACTAACAGAGACAGTCCTCCTGTACCCCTCGCAACCCGGAGGATTCGGCTAATTCCCCCAGTGCCAAGTGTCTTTCAGTCAGACTTGGGGGAATAACTGTTTTGAAATTACAGGGTAGCCTAGAACGAAAAGAAAGCCCTGGAGGTGACATGTCACACCTTCTCTTCCCCCTACCCATTTCGGGGAATGTCGCGCCTACGAAATATCGGCGACTTGAAATTCTGTTTTCACGAGTTTTTACCTGGCCCCTACCCGTGCACGACAGGGATTCCCGCTGTCAGTTTCTTCTGCTTATGGTTTACGTTTTTTGTTTCTTCTTCGGCTTCCACTCACCCGAGAAGTCATGGGCACTGTTACAAAACCTGCCGTCTTGAATGTTTATTTCGTGTCGGTAGTGTCGTACCCGCCACTACAGTAGTTCAAGAAATGAAATAACAAAAAAATAACCCAGAGGGGCACGATCACTCACGGTGGCATCAGCCCTAACTCCGAAAATGATTGTGTTTGGGACACCTCAACTCGCATGTTGGGCAACTATGAATAGTTCAGGCAGACCAAACACTGTTCACGCTTGGGTAGTCAGCGTATAGCGTACTTTTTTAACCAAGCCTCTGGGCTGCCCCTAAAGTTACCTAAAAGCTCACTAAATTGACAAAATTACAAGTGCCGCATAAATCACTCACAATGGGTAACTCATGTCGCGATTGGGAAGGGTCCAGGAGAAAAAGGGCGTATCCCTACAGGAAAGTATTCAGTATCAGCAAACTCGGAATTGAGTCTGAAACGCGAAAAAGTAAGGCCCGAGGGGCAAAACGCGAATTCCTGTGCGGTTCAATTTGGTATTTTGCGAGGTTTAGTTCCCTTGTACTGAACGCGCTAAAGTAGGAATACGCCCTAACCCGTGACCGCAGGAGTGAAAACTGCAAAATTACCGAGGCGCGTCATTCCCTCCACTTCAGCGTTTACAAACAAAAATCTTGGCGCACCCTGTCGAGTGTCGCACACATTAGATCTGCAACATGTCAGTCGTCCGATCACGCGAGATCCTGCAACTACAGTAAAGTGTAAGGCTGCGCTGGAGCTATACCCTTATGTGAAAAAGTATATTTTTTAGGACCCTTATATTACAAAGTAGCTTAAACAAATACCCTTACAGAAAAAGTAGCAGCAAGCGAGTACCCTTACGAGAAAGAGTACTTCTAATCCTACCAAGAGGCCTGGCAAGAACTAGACCAAGCTGTGAACAATGCCGCTGATGATCTTTAGGCGGAGCAAGTGCTTTCGTAAAGATATCAGCTGTGTTGGCACCGGAGGCCAAGTGTACTATGCGGGCCTGGCGGCGCTCCTGAAGCTCGCGCAAGAGGAAGTACCACAGCTGGATGTGCTTCGCTCTGCCCTCAAGTCGAGGCTCTTGAAACAGGAGGATCATGGCCCTGTTGTCAGCGTACATGACCGGGGCAGAGCTAGGCCGCTCACCTAAGTCAGTGAGCAAGAAAGTCAGCCAGCGGAGCTCCTGAGCCGCCATAACACCAGCGTAGATCTCAGCCTCACAGCTAGACTGTGCAACAGATGACTAGCGGGTGGACCTCCACGAGATGGCGCCTGCACCAAGGCTAAAGCAGTAGCCCTGGGAAGACCTGAGGGTCTCAGCGTTGTCTGCCCAAGGAGCGTCGGTGTGCCCAGTAAGGGCCACTAGCCTGCGTCCTCCCAGCACTAGCCCCATGCCCGATGTACATGCCACTGAAGATCTGCAGGCCAAGGTAGCGGCGCAGCTCTCCTAGGTCAGTACAGGTGTGTCTCTTCAGCAGCTCTTCCTTCATGGAGGCCAGTGCGTCTCTATCTGTAGTAGCGAAGGCCAGGTCGTCTAAGTAGACAACGATGTAGAACGGAGTCTGGTCAGCACGAACAAAGAGCGAGGGGTCTGCAGAGGATGGAAAGAACTGCAGGTCAGCTAGCGTAGCATAAAGCGTGTCATGCCACTCACGGGGCGCCTGTCGCACGCCGTAGACCGGGCGCCGAAGGAGCCACTGGGTCCCAGGAGGGAAGGTAACGATGAAGCCCTGTGGACGGCCCAGGTAGACCTGCTCGTGTAGACTGCCCTGAAGAAACGCTGTCGAGAATTCGAGAAAGTGGAGCTCGTAGTCACGCTGTGCTGCTACGTATAGCAGCGCCCAAAGAGTAGTCATCTTCGGGGTCGGGGCGAAGGTCTGAAAGAAGTCCACCCCCTCATGCTGACTGAAGCCTCTAGCTACGTAGCGCGCCTTGAACACATGCGGCTCTCTAGGAGGGCGTTTCACCTTGAAGAGCCACCGGCCATCGACTACGTTCACGCCAGGCGGGGGAACTGCGTCGACGTAGGTACCGGTGGATGTCGAAGATGCCATCTCTTGCTCCATAACAGCTATCCACTGAGAGGCCCAGGGCCCCGAGGTCGGCTCAGCGTAAGTGCGAGGGGTCGGGATGTCAAAGGCGTCTGGGATACCCTCAAGGACTAGCAACATGGAACAGAGGTGGAGAGCAGTCTCGGACAGGAAAGCAAGCTCGTACTGCCTTTCTTCTATGACGTCATTGTCAAGGGCAGGAGCACCCCCGACGGACGGAGGGCAGGCATGACCTGAAACCAGAGCTGTGGCGTAGTCAAGGCGGTAGGTAGAGGTGAAGTTAGCGACAGCAGCGACAAGAGCGTCTAGACTCGAGAGAGGAATAGACGGGTCGGTAACGAGGGAGGCAGGGACCCGAGGAACAAGAGGACGAGCAGCACGAAGGTAGTCAGGCAGAGGGGGAGGCGCGACGGCGAGCGACGACGGAGGAGGGGAAGGCAGAAGGGGAGGATGAGACGCGTGGAAATGAAGCAACATAGGGTGAGAACGCTGAACATGAGAGACAGGATGAGCACGAGAGGGACGGCGAGACCAGACGTGAGATGGAGGCATCGTGTTAGGAGACAAAAGAGGAGTAATAGGAGGGGAACGAGGTGGGAAACGGGTTGGGGACGAGTCCGGCCGAGGAAACACAGGATTGTGGACAGGAAGGGGAGGAGGTGGCGGGGGATGTGAAGGTGAGAGGCCAGGGGAGGGAAGGCCGAGCAGGCGAAGGGCGGACACCGTCGGCGATTGCTGCTGCTGCTGCTCGACGCCGACACTTGGACTGCCAACTGCACTACAGGTACCTCCGGAACACTCCAATCCAGCACCTCCAGAGCAAGCACCCCCAGAGCGCGAACCCTCTCCAGCACTGGTGCCACCCCCGAGCCCGACGGGACAAGCCACGACAGGAACCCCAGGACTAGTACCCTCCTCAACGCCAACACCCCCAGAGTCCACGAACGGCTGCTGCTACTGCGACGACGGCGATTGCTGCTGCTGCGGCTGCGACGACGGCTGTGGCGGCGACTGAGACGACAAAGGAGGGGACACCGGGGGAGGGGCCAGCAGCGAGAACTGCGCCGTGGGGCCACCAAAGTCAGCAAACTCCTCGACCGGTACAAGCGACGGGAGGGGAGTGACGTGAGACACACCAGACGGAGCAGGACGGGGAGGGAGTGGAGCAGGGGCTACGTGGGGAGTGGGGACCAAAAACAGGGGTGGGGAAACAGGGAGACCTTGGTGGGGAAAGCGACGGTAAAATGAGATAGACTCGTCAAAAGTAACGTCACGCGAGTGAAGGAAGCGGTGAGACGGCGGGTGGTACAAGTGCCAGTCAGACGAGTCAAGGGGGAAACCAAGGAAGACACATGGAAGAGAGCGGGCCATGAGCTTGTCTGTGCCAGAGACACGAACGTGAGCAAGGCATCCCCAGACATGGAACGCATATGCGTCACCAATAGACCCGGTCCAGAGAAGGGTCGCCAAAACCTGCGGCTGCTTGGAGTGGGGCCACAGGTTCAGCTGGTGCGCAGCGTAGTGAACAACGAACGGCCACAGAAAGTGGGGTGCACTTGCATGAATCATGGAGGTACAAGCCACCTCCATGACCAAGCCAATGCATCGCTCAGCGACCCCATTTTGCTATGGGGAGTCCGACAGGGTGTACGGCTGGGTGATGCCCTCCGTACGACAGAAAAGGCTAAGCAGACCGGAGGCAAACTCGCCGCCACGGTCGGAGTGGAGACACATCACGGGGAGACCTCGGCGGACTCGCGCAGCTACGATCCATGAGAAAAGAACGTCAGGCATATCAGCCTTCCGCTCTAGATGAAAAACCGTGGTGTAACGCATACAGTTGTCGACAAGCACCAGGAAGTAGAGCGTTCATTGGCCCTTCACCAAATCTGCCACGCCCCTCCAATTTCTCCCCCCACGCGCAACTCGCTTGAGTCGCAAGTTCGTCAAACATGTCGCACTGTATATTTGTCTAGTCAACAATATAACCCAAGCTTTTGTCCATCCGAAGTTCAAAACAGTTTCGCTATTATAGTCAGTGGCTTTAAATTGCAGTGCAGTGGCAATAGAGAATGCGGTGGTTTTGAATATACCCTGTGTAAACAGGGCTGCAAAACGTTTACCTTGAAAAATCAGACTACCAGAGTTAGGTACCCTGTGTGACAGAATGATTCAATGGGGCGACCCTGATTTCAAAGGGCTGCCCAAAACCAATTTTGGGCCCTATCTGTAACACAATTGATGTATATTTAATATATCAATGTGTAAGCAAAAGTGTAGGGATTTCCAGAAAAGCCACAAAACAATACACAAGCAAATAGCAAACATGCAAATGGATGTGCTCAAGGATTCGGCAAGCCTCATCCTTTCACAGTGATGGTGCGCGCTGCTCTGTCCCTAGAGATCTGTAGGCCAAGGTAGCGGTGCAACTCTCCTAGGTCAGTGCACGTGTGTCTCCTCAGCAGCTCAGCCTTCATAGAGGTCAGTGCGTCTCTGTCTGCAGTGGCAAAGACCAGGTCGTCTACGTAGACAAGGATGTAGAACGGTGTCAGGCCTGAACGAACGAAGAGCGAAGGGTCTGTAGAGGACAGGAAGAACTGCAGGTCAGCTAACGTAGCACGAAGAGTGTCGTGCCACTCTCGAGGCGCCTGCCGTAGGCCGTAAACTGGGCGCCGGAAAAGCCACTAGTTCCCTGGGGCGAAGGTGCCAATGAAGCCTGGCAGGCGACACAGGTAGACCTGCTCGTGAAGACTGCCTTGAAGAAACGCTGTCGAGAAGTGGAGAGAGCGTAGCTCTTAGTCATGTTGTCCTGCCACGTCTAGCAATGCCCGAAGAGTGGTCATCTTCGGAATCGGGGCGAAGGTCTGGAAGAAGTCAACACCCTCGCGCTGATTGAAGCCTCTAGCAACATAGCGCGCCTCGAGCACCAATAGCTCTCTAGAAGGGTGCTTCACCTTGAAGAGCCACTGGCCATCGACTACGTTCACCCCAGGTGGGGGAACTGCATGGACGTAGATGCCGGTGGATCTCTAAGATGCCATCTCCGCGTCCATGGTAGCTATCCACTGAGAGGCGAAGGGTCCTGAGGTCGCCTCAGCGTAAGTGCGAGGAGTCGGGATGTGAAAGGCGTCTGGGTCACCCTCAGGGACTAGCAGCATGGAGCATAGATGAGGCGCGGCCTCGGACAGGAAAACAAGCTTATACTGTCGGTCCTCTAGGACGTCACTACCAAGGGCAGGAGCACCCCCGACGGACGGAGAATGGGCAGGGTCAGAGACCAGAGCGGTGGCATAGTCAAGGCGGTGGGGTAGAGCAAAGTTAGTAATGGCAGCGACAAGAGCATCAAGACTGCAAACAGAAACAGACGGGTCCGTAACAAGAGAGGCGAGGACCCGAGGAACAAGAAGACTAGCGGTACGGAGGAAGTCAGACAGGGGAGGCAGATCGACAACCAGTGAGGACGGAGGAGGCGACAGAAGGAGGGGAGGACGAGACGTGTATGAACAAAGCAACATAGGGTGAGAGCACTAGATAGGAGAGACAGGACGAGAACGAAAGGGACGGCGAGACCAGAAGTGGGACGGACACGTGGGGTCAGGAGACACAGGAGGAGATAAAGGAGGAGAACGCGGGGGAAAACGAGCAGGAGACGAATCCGGCAGAGGAAACACAAGATCGTAGAAGGGCAAGGGAGGCCCAAGCGAGCAGTCAGGGGAGGGAAGACCAAGGAGGCAAAGGGCAGACACCGGTGACGACTACTGCTTTTGCTGCTCTACACCAGAACCTCCAGCTGCACTACGGCTACCTCCGGGACGCTCCACGACAACACCCCTAGAACAATAACCCCCTCCACCACCGGTGCCACCCTAAGGATTGCCGGGACTAGCCACGTTAGTACCCCTAAGACTAGCACCCCTAGAACAAGAACCCTCTCCAGCACCCGTGCCACCCCCAGGACCGTCGAAACAAGCCATGATAGTAACCCCAGAACTAGCACCCTCCTCAACGCCCGCACCCCTGTTGGAGATAGGCTGCAATGTTGCACATTTGCATGTTAGTCATCTGTTTGTTTAGGGTAAGGAATGTTTGTTAGGTTGGGTGTAGCTTTTTTTATCTCGGACCTATCCCAACCCAATCCATTCCAAATCCCCGCGAGTCGGGAGGATTCCCTTGGGATTCCCTCCGATTCCCCTTCTCCCTTCCAACCCTCTCCTATGGTTAGTACTTAAGCTTGTATGCCCTCTCTCATTTTAATCAATCAAAGTCCCGTTTTCTTACATGGTATCAGAGCTCATTTCTGCCTAAGCGGCTCTTGATCCTCTCGCTCCGTTGGAGCTTAGCATTTGCGTCTTACGACGCAAAGCTTTTCTAGCCGCCTCAACTCAGCGCTGCGCTTCTCCTCGGGCAGACGCCCATCGCCCTGCATCTGCGCGGCGCTTCTTCTCGGGCTGACGCCCGTCGCCCCGCATCTGCGCGGCGCTTCTCCTCGGGCTGACGCCTGTCGCCCCACATCTGCGCGTCGCTTCTCCTCGGGCTGACGCCCGTTGCCCCGCATCTGAGCGGCGCTTCTCCTGCCCCCGCTCATCTGAGTGGCGTCTGGGCCGATTTCGACGCCTCGCTCTCCATCCGTGCTGCCACCACTCTTGATTCCTCTACCCTCTCCTCCTCACCAGCTCCGTCTCCTTCCGCTGTTTCCCACCCTCCTTCCCCCGCCACCTCGGGTGCTCCCTCTTCCCCTCCTCCCGCGCTGTCACCATTGCCTGCGCCTTCCTCCCCCCCTTCTCCGGCATCCGCACCTGCCGCTCCCCCTCCCGCCGCCCCACCCGTCACCTATCGGCGTCGTCGCCAAGGTCGTTCTTATGTTTCCATCCCACCTACTCCTCCGCCGCCTTCTTCCTCCCTCGTCGCTCATCGTACCCGTTCTCATGGTCCCATCCAGCCTCTTGCTCTCTCCGTCTGCATCTCCCTCAATCCGCCTCCTCCTGCCAGGGGTGCACTCATGCCTGGCCTGCTGGAGGATAGGCATGAGGAGCTGATTGATATCGATGCTGCCATTCGCCAGCTCTGCTATCTCTTCCCTGATCTTGCAGACGCTCCAACCCTCAATTTCTCAGAGAATCCATCCATCCCGACCCCGAACTCGTACGATAAAGCCATCTCTGGGCCGCACTCCCCGCAGTGGCTCGCAGCCATGATCGCCGAGTGTGAAGCATTCATTTGCAACAACTCCTTCACCGACGTCTCTCGTCATCCAGGAGTGAACATCGTCCGCGGCAAATGGGTGTTTCGTGTCAAACAGCTACCTAGTGAACTTCCGGTCTTTAAGGCACGTTACTGTGCCAAAGGCTACACACAGAAAAGGGGCTAGATTTCTTTGACACCTTCTCCCCAACGGCTAAACTGCCTACCCTTCACACTCTCCTTGACGTCGCTGCTCGAGGCAACTTTGAGGTCCACTCTATGGATGTCTCAGTGGCATTCCTGCAAGGAGACCTTCCTGAGGATATTTTCATGGAACGGCCTCAAGGATTCCCCTTACCCTTTCCACCCGGAACAGTCTGGAAGTTGAATCGACCCGTCTACGGGCTGAAGCAAGCTCCTCGCGAATGGCATAAGAAGCTGAAGGCCACCCTCGAGTCACTCGACTTTCATCCTTCTGCCGCCGGTTCGAGCCCTTTCATTCGCAAGAATGAGAAGCCGTTCTTCATTCTCGTCTATGTTGACGATATGATCCTCGTCTCCAAGGACTCCGATCAGCTGGCAGCAGTCAAGCAAGCCCTAGGGAACACGCTCGCGATGAAGGATCTCGGCGAACTCAAGAACTACCTTGGGATGGAAATCACGCGGGATCGTGAAGCCCAAACCATTACTCTCTCCCAAGAGTTCTACGTGAACAACGTCCTCAAGCGCTTTGACATGGATGAAGCCAAGTCACTGGCTACGCCGCTTCCCCTGCAGCACGATCTGACAGCCCCGCCAGTTCCATCACCTGAGCCTTGTGATGCAGCTTATCCCGAGCTCGTCGGCTCACTCATGTATGTGATGATGTGCACAAGGCCCGACTTGGCCTATCCCATCAGCGTGCTCTCACGTTACATTGCTGCTGGTCGTTACACCAATCGCCACTGGTCAGCTGCTAAGCGTGTCCTTCACTACCTTCAAGCCACCAAGGACTACGTCCTCACTCTCGGTGGCACGTCCCCTCCTCACCTCGAGGGGTACAGTGATTCCTCATGGGCTGACGACCAAGCTGACCGACGCTCCTCCCAGGGCTATTGCTTCACCCTTGGTAGTGGTGTCATCAGTTGGCAATCTACACGCTCATCGTCCGTCTCTTTGTCGTCCTGCGAAGCAGAGCTGTACGCAGGCACCATGGCAGCCCAAGAAGCCCGATGGCTTACCTACCTCATGGCTGAGCTCGGGTATCCTCAGCGGACCCCGACCCTATGGTGTGACAACGAGAGCACTATACACCTTACCAAAGACCCTGTCTTCCACCAACGGACCAAGCATATCGAGCTTCGGCACTTCTTTATGCGCGAGTTGGTCCAGCGTGGCCAATTGTGGGTGAAGCACATTTCTTCTGACTGCAATCTCGCAGACCTGTTCACCAAGTCTCTTGGACGCCGTAACCACTACCGCCTCCTCCGTGCTATGGGTCTTGGCGTCCCGATGACTTCAGCCGTTGCAGCCTAGGGGGTGTGTTGGAGATAGGCTGCAATGTTGCACATTTGCGTGTCAGTCATTTGTTTGTTTAGGGTTAGGAATATTTGTTAGGTTGGGTGTAGCTCTTTTTATCTCCAACCTATCCCAACCCAATCCATCCCAAATCCCCACGATTTGGGAGGATTCCCTTGGGATTCTTTTCAATTCCCCTTATCCCTTCCAACCCTCTCCTATGGTTAGTACTTAAGCTTGTATGCCCTCTCTCATTTTAATCAATCAAATTCCCGTTTACTTACAACCCCCAGGGCTCGCAGACCCCTGCGGCGGCGGCGGAGAAGTTGACACCGGGGCGGAGACAGGCGGTGAGATCGAAGCCGCGGGGCCCCCGGATTCAACCGACTCCTCAACTAGGACAACCGATAGGAGGGGAGTGACGTGAGACATACCGGATGGGGTAGGACGGGGGGGAAGAGGAGCAGGGGCTACCGGGGGAGAGGGGACCAGGAACAGGGGCGGGGCAACCGGGAGATCTCGGTTGGAAAAGCAGGTGTAGAAGAAGATATACTCATGAAAAGTGATGTCACGAGAGTGAAAGAAACAGTGAGACGGCGGGTGGTAAAACTGCCAATCAAACGCGTCGAGGGGGAAACTAAGGAAAATACAAGGGACGGTGCGCGGGGTGAGCTTTTCCGTACTAGAGGCACGAATGTGAGCAAGGCAGCCCTAGAAATGGAATGCCGATGCGTCACCAGGGAACCCGGTCCAGAGAAGGGTCGCCAAAACCTGCGGCCACATGTTAAGCTGGTGAGCGGCGTAGCGAACAGCGAACGGCTACAGAAAATGGGGTGCACTGGCATGGATCATGGAGGTACGAGCCACCTCCATGACCAAACCGATACGTCGCTCAGCGAACCCATTCTGCTGCGGGGAGTCCGATATGGTGTACGACTGGGTGATGCCCTCCGCACGACAGAACTGGCCAAGCCGATCGGAGGCAAACTCGCCGCCACAGTCGGAGTGAAGACGCAGCTACGGGCAACTACCGGACCTGAGGAGGGGTCAGCAAGCGCTACAACGGCAGGGGCGGCTAGCGGCGGGAATGAAGTGTGGTCGCGAAAGAAGTAGGCGGATGCACCGGAGTCTTGCGTGAACGAGAGCGTGGCGGTAGCGGCCGCATGCGGAGGAGCTAGCATGGAGCAAAGGCTAAACAATGCAGGTGGTCATACACCTAACGCAGCAGGGGAAACATGACTACACTCAGTGGAGACACCTACACTAGGCAACACCGGGTAATGAGGTCTAGTCACACTAGAGTGATCAGCATACATCGCATACATAGCAGTCCTAATCTGATCCATGTCAAGCTCAAAGACAGGCACACGGCGGCGCACCAGGACATACCAGTCCAGAGGGTCCGACGTGGGATGAAAGCGGAGACGGAAGAGGTTGTCGAGGCGGCGGTAGCAACGGACGGTGGTGTGACTGGGACGGTCGCAGATGGTGCCGCGACGAGGGGCGGTTTGAAGCTGGTACTGGCAGGTGACCACACTGGAGCTGCCACCCGATACCGAGCTGTGTGGCGCACCACGACGACGACCACCACCAGTGCCACCAGGCCACGAAGGCGGCGAGGGTCACCAAGGTGGCTGCTGCTGCTGCTGCGAATACTGCTGCTGAGACTGGTGCTAAGGGGGCTACTGCTGCTGCTGAGGCTGCTGCTGCTGATACTACTGCTTCTCTGGGGCACCAGCCCCGGTCCCCTCGTCTACACCACCGTCCCCGCCCCCACCTCCACCACCCCCACCACCCTTCTCTCTGCCACGCCTCCCCTTGGGGCGGCGGCCCTTACCCGGACGCTGTTGCGCTGAGGCCGCAACGGCGGTCTCAGCAGCAGGGGCTGTCTCAACGACAGCGTCAGAACTGTCAGAGTAAGTGCACTGGGAGGGAGCACAATACCGCTAGACTGAGCGATAGTGCGCTGGCAGGTCGCTATCGTGGACAGGGCGGTGACAAAGGCAGTGAGGGTGAGATCACCTTGGTGTTGACTAAGGAAGTGATCGCGGGCAGTGGCTAGGCGGTCATGCAGGCACATGGCAATGAGGTAACGGGTAGCGCAAAGCGGCGGTAGGAAGACAGTGAGTTGTGCGCCAGTGCTAGCGGCACGCTAGCTAGTCTCCAGTGTGCGGAGGTGAGTGACAAGGTCAACGACAGTGGAGAAAAACTCAAGGTCAGGGAACTGCATGGGGAGGATCAGGCAGCCGGCAGAGACCGAGGCGGGGGTGGAATAGCGTGCAATGACGGCATCTAAGTATTCCTTAGCATTTGAGACAGCGATAAAGCAGGGACGCTCAGACAGCGGGAGGGCGTGACTAATGGCAAGATGAGTAACGGCTTGGCGCAAATCCCAGACAGCGCAAGCAAGCTTAGCAGTGACAAAATCCTCACGCTCAGCAGACGTGGGGGGGTCAGGGGGGGCAGCAGGCGGGGCGGAGCGAGGGAGCTTACCGTCAACATGGACAGCCAGGGAGTGGCTGTCCTAGCGCTGCCCGGTCAGCTGGCGGAGGAGGACGATAAGCCACACCTCAAACTCAACGACTCGACCCTCCACGTCCAGGCGGAGCAGAGAGTCCGCCATCACCACGGCTGCAGCAGCTGACTGCCGCTGACAAGGGGAGGAGAGAAAGCGGAGGAGGGCAGTGTAGAGCAGTGGAGTATGGTGGAGTGCGGTGGAGTGTAGTGGGGAGCGGTGTAGTGCAGTGGAGAGGGTGAAGTGCGGTGGAGAGCGGTAGAGACTGCCGACGAGAGCGCCGGATCAGAGGGAAAGCCAAGGCCGGCGGGGTGGGGGGCGGTGGCTGGTGGCTACGGGCGTCTAGCGACGACGGGCGGGCGGTTACAGGCGGGCCAGCGACTACGCGCAGGCTGGCAGCAATGGGCGGCCAGCGGGGACGGGTGGCCAGCATCTACTGGCGGCTGGCGGCTATAGGCAGCCAGCGGCTACGGGCGGCTGGCGGCATTGGGTGGCCAGCGGCGACGGGCGGCTGGCGGCAATGGGCGGCTGGCGGTTACGAGCGGCCAGCGGCTGCGGGCGGCTTGTGGCAACGGGCGACCAGTGGCTACTGGCAGCTGGGGGCTACGGGGGGGCAGCGGCTACAGGCGTCCATCAGCGACGGGCGGGCTGGCGGCAACGCGCGGCCAGCAAGGACAGGCGGGCTAGCGGCGACGGGTGGCCAGCGGCGATAGGCGGCCAGCGACGGCGGGCGGCTGGCAACTACATGTGGCCGGACATTTGGCGGCTATGAGCGGCTAGTAGGCTACGGACAGTTGGCGGCTACGAGCGGGGGCCAGCTGGTGGCTAAGGGCGGCCAGCGGGTTTGCTGCTACGGGCTGCTGGCGGCGACAGGCGGCCAGCGGGCTACGGGCAGCTGGCAGCGTGAGCGGCAGCGACGGACGGTGGGCAGCTGACGGCTACGGGCGGCTGGCGGCTACGGGCGGCCAGAGGCGACAGGCGGCCAGCGGGCTGCGATCGACGGGCGGCGGGCAGCCGGCGGCTACGGGCGACGGGCGGCTAGCAGCAGCTAGCGACGGACGGCTAGGAATGGGCGACTAGCGACGGGCGGCTTGGGCTAGGGCTAGGACGAGGGCGGAAGCGCAAGTGGGCAAGATCCTAACCTAGCGTGATACCATCTCAGAGTAAAAAGTTGACTAGAATGATGGGATACAAGGGAATATAACCTAAGATATTGTACTCTATATGAGCAAGCACCTATAACATATACAAAATATATGTTGATACTCGCTTGGGGATTTTCGCGAGCCCGTCGCCTCATGGCGATCTCCTCGCTATTTTCACCGTCGAATCGATGAACCTCGTCGCCACGCTCGAAAATGTCTTCGCCGCGTGTCGACGACGTCAGTTGCCACACGAAATACAACCGAGGTTGAACAGTGACGAACCCCAGAAACCCACGTGACAGCAAAATCTGTCTGTTGCCGGGGGGAGGGAAAATACGGTCCATCCGATCGTCCGAAGGCAGGGATCGAGTGGCGATGGTGCACACACGCTATCGTAGTTGTTGCAGCTCATCATATCTAACTGCAAGACAACTGCTATGCAGCTCCGTGCCCTCCAGCCATCCCTCTTCCCCCCCTCCAGAAAACAACAAATTATGGGCGGTGGAAGTTGTTGCCTAGGAAAGTGCTCTGAATACCAGGTGTTATGGGTGGAAACCCAAGAGTAGCGCGGAAGTGAATATCGAGATTCGAAATGACCGAATTATCAGTGTTATCCGAATGACCAGAGTGTCGATACAAAGAATGACGAGGCCACATATAGGAACACCAGTGCGAATCCCAACCGCGTGATGCACAGGTTCGGAGAAGGCATCCGAGGACGCGGAGCTCTCCGGAATGACACGGAATGGTTCAGTGTAGCACGTACGGGGACGGAACTAGGGCCTAGTCCGGTTCTATGTATGTTCGGTGTATGCGCTAGTAGTGCGCCTCAATAAGGAATTACTAATTCCTTAAAAACTATCTTAGGCATCACTGTTCTGGTCAACGTTTGGCCACCCGTGGATGCCCAGTTTTAGATGGTGGCAGGCAAGTGAAACGTGTAGCGGTTTGCCAGACAGCAACAATGCACTGCTGGTTGGACGAGGACGTGAGGTCCTTGGGATTCCCATTTATGTCATTAGGGTTTGCGACACAAAGAAAACAATTCGCGAAAACATTGCGACATTGACGGAACGGGCAACAAACTTCTGTTGGGGTCTGCGCCGTGGTGCCACCGACGGAAACGGAATCGTGATGAGCCACGAAACGCGTGCGACGTCAGTGCCGTGCAGGTTTGGCGCGAAACAAATGGCAGCAGAGGTCAGTTCCCAGGGTAGTTCACAGGGCAGGGGGACAGGGCAGGACAGAATCAAGGGCCATGGAAGCAGGCTGTACTGCAAGGCTAGCTGTGCGTGTGTGCGTGAGGGGGAGCCCAGGAGGAATCACTGGCAAGATGGGTCATGTGTCAAGGCTCTCTGCCACAAGTGGCTCGAGATAGCTTATTTGTACGGAACTAGAAGCCTAGTGCTGATCTCAGCTTGCTGACTTAACCCCGTACTGTAACTACTAACTTATCCTTTTTCATGAGTTAAGCTCGCTCTCTGAACAGCAACGGATAGCCCTTTTTTCGTGCATCCGTTACTTTTAGGTCTCCATCAGGACTGTTATGTTCATAGCGCTTCGCGACAATGGCAAGCCTTTGGGGTTCCCGACGCATGTCGAAACAGCTCACGCGCCAATCAAAACGCGAGAAAGGCAAAAGGCCCGAAGAGCCTCAGGAGCTAGATTTAACTCGCCTGCAGTCCACTAATTCGAGGACTCGCAAGAAGGCGGAGCTTATAAAGAAAGTGAGCGAATCGCGTCGCCGGTTCCACTTTAGAGAGCTCCTGTGCATCGCGCTGCCGCCGAACGCGACGCTCGAAGACGGACAACTACCATGGCCGCTCTGCTCCCCTCCCACCACGCCGGACGCATCCGGCCGAGGTCAGTTGCCGGGCGCACTCGGCACAGGTCAGTTGCCGTCACCGTACAAAGCAAGGCCGTGAGACGTCATAGAACTCGCGTAGATTCGGTGACTGACGCGCACTACCTTCCCCAAACCACCTGATGTCTGTCGAGAGCTCCATATAGTCTAGTCTAGTCGCGGCTACTCGCCCTAAACAAGGCGGTCGCGTACCCGCTTAGGCTCAAAGTTCAACCGCCGGTGCCCTCCAAGTCACGTCACGAGGAGTCTTTTCAAAGCACCGTGCGAAGTACCTCCTGACTTGAAAGCAGCAATCACGCAGGACATCCGTGTTTCATGCGAGGACGGTCATAAACTCATCGACCCGCATACTAGACCCACAGAGTGGCGAAAGAAACCCGTTGCCGTATCTGCCGTACTTAAGTCTCGTGATCCCCGCCTATGTCTCGTCCCGCCTTTCCCGTGCTTAGCAGGGCTGACGTGGTTCCCGAACGCCAGCGCGGACGACGAGTGGCTGGACGAGGGGGGACCGTTGCGGCACGTAAATAGCTGCACCGAGTACCATGCCCTCCCCGCCATGCACACCCCCCTCCGCCTCCCCCCGGGGCTGACGTGGTTCCCGAACGCCAGTGCGGACGACACGTGGCTGGACGAGGGGACCGTTGCGGCGCTCGCTGCAGCTAACACCATGCCTCCCGCCTTTGTCTCCCCCACTACCCTTTCCCCTTCCCCAGGGCTGACGTGGTTCCCGAACGCCAGCGCGGACGACGAGTGGCTGGACGAGGTCGAAGCTGCCACGGCCTCACACGGCGCCTTGCCGCAGGCTCAGGTGTGTTGCTGGGGGTTATGTGGTGGATCCAGGGGTAGTTAGTTGGGTCCAGGGACCAGGGGTATAGAGGGAACGGGGGCATAAGCGCGAGAGGAGTCAGCGAGGCATATTAGGACGCCAGTGCGGACGACGAGTGGCTGGACGAGGTCGAAGCTGCCACGGCCTCACACGCCTTGCCCCAGGCTCAGGTGCGCTGCTGGTGGGTTTTGCCGTTCGTCCAGGCACTTCGAAAGTCGTGAGAGGGAGATGTATGGATTCGGTGCAGGAACGTTGTTTCGCTGGGATCCGCAGACTCATAGACTCACATACTAGGCCCACGCCTTCCCGGGAGCCAAGGACGTTGTCTCGTTGTTTCGCCTTGTTTGGTTGGCGAATTGTGGAAGCCATGGCAGAGCTGCCCCTCCGTCTGTTTGAAAACTCTCATCCCATCCTTCCCTGCCTTCCCCCCCCTTCCCCCCTCCTCCCCCCAACCCCCGCTTCGTTATCAGCAGGCTGCGAGCAGCAGCGCTGTATCCAGACACGTGCGAGAGGAGGTTGTAAAGATTGAGGAGGTCTCTACCGAAATCGTGACCGTTGAGGAGCTATCCACAGAGATCAACCAGCCGGTTAGGTCTGGGAGAAGACGGAGGTCAGGGGCGAGAGCAAGGGCAGAGACAGGCACAGGAGAAGAGGAGGAGAAGAAGGGGAGGAAAGGCAGGAAGGGCGGTAGCAGGTCGAAGAGAGAAGCTCAGCCGCCAGACGAGGCAACGAGCGCGGATCCTAGAGTGCTGCCTGAAAGGCCTGCTGCTGCTCCTGAAGCAAGGAACGTGGGGGCGCCACAGACTGCTGCTAGCCCTTCAGCTGGAGTGCGGGAAACAGCGTCTGCTGCTAGCCCTGGTGCCGCTACTGCTGGGCTCGCCGCTGGCTTGGCAGGAGGGGTTGCGGCAGCAGGTGGGGCTGTAGCAGCAGGGGTGGCAGGCTTGGTTGCATGGCGAGACTCCGAGCCACCAGCAGGAAGCAGCGGGGAGGTGATGGAAGAGGAAGGACGGCCAGAGCCGCAGCCAGTGGCGGAGGAGATGAGTGTTGACTCCAGAATACTAGAGTCAGCAGTACTAGCGTCAGCGGACGCAGCGAGCGACTTGGCTACAGATGGTACAGCCTCAGCCATGCAGACGGTGCAGGAGGGCAGAGAAGAAATAGGTGAAGCAGCAGAAGCAGCAGAAGCAGCAGAGGCAGCAGAGGCAGCAGAGGCAGCAGAGGCAGCAGAAGCAGCTGAAACAGCAGACGCAGGTGAACCAGGGCCAAGCGGAGCAGCAGTTGCTGCTGCAGGCGGCGTTGGTGCAGGGGCAGCAGTGGCGGCAGGAGCAGTGGTAGGAGGAGCCCTAGGCGCTGCTCTTTCCCGGGAAGACTCCAGAGACCAGTCCGGAGGGGGGTCGAAACGAGCCACCCCTGTGACCCCCCTGGGTGGTAGTTCGCCCGTATCTGCAGGGGAGGAGGGCGGCAGGAGAGGGGTGAAGGCGAAGAGGAACAAGGTCTCGAGTGAGGAGGTGTCAGGGGGGAGTGGGAGGGGAGCGAGCAGCGGGACTGGAAGCATGGGGCGCAGTAGTGGTGGCAGCAGTAGAGACACGGTCCCACAGCAGCAACTACAGCAGCAAAGGCAGCAGCAGCAGCCGTGGTCCAAGCAACCGCTATCAGGTCACGGCGCCAGTGGCATGCCTCCCATGCCTCCCATGGGTCCCATGCGCAGCAACAGCGAGCTGCCCCCCCTCCCCCACCGCAGCGGCAGCGGCATCCCCCAGCCCCTGCGCAGCAGCAGCGGCCTTGCCGCCCTCAACGCCTCCACCAGTAGCAACCTCCTGCAGCGCGCCGCCACGGGCAGCGGTGACCGTTGGATCTTCCACTCTGGCGCCGATCGGGACCAGCTGGTGGAATCCGACTCCAGTGACGATTCTGAGACGATGAGTGGGAGGCTGGAGGGCGGGCTAGGGGACTCGTGGGGGAGAGGGAGAGCAGGGGATGAAGCAGGGTCGTTCAAAGTGGGGAGCTTGGCGAGCCAGGGGTCTAGAGGGGGGAGCATGAGCCCAGTGTCCGAGATCGGGGAGCACGGGGCGGCGAACTTAGGAGGGAGAAAGAAGGGCGTGAATTGGCAGGGGACCCCTCCTCGGCCTGGGAGTGCGGGCGGGTCGAGAAAGTCGCGGCTAGGGAAGAGATCTCCCAGGGGGTCCTCGCTGGGCGCGGGTATGCTGGAGAGGGTTGCGGGAGGGATGGCGGACAGCAGAGGGAGTTTTGGGGCAGGTGCGGAGATCAGCAGAGGGAGCAAGAGCATGAGGGGGCTTCCGGTGGAGGGGTTGACTGGTGCAGGGCCTAGTGGGGCCTGGAGCTCGTCTGAGGGCGAGGGGAGCATGAGGGGGGGGGTGGGTACAGGAGCGGCAGGGGCGGCTCAGCCTGTGGTGGTGGGGTTTGTGGGGCCGGCGAGGCCCGGTACCCCTGTTTCGCTTACTAGGCTCGGGTCTGGGGCTCCTGTGCTTAGGCCTGCCACTTCTGGGGGGCTTTTGCTTGAAGATGTGGGGAAGTATGATGACTGGGTGGTGTATGAGAGCGAGGGGGAGGAGGAGGAGGTGCAGAGTAGGCAAGTGGGGGGGAGAGGGAGAGGGGTGGTGGAGAAGAGAGTAGTGCAGGAGGGGGGGGGGCGGTTGTGGATAAGAGGGAGGTGAGGGAGGGGGTACAGGCACGGGCTCAGGATGTGGCTTGGCAGAGGCAGCAGCAGGGGAGTGGGGCACCAGCACCGCCAGCAGCAGCAGCAGGTGCCGGAGTGGCAGCAGGAGTGGCAGCAGGAGTGGGTATAGGCGCAGCTGCGGGGGTGATAGCTGGGAACATCGGCCGGAGAAAGGAAGCAGAGAGGGACGTGCATAGAGCAGGGGGGGATGACTCAGACTCAGACTCGGAAATAAAGCGCGAGGCAGGATGGGGGGGTGTTTCCCAGCAGGGCAGTGGGTTTAGGTTCAGCAGCCAGGGGGAAACGCCTGTTGCTGGGAATCAGCCAGGGGGGCTTCAGGCAGGGGCAAGGCATGCGCCCCAGCCCCCAACGAGCCCCCGGCCGTCGTCGCCCCGGCCTCTCCCTTTTGCTTCCAAGTCCCGTTCCTCGGGGGCCCCTCATCCCAGCAGCAACTCCCCCCTCGGCCTGGTGGTCCTCCCAATGCCCCCTCCCAACACGCCCCTTCCCAGCATGCTCCTTCCCAGGCTCACCCGCTCTCATCAGGAGCAGCGAATAAGCCTCGCATTCCCCCCGTCCCCCCGGCTTATGGGTATGCCGGCTCTGCACAACCTCCTGCGTATGCTGCGCCTGCTGCTGCGTCGGCAGCTGTGCCGGGTACCGCTCCGCACCCCTTCGCACCCACTGCTTTTGCTGGGGGGCCCGGAGGTCCCACTACAGGGCAGGCAGTGGGGCAGCAGCAGGCGCAGCAGCAGTCGTGGGGGGGTTCTGTGGCTGGATTCTTTGCAGGGGCCAGCGCGTTTGTGTTTGGGGCGAAGCATGACGGGCATGCAGGAAAGGAGGCAGGGAGGGAGGCGGGGAGGGAGGCGCAGCAGGGGGGAGATGCGAGGCAGGCTGGGGAGGCTGGAATGGGGCTGAGGGATGGTGAGCAAGAGGGATCCGGGGCAGCAGGTGCAGGTGTAGCAGCTGTAGCGAGTGGTAGTGGGGGCAGTGGCAGTGGTAGTGCCACGCGTAGCGGCAGTGGCAGTGGTATGCGCCCTCCTCGCCCTCCGTCCCTTGCCATCCCAGGAGCAGCAGGCGCTGCCACTAGTCCTGGTGCTGGGCGCCACACCCCCCCCACACAGCCAGGGGCAAATACAGAGTCTGCAGAACCAGCAGCAGCGGTTGATAGACATGCAGCAGAGGGCGGGCATGAGGCTATCATGTCCCCCATTGCCTTCATTACAGTGTCGCCGCCTAAGGGCACAGGGAGCAGGGGCACAGACGCTGCATCAGTGCCAGGTAGAGCAGCAGCAGGGGCAGGAGGGCCAGCAGGAGGGTCAGCAGGAGGGCCAGCAGGAGGGCCAGCAGGAGGGTCAGCAGGGGGGTCACCTATGAGAGCAGTAGGAGGGGTGGCAGAGGCAGGGTCAATGATTTTGCAGGGTGTTTTTGAGAATTCTCAAAAACACCCTGCAATGGGTCAACAGCCCGCACAGGCCCGGCTTCGCTCCCCTCCTCCCTGCACGCCAGAGGAAGAGGCCATGGGTCGGGTCTCTGGTAGTGCTGCTGCTGTGCCGGTAGGGGTAGGGGCAACTGAAGCGGGTAGCGGGCAGGGTTACCGGCCAGGGTCGGGATTCGGCACTGGGTGGAGTAAAGGGTCTGGTGTTAAAGCAGGTGGGGCTGGTGCCGGGTGGGGAGAGGAGAGTGAGGAGGAGAGTGAAGAGGAGGAGACAGAGGAGTCTGAAGAGTATGAGCATGAGGAGGAGGAGGATGAGGAGGATGAGGAGGATGAGGAGGAGGAGGAGGAGGAGGAGGAGGAGGAGGAGGAGGAGGAGGAGGAGGAGGTGGAAGAGACAGAAGAGGAGGATATGGAGTATAGCAGTGAGGAGGAAAGTGAGGAGGCAAGAGAGGAGGCAAGTGAGGAGGCAAGTGAGGAGGCAAGTGAGGAGGAAGAGGAAGATGAGGAGGAGGAAGACGAAGAGGAGGAAGAGGAGGAGGAGGGTGCAGAGGCGTGGGTGGGCAGGCCGCTACTTGCACATTCACAGGCCAACACACCCACGGCATACGGGGGCATGAAGACACCAGATGCCATAGGGGGGATCGTGTTTATCAACGAGTATGGCGCTGCCCCGCCCTCCCCTGCTATGGACACCAACTCGGTGGGTGGGGCAGGGGGGATGGGTGGGGCGACCACGCCTCTCAGCGGAACAGGGGAAGATGGGCGCGTGTTTGTGGTCTTCAATAAGTCTCGGTTCTCACCCACTGCTGCTGGTGCTGGTGCTGCTGGTGCTGGTGTTGGTACTGATGGGGATTTGAGCGGGGAGGGGCAGATCATGCGTGGTGGCCTTTCTGCAGGCACTAGTGGTTCTGGTCCCCTAGTGGTTCGGATTGAGAGGGGGGAGGGAGAGGAGGAGAGTGAGGAAGAAGAAGGGGAGGGTGGAAGTGAGGGGTGGGATGGAGGGGAGAGTGGGGAGGAGGAGAGTGAGGATCAGAGCGGGACAGAGGGAGAGAGTGAGATGGAGGGGAGTGAGGAAGGGAGTGGGTTTGAAGGGAGTGGTGAGGAGGAGAGTGAGGGGGAGAGCGAGGGGAGTGAAGGGGAGGAGAGTGGGACTCTGGGGAGTGAGGTGAGGGAAGGTAGGCAGGAGGGTGAAGATGGGGATGTGAGTGCGGTGGAGAGCGGTGCTTCTGGGGGAAGTGAAGAAAGCAGTGGGGAGGATAGTGAGGAGGAAAGTGAGGAGGAGACTTTGGAGGACAGTGAGGAAAGTGAGGAGGCGAGTGAGGAGGGGAGTGAGGAGGGGAGTGAGGAGGGGAGTGAGTCAAGCTTGAGCCCTGTGGGGAGTTCAGACGAGGGGGAGACTGAGTACGTGGGGAGTGAGACAGAGGAGAGTGAGGAGGAGAGTGGGAGTGAGGAGGGGAGTGACGAGAGTGGGAGTGAGGAGGAGAGTGAAGAGAGTGGGAGTGAGAGCGAAGGGACTGAGAGTGGGAGTGAGAGTGATGGAAGTGAGAGCCAAGAGAGTGATGAGACAGGGTCAAGTGAGGAAGACGGCACAACTTTGGACGGCACAATGGACGGCACGCTGGACGGCACGCTGGACGGCACCCTGGACGGCACGATGGACGGCACTGTGGGCGGCACAATAGACGACAGGACGCTGGATGGAACAGTGGATGTGACTTTGGGAGGCAGTGACACTATGGAGAGGACTTTTACCATTGAGGAGACTGAGACGGCAGTCAGTGGAACACTGGGAAGGAGCGGGACTATAGAGGGGAGTTACACTATGGAGGGGACAGAAGCCATGGGGAGAACTAACACGTTCGAGAGTGTAGGCCGGACTGAGACGTTTGAGGGCAGTGGGACGATGGAGAGAAGTGATACTATGGAGGGGAGTGATACTATGGAGAGGAGTGGCACTGTAGACGGAACTGAGGCTATGGGGAGGACCAACACTTTCGAGACCTTGGGGGTGACTGAAACTTTGGAAGGCAGTGATAATACTATGGAAAGTAGTGATACTATGGAGGGGAGTGGCACTATGGAGGGGAGTGACACTATCGAGGGGAGTGGCACTGCAGATGGTGCAGGAGCAGCAGATAGAACCCTCACCCTGGAGGGAACTGAAATCTTGAGCGGCAGTGAGAGGGGCAGGAGGCAGAGGAGTGCCACTGAAAGCGGTAGCAGCTCTTATCACGAGAGCAGCTTTTCAGAGGGGAGTGAGGCGAGTGAGGAGAGGGATAGTAGTGATGGGACCGAGAGTGTGGAAGCTAGTGGTACTTTAGAGGATAGTGCTACTATGGAGGATAGTGACAGTATGGAGGGGAGTGAGGCTGTGAGCAGGAGTGCCGCTAGCAGGAGCAGAGGAGGCTATAGTGACGATGTGGTGCTTATAGAGGTGGCTACTGTAGCGGGGTCTAGAACCAGTGGGACTGTGTCAAGTATGCGAGGGGTGAGTGAGACGGGTAGTGACTTGGGGAGGAGTGAGATGGGGAGGAGTGAGAGAGTGGGGAGTGGAAGGGAAGGTAGTGACACGGAGGCATCAGAAACAGAGGAAAGTGAGACAGGCAGGAGTGGGAGCGAGGGGAGCAGCAGTGAGCGGAGCGAGGAGAGTGAGAGCGAGGGGAGTGAGGGGAGTGGGAGTGATGCGAGTGGGGGTGATGAGCGTGCAAGTCACAGCTCAGAGGCGTCGGAGTATCACTCCCACTCACAGAGCAGTGCGGGGTCCGATTCTGAAAGCGGCTCGGAGAAAGGAAGCTTCCGCTCTGGTTCCCACGCAAGCAGCTCACACACAACACTGACTCATGATTCTGCCTCGAAGATTTCAGGTTCTGGAGATGGCAGGTCGGAGAGCGAAGGAAGCCCGCCAGAGAATGAGTCCGGCGAATCAGATTCTGAGCAGCTGTCCAGGTCAGATTCTCACCCTTCCAGGTCAGCGTCACACCGTTCCAGGTCAGCATCGGATGCATCTGAAGGGGGAGGAGCGAGCAAGAGCAGGTCTGCGTCAAGCCTTAGCCACTCTGCTGCTAGTAGCAAGTCCCCTGGCACAGAGTCATCTGCTGGTAAATCCTCTGGTAGGGGGTCGTCTGCAGGGTCGGCTGCCAGCAAGTCTCCCGGCACACAGTCGAGAAGTCAAAGTGGGTCTGAGGGGAGCGGGTCTCATGGTGGCCGGTCGCGTGGTACTGAGTCGCAGCGCAGCAAGTCAGAGGCGAGTAGGTCGCCGGATGGTGGGCTGGATGCAGGTGGAGAGAGTGAGGGGAGAGGGGGGGGGGGTAGTGCGGAGGGCAGTGAGAGTGAGACGGGGAGTGATGGCCTGACGGACGGGATGACTGAAGGGACAAGTGTGACGTCCAGTGATGAGGCGAGTGAGAAGGAGAGCGAAGAAGGGAGTGAGGAAGGGAGTGAGGGAGGGAGTGAGGGAGGGAGTGAGGGAGAGAGTGAGGGAGGGAGTGAGGAAGGGAGTGAGGAAGGGAGTGAGGGAGGGAGTGAGGTGACAGCAGAGACATCAGAGGATGGTAGTGAAGGATCTGGGGAGGGAGAGAGGGAGGGATCCAGTGACATGCACAGTGAGGGGTCCACCCGTGCTGACAGTGTGAGCGACGGAAGCGAGGGGAGTGAGGGGAGTGGGTCTGTGGTGTCAGGGTCAACCAACAAGCCCACAGAGTCAAGGGCGGATTCAGAAGCAAGGTTTGACTCGGACGGAGAGTCGGAACAGCCCTCTGAGCTAGAGGAAAGTGTCGCTACTAGCACTGCTGTTAGTGCTGCCGGCGGCAGTGCTGCTGCCAGTGCTGTTGCCAGTGCTGCTGCTAGCACCAGCCCCACGGGTGCTTCTGAATCCAGCCGGCAGCTCGGGACGCCGACAGGTGGCGCCGCATCATTGGCGGGTGTGATGGGGTCGCCAGTGGGGGAGGGGTGGAAGAGGCCTCTCACTGTTAAGGTGGGAGGAAGCTCCCAGGAGGCTAGTTCTGAAGAGGAGGAGGAGGAGGAAGAGGAGGAGGAGGAGGAAGAGGAGGAGGAAGAGGAAGAGGAAGAGAGTGTGGATGCCACTGGAAGTGAGGAAGAGGAGGAAAGCTATGTTGGGGATGATGATGATGAGGAGGAGGATGAGGAGGAGGAGGAGGAGGAGGAGGAGGAGGAGGAGCAGGAAGAGAGTGTGTTTACAGACGACCGGAGCTCAGAGGGGAGCAGTGTTTCAGAGGGGGAAGGGAGATCGGAACAAGAAAGGAGTTCAGGGGGAGAGGAGGGAGCGGATGAGGAAGAGGAGGGGAGCAGGAGCAGTGATGATGAGGCGTCAGTTGGAGGAGCAACGAGTTTGGGCAGTGAGGAGGCGTCAGGTGGAGGAGCAACGAGTTTGGGCCGTGAGGAGGGGGAGCTAGAAGGGGTGAGTTCAGGAGATGAAGGGGCGGTAATGGGGCGGAGCTCGGGGAGTGAGGAGGAGGAGAGGGCAGTGCGGATGCTGCGAGCTGAGAGCAAGAGGCGGTTTGACGCTGTGTTGGGGCAGCTGAAGGTGCTGCTGAAGAGGGATCCCCAGGGGAGTGAGGAATTCGAGGAGGGAAGTGAGCATTCTGAGGGGAGTGAGCACTCGGAGGGGAGTAAGGGTGATGGAGTGAGTGCCGAAGGTGGGAGGAGGGAGGAGGATGATTACAGGTCTGCTAGTGAGAGTGAGGGAGAGGCGCAAGAGGAGGATGAGTATAGGTCTGAGAGTGAGGTTGGGAGTGAGGGAGGGAGTGAGGGAGGGAGACAGGAGGAGGAGGAGGAGGAGGAGGAGGAGGAGGAGGAGGAGGAGGAGGAGGAGGAGGAGGAGGAGGAGGAGGAGGAGGAGTGGGTGGAGGAGGTTGCGAGGGTGTCAGAACGAAGTGGGTCGGAGGAGGAGGCGTGGATGGAAGAGGAGGAGGAGCAGTCAGAAAGGGAGGAGGAGAATGGCTCGAAAGGTAGGGTGGCGGAGCATGATTCTGAAGCAGAGGAGGAGTATGATTCTGAAGCAGAGGCGGAGGGTGGCAGTTGGGACGGACAGGAAGGCCAGAAGCTTTCTCAAGATGGCACTGGTGCTAGTGATGGTGCTAGTGGTGGTGATGGTGGTGGTGATGGCTTAGCTGCCATTGCTGCTGCTGCAGCTGCTGCTGCTTCATTTCCGGAGGGTATCACAGCTGATGCCGCTGCACACAGCCACAGCATGCACAGGCCACAAGGAAGCGAGGGGAGAGCTGCAGAGGTGCATCCTCCTGCCGTTCTCCAAGCAACACCTGCCCCACCCGCCCCACTAGCCCCACCCGGCCCACCCACATCCCCAGCACCCCAAGCATCCCCAGTGGGCCCCACTCAACGGATCCACCTCCCGCAGCCGCCCACCACGCCCTCCCTGCAGCCCTCCCCCCCGTCCCTCGCGTTCCGTCGCTCCTTCAAGCGCCCCATGCCTCTGCGCCCCTCCTCCGCTTCCTCCCGCCCCGCCAACCCCTTCGCTCAAGGGCCGGGCTCGGCCACTTCGACACCGCAGAGCATGGGGGGGTCGTCCGGAGGGTCCACTCCCCGCAGCGTTCCTGCCCCTGATCTCCCGACCGGCCTGGAGCCGCCTCAAAGAGCATCTGGCCTTGCTCCAAGTGCCCCGGGTGATGATGGCTTGGCCACTGGTGCTTCCAGCCGTGCTGCTGCTGCTCCGCCCCGTGGTGGTGGTGGTGGTGCTGCTGCTACCGGTGCTGCTTATGAATTGGCTGGCCTTGGCTCTGCAGGTGAGTCTCCCGTCGCCCTCCCCTCTTCCCCTGCTTCTGCTTCTGCTTCTTCTGCTTTTGGAACTTCTGTTTCTGGTTCTCCTGTGGTTGCTGCTGCACGTGTCTCTCCTGCTGCTCCTGCTGCTGCCCCCGTTGCTGTCCCTCCTGCTGCCTCTGCATCTGTTACCTCTTCTGCAGGTCCCAGCACGGGAACTGCAACAACCGCAGCAGCTGCACCAGCTTCAGCACCTGCTATTGCCAGGTTATCCAAGGCAGGGGTTGCCTTGACCGCCTCTCCTGCCTTATCCCCAGCTGTCTCGCCTGCTGCCTCTCCGGCTGTGTCGCCCAAGCCTGCTGCCGGCTCCTCGCCCTCTCGCGGTGTCTCAGGCTGGACCTCCCTCTTCCGCCCACTCTGGGGCCAGCAGCGTCTCCAGCAGCTTCTCCTGCTGCCGCTGGTGGTGCTGCTGGTGCTGCTGGTGCTGCTGCTTCTGGTGGTGCTGCTGTTGGTACTTCTGCTGCTGGGACTGTTGCTCCAGCGGTTGCAGCTAATGCAACGGAAGGTGGTGGTGTCTACACGCCCAGTGCTGCTCCCTCTGTCACTAGTGCGACTGATCCTGCTGCTGCCCCCATTGCCGCTGTCGCCTCGGGTCCTACTGCCTATCCTGTTGCAGCTGTTCCCGCACCAGCAGTTGTTTCGTCCTCATCAGCAATACCTGCAGTAGCATCGCCACCAGTTGCACCTGCACCAGTAGCACCTCCACCATTTGCACCTGCACCAGTTGCACCTGCACCAGTTGCACCTGCACCAGCTGCACCTGCACCAGTTGCACCATCCGCAGTTGCACCTGCTCCTGCACCACAAGCAGCACCTGCGCCGGCAGTAGCAGCTGCAGCCGCAGTTGGAAGAAAGACCGCCCCCCTGTCTCCTCCTCACCTCATCTCCCCACACCTCATCATCACCCGTCCCCCCCTCACTACCCCCCTCCTCCTTCCAGGCCCGACTCCCCTCTTCCCTTGTCCGTCCCCCCGAGCCTGTTCCCGCAGCCATCCATCCCATGGACCCGCGTGCGCATCCATTTGTCCTCTCTCCTCCTCATACTACGCCCTCTCACACCCGCCCCTACTCTGCAGTATCCTCCTCTCCCACGGTCCTGCATCCCCTGGACCTGCGCGCACATCCAGGTCCAGCCTCCCTCACCTCCCAATCCTCCACAGTACCTCCCGCTCCCACAGTCCTTCACTCGCTGGATCCATGCGCTTCCCCCACCCCTCACACAGCAGACTCTCTGTCACCCAAAGCTGCCTCCCCGTTGTCAGGCGCTGCTCCTGCTTCTCCGCTCGCTTTCCTCTCGTCCATATTTGGCGGCGGCGCTGCTGCTGCTGCTGCTGCAGGGGTGGGTCCAGCAGCAGAAGAGATGCTGGATGCAAGGGTAGTGGGAGAGAGTGCGGCTGGGAAGGAAGGGGATGCAGCTGCTAAGAGGCAAGTGATGGACCAAGAAGCAGAGGGGACAGGGAACCATGGCGAGATTGGTCCCCCTGGAGGTGTGCTGGTGCATGGCTTGTCGGCCGATTCTGATACCATGTCGACTGGATCAAGGCATGATGCTGATTCTGCTGCTGACGTCGGTGCTTATCCCAAGGGCAAGTACGCTGCTGCCTTGGTCCCTCCGGCCTTAGAGCCAGGTGTTGCAGGCAGCTCCCAGGGTTCCTCCAGCCGCCCAGAGTCAAGGGAGTCAACGGAGTCAACGCGGTCGAATGATTCACCTGAGAAAGCACAGTCAGTGACGGGTGACGCACCTGTGGGGGGGGGCGAAGCAGCAGCTACTGAGGCGTGGGTGCGTGCGGGCAGTGGAGAGGGAGGGAGGTTGAAAGGAGGCTTGGGAGGAGGTTTGGAGAGAGGCTTGGAAGGAGGTGTGGAAGAAGGTGTTGTAGAGTGGCCAGTGGTATTGCCACGTGGTGGCATGGATGGGGGAATAGAGAGGGGCATTGGAAAACAGGTGGATGGAACAGGTCACATTGGAGCAGTGGAAGTGGTGGCTGCTGGTGACTCAACAGAGCGGTCTCTTATAAGGGGGTCAGTGAATATGGGCCCTGCAGTTGTGGTCGGTAGCATAGAGCGGGTTTTAGTCGCTGGGAGCGATACAGATAAGCAGGTTGGAAGCAGCGAGGGTGAGAGTAAGGGGAAGGGCGAGGAGAGTGGGGAGGATATGGAGGCTGAGGGAGAGAGTGAGAGTGGTAGTGGGGTTGGGGTAGAGGAGAGGGAGGAGGAGGATGAGGAGGAGGGTGAAAGTGTTGTGGCGGATAGTTCTTATAACGGGAGCACACTTGAGGGAGGGGGGAGTGGGGGAGAGAGTGAGGGTAGTGAGAGGGATGCAGAGGGGAGCGAAGAGGAGAGTGAGAGTGGTATTGGAGAGGAGAGTGGGAGCAGTGTGGGGGATAGTGAGGATGAGAGCGAGGGGGAGAGTGAGGAAGGGAGTGAGGAAGGGAGTGAGGATGGGAGTGGGGGGAGCACCACGGGAGAAAGCGAGGGCAGCAGCAGCGAGACAGGGAGCAGCAAGGGAGAGAGTGAGGGAGATAGTGAAGGGAGTGAAGATGAGAGTGAGGGGGAGAGTGAGGAGAGTGAGCGGGAGAGTGAGGGTAGTGTCACTGAGACGGACGGAGTGACCCAAACGAGTTACTCAGAGGAGAGTGAAGGGGAGAGCGAGGGGGAGAGTGAGGGGGAGAGTGAGGGGGAGAGTGAGGGGGAGAGTGAGGGGGAGAGTGAGGGGGAGAGTGAGGGGGAGAGTGAGAAGGATAGTGAAGGAGGGGAGACAGAGACAGAAACCGAGGCACAGACAGAGACGGAGGGGCAGAGTGAGATGGTGGGAGGGGAGGCGGACAGAGAGAGCATGGTGACAGATGAGGGGGTGCTTATAGAGGTGGCGAGTGTGGCGAGTGTGGTGGGGAGGAGTGAGGGGAGGAGTGTGGGGAGGAGTGTGGGAATGAGGACTGACAGCCTGCTGATTGAGGTGGAGAGTGTGGTGGGTGGGGAGAGTGTGGTTGGAGGGGAGAGTGTGGTGGGGGGAGGGAGTGTGGTGGGGGGAGGGAGTGTGTACGAAGGGGAGGGTGCAATTTTAGAAGAGGGAGAAGAGGCAGAGAGAGCAGCTGAAGAGGTCGAAGGGAGTGAGGTTAGTGAGAAGAGTGAGGGGGGTGAGGGGAGTGAGGGGAGTGAGGGGAGTGAGGGGGGTGAGGGGAGTGAGGGGAGTGAGGGGAGTGAGGGGGGTGAGGGGAGTGTGTGGAGCGAGCATATCAGTGGCGGGGAGGGATCGGATGATGACAGAGAGAGTATCAAAAGCGAAAGTGAGAGAATGGATGTTGCGAGTGAGAGGGACGACAGTCACAAGGAGAGTAGTGAGCGTATGGAGGCTGAGGGTGACGGTGAGTTGGGTGATAGTTTTGACGAGGGTGAGAGTGAACACGAGAGGGGAGTGATTGTTGGTGGGCATGTAGAGGCAGTGCCAGAGAGTGCACGTGGGGCTGATGCTCTGGCAGCAGCAACAGCGGCAGGGACAACAGCAGCAACAGTAGCAGGAGCAGCAGCGACAGTGGCAGAAGCAGAAGTGCTTGTGTCAGTGGCACCTGAAGAAGACACACCCGGCGCGAAGTCTGGCGAACCAGCTGAGTCTGCGGTGACACCAGCAGCAGCAGCGCCAGCAGGAGTAGCAGCAGCGCCAGCAGCAGCAGCAGCACCATCAACGGCAGCAGTAGCAGCAGCACCACCACCAGCAACGGCAGCAGTAGCAGCAGCGCCAGCAGCAGCAGCACCACCAGCAACGGCAGCAGTAGCAGCAGCGCCAGTAGCAGCAGCACCACCACCAGCAACGGCAGCAGTAGCAGCATCAGCTGTACCACCAGCAACGGCAGCAGTAGCAGCATCAGCTGTACCACCAGCAACGGCAGCAGTAGCAGCATCAGCTGTACCACCAGCAACGGCAGCAGTAGCAGCATCAGCTGTACCACCAGCAACGGCAGCAGTAGCAGCATCAGCTGTACCTGCTACAACAGCTGAAGCTCGCATGGTCGGGGCTGCTGATACCTCAAAGTCAGCTGACGTGGCAATGGCTGCTGCAGTTCCGAAGGCTGCAGACGTGGCAAGACCTGCTGACGTGGCCAAAGCTGCTGCTGTGGCAAGGGCTGCTGACATGTCACTAGCAGCGCTGATGGCTCGGACGCCTGATGCCCGACCGGTGACGCCGGTGCAGCGCAGGACATGGCTGGACGTGCTGCAGAGCCACGCGGTGCTGTCAGAACTGGTGAGTTGATGCTCCTGTCTGTAGTGTGACAGGCACTAGTTGTGCTGATGCCACGGACGCCCGATGCGCGGCCGGTGACGCTGGTGCAGCGCAGGACATGGCTGGACGTGCTGCAGAGCCACGCGGTGCTGTCAGAACTGGTGAGTGAGTGGATGGATGGACCCCCCTGCTTAGTTGCTACAAACGCTCTGGCAGGCGCGCGTTTAGCATTTGAACGCTAGCGTTCGAATGCAAACGTTAAACGGACCCAAAAACGCAATCGCTCGCTGGGAACCTTTCCAGGGTGCCCCTCCGAAAAAAAGGCGAAAAATGTCACCGCGAAATCAAGACTTGGCTAATTCAACGCGACATTCGCCAAGTCCCAGCTCCAAACCAAGTCGTCAAAATTCACCTCCCAACAACCCCCCCCCTTTCAACCGCACTCCACACATCGTCAACTAGAACATCCAACCTCTCCTCCTCACATCTCATAGATCCACGCAAGCTCGCAATCCCCTCCCCCGTCAAAACCGCTTACCCAAACTGCCGTGCGCCATAACCGTAGCCACTTTTCCACCTTTGCTGCCATACCTGAGCCACGAAATAACATTCAGTTAAGGGCGAGGGCCCATGTCGACCCCTCTTAGCAATGCGGACGCCGCTACGGCGTCCGCATCTTCTAATGTAGACGAGGCGGATAGGAATCACGAGGTTTATAAGTACTTCCGCGTTCTAGACAAGGAGGCCGGCGCCACACAGAAACATGAGTGTCGCTTTTGTGGGCTTTTGTGGGCTTTTGTGGGATATGTGATGTACATGACATATATATGAAGATGCATACTTAAAATTCTCAACACCTTTTTTTGGAGCCAAATTGCGTGCTGACAGAACCCCCATGTTTCCTTCCCCCCTTCCCTGCAGGAAAAAATTTCCCCTGCCCGGGCAAAGTTTTTACCCCTGCCCGGGCAAGCGTTTGCCTAGTGTTCACAGACACGCTGCTGAGTGCTGAGCGTTTAGCGTTCAAATGCCAGGGTTTAAAACGCTGGCGTTCAAACGCTAAACGCGTTTGTAGCAACTAAGCCCCCCTGTAGCATAGTGTAACAGGTGCTGGCTGCACTGATGGCAAGGACACTCATTCCATGCCAGGTTGGTGGCTCCAGTGCAGCACAGGACATAATGGAGGCGCTGCAGGGCTGGTGACTTCTGCCATGAGGTATGGAGACTGGAAGTACAGTGCAGTGCAGGGAATGGTCTTCTTCAATGTTACGTGCAAAGTCGTGCCTTGTTCCCGTTCCTTGTGCCCATTACCCTCTCTGTTCCTCTCCAGATGACCGATGAGGACATGGGTGCTCTCCAGTTCCTATGCTCCGTTGACTTCTTCAAGTCGCAACACAGCATGGTATGGGGCATGGCACTACGATATGAGGCAAAGGGCACCGTGGTGCATGCCATGGCATGCCATTGGTCTGGCACGTCAGCATGGTGTATGGCATGGCATAGCATGGGGGGGGTTCATGGACCATGGTCACATCTCCCTTTTCTGTTATGCTGCTCCTTTGTATTGGCTTTCTTAGTTGGTGGTGCTTGGTTCTTGTTGTTGTCGTTTTTTTTTTTTTTTTTTTTTTTTTTTTTTTTTTTTTTTTTTTCTTCTCTTTAATTCTTTTATTTATTCCGTCCCTGTGTTTACCTGCCTTGCCCTGTCACCCTTGTTCCTCCTGCCTTCAGGACTTCCGGGTGGACTTTCTATTTGATGCAAATCCATTCTTCACCAACGCATATGTATGCATCCCTCCCTTTCATTTGGTGCTAGCACTAATGCTAGTCTTGGCTATGCCGGCCTTCGGCGTTTTTTTTTTTTTTTTTCCCCCCCCCCCCCCCCCCTCTGACTCTCAAGTCTTCCTTTTCTTTTTTGCTCATTCGAATTGACTTGACACTGAGGCCGTCTTTTTCCAAATGTTGACGCTTTCCTTCTGCCTCCCCTTGCGGCTTCCACTCTTTTCCCCTATTGCGGCGCGCAGCTGAGTCGCGTCTTCGCTGTGGCGAGAAACCCTAAGGCTGATCCGATCATCATGGCCATCCATTGGTATGCCCATAAAATCGCTGCTCACCCCGTTGTGCTTCACCTGACTTTTTTGTCGACTCCAAAACCCCGACCCTCCCCATCGCCCCGTCGACCTCCTTGCCTCTCTGGCTTTTGAGTCGACTCAAAGGTCAGCGAGAAACCCTAAGGCTGATCCGATCATCATGGCCATCCATTGGTATGCCCATAAAATCGCTGCTCACCCCGTTGTGCTTCACCTGACTTTTTTGTCGACTCCAAAACCCCGACCCTCCCCATCGCCCCGTCGACCTCCTTGCCTCTCTGGCTTTTGAGTCGACTCAAAGGTCAGCGAGAAACCCTAAGGCTGATCGGATCATCATGGCCATCCATTGGTATGCCCATAAAATCGCTGCTCACCCCGTTGTGCTTCACCTGAATTTTTTGTCGACTCCAAAACCCCGACCCTCCCCATCGCCCCGTCGTCCTCCTTGCCTCTCTGGCTTTTGAGTCGACTCAAAAGTCAGCGAGAAACCTTAAGGCTGATCCTATAATCATGTCCATCCATTGGTATGCCCATAAATTTGCTGCTCACTGGCCTTGTACTTCACCGTTTTTCTTTCAAGCCTTTTCCCCGCTGCTGGAATATGCCTATTTTACTGCTTCCACGCGCACCGATTTCTCATATTCTTGCCACATTCTATGTCCATGTCACATTTAGCACCCCCATTGCCTGGCAGCCCGGCAGGGACCTCACTAGGCAGTGCAGAGGGTGGGTTGGCTGGGCGGCTGCTACTCTGACTCACAGAGGGAGGGGTGCAGACTCACATCTCTATGCCTCCTGCCTGCCTCCCCCTCTCCCTCGCAGCACTCCCATCGCCTGGCAGCCCGGCAGAGACCTCACCAAGCGCCGCAAGGGGTGGTTTGGCTGGGCGGCTTCCAGCGTTGACAAGCGCAGCTTCTTTACTCTGTTTGCCTCGCGATCTGAGCTCTCTGCTTCAGAAGCCAATGAGGAAGCAGTGGTGAGTGGTGCTAGTAATTAGAATACGATTTTTGAGTCGACTCAAAAATTAGAATACGCCTGCTTCTGCTGCTAACAGGGGTAAGGGCTGCTGGTGCTGCTGTCAGGAGCAACCTTTTCACTCTCTTTTCATCTCGACCTCACCAACGGCATGCTAGACCCTTACCCTGGGCCTTTCCCTTTACCCCATACCTTTACCGCCCCCACCTTTTCCTCCCTTCCCCTCCTCTCTCCCCTCCCTCCCCCCTCTCCCCCCTTCCCCCTCCCAAAATGTGCATCTGTCAGCGCATGACGATGCTAGAAGAGGCTGCTCTCACCAGTGGATTGCTAGCGTCTTACCCTGTGCCTTTCCCATTACCGTATGCCCGTGCCATGCCTTTTCCCCCCATGTGTCACCCACCAGCGCATGAAGATGCTGGAAGAGGCTGCTCTCACCAACGGACTGCTGCAGTGAGTTGCCGCCCACCCATAAACCTTTTCGGCGTGCATCCTTTTTCATCCAAAATAAAAGTTTGCAGCAGGAAGTAAGAAGGAGAAGAGGTTGTGCAATTCTATTATTTTCATAAATCTCTGAATATTCATTTCATGCTTTTGTGATTATACTACTTACCTGTGCGTGTGCTGAAGTCTGTCAGATGGTCACGTGGTCTCTAGCTGCCTGTGATGCGATGCTATGCAACCCCGTTGGTCCTCCTCAGATGCATTTTCGCTCTTACATTTCCAACCTCCTTTTTCAATGCAGGTCGTCAGATGGCCACGTGGTGTCTAGCCTGCTAAGATGGTACACTGTGAAGTCGCTGGGGGGGGAAGTGGAGGAGGAGGAGGAGCGGGAGGAGAATGAGGAGGAGGAGGAGGAGGAGGAGGAGGAAGAAGGGGGGGAAGTAGAGGAAGAAGCAGAGGAAGACAAGGAAGAGGTGGAGCAGGAGAAAGAAGAATTGGGGAGCACTGGAGGTAGAGGGAGCGGTGAAAAACATGAACCTTCTATGATGCCGTTCAGGAGTATGAGTGGTGAGGAGAGAGAGAAGGGAGGTGCGGAAGGGAAGGAGGGAGGTGAGGAGAGGGAGGGGGAGGTGAGAAGAGGGAGGGGGGAGGTGAGAAGAGGGAGAGGGGAGGTGAGAAGAGGGAGGGGGAGGTGAGGAGAGGGAGGAAGGAAGTGAGGAGGAGAAGGAGCGAGATGAGGAGAGTGAGATAGAGAGTGTGGCTGTGCAGGAACACGGGAAAGAAGATGTGAGGTTGATGGTGCGGCGAGGAGGGAGGGAAGTGAGGGAAGGAGAGGAGGAGGTGGCGCAAGGAGGAGTCGAAGCGAGTCAAAGAGAGGAGGACGCGAGGGAAGGCGCAGGAGGCACAAGCACAGAGGCGGAAGCAGACCGTGTGGAGTTGGAAGAGGCAGCTGCGGCTGCTGAGGCTGGACAGACGGTCTGGAGGGAGGAGGAAGAGGAGGCAAAGGAGGATGCAGATGAGGAAGAGGAGGAGGCAAAGGAGGATGAGGAAGAGGAGGAGGAGGCGGAGGAGGAGGCGGAGCTTGGAATGCTTGTAGAGCGAGTGGTGGAGGGGGAAGAGGAGGAGGCAGAGGAGGAAGAGGAGGAGGCGGAGGAGGCGGAGCTTGGAATGCTTGTAGAGCGAGTGGTGGAGGGGGAAGAGGAGGACGCAGAGGAGGAAGAGGAGGAGGCGGAGGAGGAGGCGGAACTTGGAATGCTTGTAGAGCGAGTGGTGGAGGGGGAAGAGGAGGAGGCAGAGGAGGAAGAGGAGGAGGCGGAGGAGGAGGCGGAGCTTGGAATGCTTGTAGAGCGAGTGGTGGAGGGGGAAGAGGAGGACGCAGAGGAGGAAGAGGAGGAGGCGGAGGAGGAGGCGGAACTTGGAATGCTTGTAGAGCGAGTGGTGGAGGGGGAAGAGGAGGAGGCAGAGGAGGAAGAGGAGGAGGCGGAGGAGGAGGCGGAGCTTGGAATGCTTGTAGAGCGAGTGGTGGACGTGAGTGCGGGCGTGGAGAGGGCAGAGTGGCACACGGAGAACGCCCCGGGAGGAGTAGAGGAAGCAGAGGCAGAGGCAGCTGTGTGTATGATGCCTGTGCCTGTGGTGGCCATGGCAGCAGGAATGGGTATCGAGGGGGGAGAGACGAGAGAGGGAGGGGGCAGAGTGAGACGGAGGGAGTGACGTTGAAAGGGAAGTGTGGGCAAGTGAGAGGACTGCAACCATCGAAATGGAGGGCGAGCGAATGACGGCTGAAGATGAGAGATTGTTGGCTGGTATCGAGCGTGAGGGGAGTGGCGATGTGTACAAGGGGAGTGGCAGTGGGGTGAGCAGTGACGATTTGAGTTTTGAGGCGCGTCAGTACAAGGGGAGTGGTAGCAATGTTAGGGGGGGGGACGATCTGCGAAGCTCCACTAGTAGCGTTGGGGACATGCCAGGCATGCTGACGGGATCAGGCGTGGGAGGGGGAAGAGGAGAGGCAGGTGGAGGGGGAAGAGGAGAGGTGGGTAGAGGGGGAAGAGAGGAGATAGAAATGCAAGTCAAGGGGGGTCAGGAGCAGGCACGAGGGGAGGGAGAACGGGAGGTGGGGAGGTACGGCCAGCATCTGTTGGACAGTGAAGAGGAGGGGGAGGGAGGAGGGCGGTCATGGGTGGGGGTCGGTAGTGTGGCCAAGAGGGGTGGGAAAGAGGGCTGTGCCAGGCGATCATCGAGAGATGAGGGGAGTGAGGGAGGGAGTGAGGGGGTGAGTGAGGGAGTGAGCGAGGTAGGGAGTGAGGTATGGAGTGAGGGGGGGAGTGTGGGGGGCAGCAGTGGGCAGGGGAGTTCAGTGGAGGGCGAGCTAGCGGACCTGATGCATGCAGTGGACGGCAAGCCATACCCCTTCTGGCATGCTGTGGCCGCTACAGGCAGGGCGGGCCTAGAGGGCCTAGAAGGTCGAGAGGGTCGAGAGGACCTAGAGGGCCTAGAGGCGCCTCAGAAGGATGCTACAGGTTGGCCGGGGGGTCAGAGCTTGGCTCAAGTGCGGACTCAGCCTGCTACAGACGGCGGTATGCAGATGGAGGGCGCTACAAGTGGGGGCTATGTGGCACATGCGATGGATGGTATGCCATTCAATGCCGCCGCCGCCGCAGGGGCTGCCGTGCGTGCTGAGAGTCTTCCCCATGCTGGCGTTGCTTCTGTCTCAGCTGCCGCTGCTGGTTCTCGTGCAGCAACGCCAATGCCTGGTGTGCATGTCACTGCTTCTTCTTCTTCTTCTGCTCCTGCTGCTGCTGCTGCTGCTGCATTCTCGCGAGCAGGAACACCCATGCCAGGAGTGCATGCTGCTGGTTTACCTCCTCCTGCTCCTGCTCCTCCTGCCGCTCACCCTGCAATGCTTTCCCGCTCCACAACTCCCATGCCTGGACTGCATGCTGCTGCTGCATCTCCTCCTCGTCCTCCTCTTCCTCCTGCTGCTGCTTCTCATGCTGCAGTGCCTGCATCATTTTCCCGTGCATCAACGCCCATGCCGGGTGTCTACGCTGCCCCCTTGCCTCCTGCTGCTGTCGCCTCGTCTGCTTCTGCTGTGGGCTCTCGCACAGTAACGCCCATGCCAGGGGTCTACCTTCCGCCTGCTGCTGCTGCTGCTCTTCCTCCCCACCCTCCCCACCCTGCTGCTACTCACTCCAGTCCTTCTCGTGCGTTCTCCCGCACAGCAACGCCCATGCCGGGAATCCATGCTGCTGCATCTGCTGCTGTCCCTGCAACTGCTACTAGTGCACCTGCTCTCTCCCGCACAGCAACGCCCATGCCTGGAATCCATGCTGCTGCATCAGATTCCGTTGCTCCTGCGTCTGCTCCTGTCTTTCCACCTGCCTCTGCTGCACCTGCTCTCTCCCGCATGGGAACGCCCATGCCAGGAGATGCCGTTGCTGCCGCCCCACACCCCCTCCTGCTGCTGCTCTGGCTGTAGCTCCTGTATCGTTCTCCAGAGCGGTAACGCCAATGCCTGGTGTCTATGATGCCTCGTACCCAGCGTCTGCTGCTGCTGCTGCTGCTGCTGCTGCCCCCCCTCCTCCTGCTGCTGCAGATCCTGCATCATTTTCTAGGGCAGAGACGCCTATGCCAGGCGTCTACGACGCCTCGTCGTACCCAGCTGCTGCTGCTGCGGCTGCTGCTGCTGCTCCTCCTCCTCCTGCTGCTGCTGCTGTTGCATCTCTTGCTTTCTCCCGGGCAGTAACACCAATGCCCGGTGTTGGTGTTACTCCAGCTACGCCAATGCCAGGCATGGGTGAGCAAAGCAGGCAGCACGCAAGCGCATTTCCCCCCAGGGCCACTCGCGAGGAGCAACTGAGGGGGCTGCCTTTTTCACCCATGCTGCGGGGCACTCAGGGATCCAAACTGCAGGGCACCGCAATTCCCACAGCCAGGCAAGGAGCCACAGCCGCAGCCAGAGCCACAGTCAGAGCCAGGGGGGGTGGGCTGGTGCCCACACGCATACTCGAGTTAGTGCTGCAGGTGCAGGTGGTGCTGCTCAGGGGGTTTGGGCTGGCATGGAGGGGCCAGGCGCAGTGGGTGGAGCCCAGAGTGGCTGGGAGGTGTGGAGTGAGGTGCTGCAGGGGGGGTATGGGCCCGGCCCGGGGGGCAGTGGGGACGTAGCAGGAATTGGGTATGGGCCGGGCCCGCTGGGCAGTGAGGGCGTCGCAGGAATGGGGTATGGGCTGGGGACTAGTGGGAGAGCAACAGAAGTGGGTAATACTAATAATACGTTAGGGAGTAGTGTGGGTGCAGCAGGGATTGGGTATGGGCCTTGGCAGGAAGGGGAGGAGGGGGTTGTTGGGGGAGTCAGCGGCTGGTGGTGGAGAGGGGGTGTGGGAGGGGGAGGGCACGGAGGGAGAAGGGGGAAGCAGTGTGGCTGACAGCCTGGCAAGCAGCATGGATGGGGGTGGCATGCCGGGTATGGCTGACTCAAGGTTCGAACGGGCTCTGAGTCAGTCCCTGGCACGTGCTGCTGTGAGCATGTGTTTTGATGGTAACGTACTTGACCACTCCCAACCCCATGCCCACTCTCGCGCCCGCTCCCACTCCTACTCCCGCGCCCACGCCCACTCTTACAACCTCGGCCACAGCAACGACTTTTATCGCGACCAGGGGCGTTTGCAGAACTCGGAGACGGACGAGGAGGAGGAAGAGAGGCCGTGGCTGCGTATCAAGCCCCGTGCCACTCAAACCGGCACCGAGCGCAGTGGCCAGCCTGGCAGGCAGCACAGCTTGCAGCAGAGCCGGCAGCAGAGCCGCAGCAGAGCACGAGCAGCGTCAGCAGCCGGCATACCAACAGGACAGAGAGTATCCTGTGGCCCGCAACTGCACCCAGTTTTGGTGCCGCCGTCGCTCCTGCTGCTGCTGCTACTGCTGCTGGTGGTAGCATTGCTGCTGCGAGTGGTACTGCTGTGGGTTGGGAGGGGGCAGGGGGAGATGTGCGGCGAAGGAGGGGGCTCTCCCTGGGTGGAGCTTCAGAGATTTCGTCCATCCGGAGCAGGACACGTGGCAGGGGCGGGTCTCTCAGTGACGTCACCAGTCTGGGGATGAGTGAGGGGGAGGGAGTGACAGAGAGTGAGGGAGTGAGTGAGAGAGGGAGTGAGGGGGAGAGCACGAGGTCAGTTGAGGCAGAACTAGGGGATCTGATGGATGCCTTGGATGGGGAGCTCTCTCCCTTCTGGACTGCCCATAACAGTGTGGGGAGCTTGGGCAGCGTTGGAGGGGGCAGGACTGGCAGCATTGGCAGCGTTGGGAGTAGTCTGGGGAGGATGCTGAGGGGGAGTGTGGGGAGTTTTAGGTCGGTGAGAGAGGGGGAGGGGGAGGGGGGGAACGGGCGTGTGGGGGAGGGAGTGGCTGGGAAGGATGTGGGCGGGACAGAGGCAGGGATGGGTGAGGAGGAGAGGCAGGCGAGGATGGATGTGTGGAGAGAAGTGATGGGGAATTACTGGGAGTTGAGAGGGGCAGGTGCACATGGTTTTAGGCAGGAAGGTGCAGATGTTCACGCACATGCAGACGCACATATGCAGGCAGATGCAGAGACTGACTCATACCCAGGCAGCTATGATGCTGGTTACGACGACCGGCCCGGGATTGCCCGCGCAGATGTGGTGGATGCGATGCATGGTGATGGCACGGGTCCGAGCATAAATGGAGAGGTGCAGGGCATGTATGTCCGAGATGACCTACGGGATGATGGAGAGGAGCGAGGGGAGGAGGTTGATGGTGAGGAGACAGAAGAGGAGGAAGAGGAGGATGGAGAGAGGGTGGTGGTGGTGTTCAAAACGGCCACCAGAGCTGCAGTGGTGCTTGCAGAGGGGAGCGATTTGAGCGATGGGGATGGTGTTGTTGATAGGGTAAGTGATGCTGACGTGGCGAGCTACGCAGATGTGGCAAGCGATGTTGACGTGGCACTTGACTCTGGGGTTGCAGACCCGGAGGATGGTGTGCTTAACGGCATGCATGACATGCGTGATGATGATGATGGGGATGGTGGGGAGGATGGGGAGGATGGGGCGCTGCATGAGGAGGATCCAGAGGACGAGTTGGAGGAGGAAGAAGAAGAGGAGGAGGATGAGAGGGTGGTAGTGGTGTTTAAGACGGCAACCAAGGGAGCAATGGTTGAAGAGGAAGAAGAGGAGGATGAGCATGAGGACGTGAGAGTTGATAGTGCTGCCGACCATGGTCATGTCTCTATGTCCGAGCATGGGTCCCTGACCGATGGCCATCTTGATACGGATATCGAGGATGCTGATAACGAGTTTGAGGATGGTGAGAGGGTGGTGGTGGTGTTCAACCGACCCAGGACCGCTGAAAGGATGCTGGATATGGAAGCGGAGAGAGAGGATATGGAGGAAGAGGAAGAGGAGGAGGAGGAGGAGGAGGAGGAGGATGCGGTGCTGCTAGGCAGTGTGGCTGGGGACGCGTTTCAAACAGGCAGCCAAACAGCCAGCCATGTGGGAAGCCACATGGGCAGCCCAACAGGGAGTCTTGTGGGTGAGGAGGAAGGAAGCGAGGCAGGGGAGATGGAGGAGGAGATTCATGCCAGTAGCGAGGATGACAGTATGGGGGATGGTGAGAGGGTGGTGGTGGTGTTTAACCGACCCAAAACAGCTGAGAAGAGGGAGGATATGGAGGAGGAGGAGGAGGAGGAGAGGGAGGAGGATGGGGAGAGGGAGGCTGATGATGAGGTGATGCTAGGCAGCGTGGCTGGGGATGCGTTCCTCCAAACAGGCAGCCATCCAGGGAGTCATGTGGATGAGGAGCTTGGTGCTGGTAGCGAGGAGGGCAGTATGGAGGATGGCGAGAGGTTGGTGGTGGTGTTTAAGAGGGCGACACTTGCTGAGAGAGATGAGATCGAGGAGGAAGAGGTGGAGGAGGAGGAGGAGGGTCGGAGTGAGAAGGGTTTGAAGCACCATTCGGATGGCTTGGATGTTGGAGAGGAAGAGCAGAGGGAGCATGAGGAGGAGGGTGGGGAGGAGGATGGGGAGGAGGAGGAGGAGGAGCACGAGGAAGAGGATGAGGTGGAGGAAGGTTATGAGGAGGAGGAGGATGGGGAGAAGAGGAAGGAGATTGAGCGGTGGATTGAGGTGGCAGAGAGGGAGCTGGCGCAGCAGAGCCCGGGGGCTGGCAGCAGGCGCAGTGGCAGCGGGGTGAGCAGCATTGACCTGAGCTTTGAGGTTGATATCAGCAGGAGTAGGAGTAGGAGCAGGAGCACGAGTGGGAGTGGGAGTGGGAGTGAGAGTGGAAGTGGGAGTGGGAGTGGGGGTGGGAGTGAGAGTGAGAGTGAGAATAGGAGCAGGAGCAGAAGCCGCAGTGCGAGTGAGACAGAGGGGAGTGGGAGTGAGAGAGAGGGGGCGAGGGGGAGTAGAAGGAGTGGGAGGATGAGCAGTGAGGAGGTGAGTGAGGAGGGATCAGAGCGAGTGAGGGTGAAGAACAGTGTTAGCAGCAGAAGCAGAAGCAAAGGCAGCAGAAGCATGCCTCGCAGTGGGAGAAGGAGCAGAAGCAGGAGCAGAAGCAACCACAGCAGCAGAGCAAGAAGCAGGAGCATTCACAGCAGCAGGAGCGGGAGCAGGAGGAGGAGCAGGAGCAGGAGCAGGGGCAGCAGTAGGATCAGGAGCAGCAGAAGTGGAGGGAGTGGGAAAAGGGAGAGTGTGGCGGATAGTGCAAACGAGGGGGTGAGTGTGGGAGGGAGTGAGAGGGGAGGTAAAACTGGTAGTGCGAGCACGAGAAGAAGCGATAAGACACAGAGCAGTAGCGTGAGCGAGCGAGCGAGTCACCACTTGCACGCGAGAGAGGGGAGGAGTGTGGACGGGAGTGTGAAATCAAGTGAGAGCGAGAGAGGAAGCGCCAGCAAGAGTGTGAGTGGTAGTTGGAGCGATGGGACGAGCAAGCACAGTGCTACAGGCAGTGCTACAGGCAGTGCTACAGGCAGTGCTACAGATAGTGCTAAGGGATCCGAGACTCAGAGTGGCAGTGAGCGGAGTAGTAGCATCAGTGGGAGCAGCCCTGGAAGCGATGTGAGAGCGAGGGGTGGTAGCAGAAGCAGAGGAGAGAGGACGAGTGGAAGCCAGCACTCTAAAGCCTCAGATAGCGATGTTTCCAGTGTGAGTGACAGGAGAAGTGAGGCCAGTAGCGAGCGAGGGGGTGTGGCGCAGAGTGTGAGTGAGCATGGTAGTGGGCATGGGAGTGTGCATGGTAGCGAACATGGGAGTGGCGTGTTGAGTGGATCACATAGTGAAAATGAGAGCGGCGTGCTCAGTGGGCTGCATTGTGAGGAGGTTCGGAGTGAGAGACAGAGTGTGACCGCCAGTGAAGGTGAGGGGGGTGGAAAGGGGACTGGGAAGGGCAGTGTGAGTGGAAACGAAGGGGGAGGCAGTGTGGAGAACAGTGACTCGGAGAATGTACGGGGGAATAAGTCTGAGAGAGCAAGTGAGGGAGCGAGTGAGGGAGGGAGTGAGGGAGGGAGTGCGAGGGGGAGTGAGAGCCTGAGAAGCAGCAGAAGCCATAGCACTTACAGCAGCACGCACAGCATGGCAAAGAGTGAGCACAGCAGCCTACACAGTCAGCACAGCAGCCGACATGGTCAGCACAGCAGTACACACAGTCAGCACAGCAGCCGACATGGTCAGCACAGCAGCACACACAGTCAGGACAGCAGCCCACACAGTCAGCACAGCAGCCCACACAGTCAGCACAGCAGCCCACACAGTCAGCACAGCAGCCCACACAGTCAGCACAGCAGCCCACACAGTCAGCACAGCAGCCCACACAGTAAGCACAGCAGCCCACACAGTCAGCACAGCAGCCCACAAAGTCAGCACAGCAGCCCACACAGTCAGCACAGCAGCCCACACAGTCAGCACAGCAGCCCACACAGTAAGCACAGCAGCCCACACAGTCAGCACAGCAGCCCACAAAGTCAGCACAGGAGCCCACACAGTCAGCACAGCAGCCCACACAGTCAGCACAGCAGCAACGCGCATAGCAGCAGGAGTGCGGCCAGCCGTTCTGCCAGCAGTGACAGCAGGAGTGGTGCGAGCAGCGGGCATGCGGAAAGTAATGCTGACGGTGCTGCTAGTGTTGCTAATGCATTGAGCAGAAGAAGCGATGCGAGTGCTGGTAGTGAATTCAGTCCAGAAAGTGGTGATGGCGCTGCTGGAGTCACCCAAGCTGACAGCACAGGCAGTGAGCGGTCCAGAGCTAGTGGCAGCATGAGCAAAACGAGCAGCGTGAGCAGAGGGAGTAGCAAGAGCAGGGGGAGCAGCATGAGCAGCCACAGGTCGAGTGGTAGTGGGAGCATGGGGAAGAGGAGCAGTGTTAGCAGGGAGGGCAGCTTCAGCAGTCGTGGGTCGGATGGGGGCAGCCATGAGGAGGGCAGCCATGAGGGTGGTTCAAGGAGTGGTGAGAGTGAAGGGGAGGATGCGTGGGGAGCAGTGGAGGAGAGTGGAGTATTGGAGAGTGGAGTATTGGAGAGTGGAGTATTGGAGAGCGGAGTGATGGAGGGAAGTGGAGCATTGGAGTTTAGCAACGACGTGGAGAGGTTAAGTGATGAGGAAGAGGAGAGGGAGGGACAGGGGGCTGAGGTTGAGGATCAAGAGAGCGAGAGAGGTGGTGCAGATGATGTGTGGAGCAGTGACGGTGACGCATGGCCCGAGGCAGAGGCAGAGGCAGAGGCACAGGAGGTATCGGAGGGTGCAGGCGTGACTGTTGATGGCCTAGCGATGAAGACAGGAGCAGGGGCAGTGGAAGGAAGAGGCGTAGGGGCAGGGGGAGGAGCAGACACAGAGAGCGTGGATGGGGCAAGGGGCATCCTGGAGAGTGACGGTGAGGAGGAGGCGAGCTGGGTCAGCAGTAACTTGTCTGCACTGCAGCAGGTGAAGCTGGCGCCTGGACACGTGGCAGATGGTGATTGGACAGAGGAGTGGGAGGGGGAGCAGCAGCAGAAGGTGCATGCACAGGGCGAAGAGGGTCGGGCAATTGAGGATAGGGAGTTGGGAGGGAAGGAGGGGCCTGTGGAAGGAAATATGGAGGTTAATCGCCAGGTGAATGATCAGGTGGCTCAGGAGGGGGTGCAGCAGGTGGACCGCCAGGTGAATTATCAGGTAGTTGAGCCAGCTGGTGAGCAGCAGCAGCAGCAACAGGGTGAAAGGGAGGCAGCAGACGGGGCGGCAGAGAGCATAGGAGGAGTGGGCAAGGGTGGGGTCATGCGGCAGATCGGCGAGGATGCGTACGAGTATGATATGGGGGGTGATGTGTATGAGGGTGAGCTGGACTGGAGCAGAGATGTGGGCGATGGGGGGGTGGGCATGCAGGGGTGGTCGGGTGAGTGGACGAGGGGGAGTGAGGTGTGGGGTGGTGCGAGTGGCGTGACAGGTGCTGGTGTGGAGGCAGGGGATGGTGTTGAGGCCGAGTTGAGTGTGGAGGAGGGAGAAGGCATGGTCAGCAGCGCATCGGACGGGGCAGGTGGGGTGGTGGAGCTGATGGGAGAGTTGGAGGGGACAGAGGGCAGTCCCTTGGATGCTGATGCTGGGATGACAAGAAGTGCGCTGGAGTTTGAGGAGTCAGTTAGTGCTGTCGCTATTGCTGCATCCTGCTGTGCTGGTGGTGGTGCTGGCAGTGGTGCTGGCAGTGGTGTTGGCAGTGGTGTTGGCAGTGATGCTGGCAGTGATGCTTCGAGCAGCAAAAGTGATGAGGAGGGGGGCGAAAAAGAAACGGCTGTCAGGGATGTTGAGGAGGAGGAGGCTGAGGATGAGCCGGCAGAAGAAAGACAGGAGGAGGAGACTGAGAAGGGGGCAGAGCAGGAGGTGGAGGAAGAGGAGGAGGAGGAGGAGGAGGAGGAGGAAGAGGAGGAGGAGGAGGAGGAGGAAGAGGAGGAGGAGGAGGAGGAGGAAGAGGAGGAGGAGGAGGAGGAGGAGGAAGAGGAGGAGGAGGAAGAGGAAGAAGGGAAGGATGAAGCACCAGAGGGGGCAGAAGGGGCAGAGGAGGACGAGGCGGAGTGGAGCGACTTGTCGAGTGAAGCGGAGTGGAGCAGCATGGAGCTGGCGGCCACCCAGTCCCCTTTTGCCCCCTCTCCTCTCCAGTCCATCAGCCCCTACGCGTCTCTCTCCCCACTGCCATCCAACGCCCCGAGCTCAGTTGTGCCTCTAGACTGCACTGCTGTCAGCCTCGCTCTTGAACGGCAACAGGAGCAGCAGGAGGAGAAGGAATCAGGGGCAGAATCTGGGGAAGAAGTGGAGGGGGAAGAGGAGGAGCAGGAGGAGGAGGAGGAGGAGGAGGAGGAGAAGGAGGAGAAGGAGGAGAATGAGGAGCAAGAGGAGGAGGAGGAGAAGGAGGAGCAGGAGGAGGAGGAGAAGGAGGAGCAGGAGAGGGATGAGGGGCTGGAAGGGCAGGGCGGCACATTCTCTTTTGCCGCTGGCAGCCCATCTCTAGCGCTGCCCCTCGCCAGCCCTGCTGCGTTGCCTCACGATCGAATCACCGGGGAGGTCGGAGCTCTGCAGTGCCGCTCACCTCTCCAGAGTGAGGCGGACGAGGCTCAAGTCTCTCTTCCCACCACTCCTGCGCCTCAATGCGCCTCTCCCCATTCGTCTCCTGGGTCTCAATGCGCCTCTCCCCATTCGTCTCCTGGGTCTCAGTGCGCCTCTCCCCATTCGTCTCCTGGGTCTCAGCGCGCCTCTCCCCATTCGTCTCCTGGGTCTCAGACTCAGCGCGCCTCTCCCCACGCATCTCCTGCCTCTGCTTTACCCCTTCTTCCTGCAACCCACCCTGCTTCGTCACCTGCCAGCCCTGCTGACGTGGCAGTCTCTGCTGACGTGGCAGTCTCTGCTGATGTCGTAACGGCTGGGCGTGACGCCACTGGCCCACCTGAAAGCCCTGTTCTGGAGTCACGCTCGATTCCAGCTGCTGGTGTTACCAAATCACCTGACACGTCACCTGGGGCTGCACCTGACATGGCACCTGGAAAAAGCTCTGCCTCTGTTGAGGTGCTCCCTTCAGGTGCTGTCTCTGTTGTTCTGCCCTCAGGTGCTGTTTCCGTCGTGCTACCTTCAGGTGCCGTGTCTGTCATGCTGCCTTCAGGTTCTGTCACTGTTGCGCTGCCCTCAGGTGCTGTCTCTGTTGGTTCAGGTGCCAGCCCTGATTCATATGCTGTGAATTCACCTGAGGCAGCTGGAACAAGAATGGATCAGAGTGAGTGGGAAGACTTGAGGGTGGCAGAGGTTGAGGAAAAGGGGGAGAGTGAGAGTGGGAGTGAGAGTGTTGGTGAGAGGGAGAGGGATGAGGAAGAAGGGGAGGCGCATGAGGGAGAGAGTGAGAAGTGGGAGGAATCAGAAGAGTGGAGCGATGCTGGTCTGGATGCGGTAACCAGTGATGCTGGTGATGCGGTAACCAGTGAAGCTGGCGATGCGGTAACCAGTGAGGCTGGGGATGCGGTAACCAGTGAAGCTGGCAATGCGGTAACCAGTGAAGCTGGCAATGCGTTAACCAGTGATGCTGATGTGGCTGTGGTCATCAGCAGTGCTGGTACGGAGGAGATCGGGAGTGGAGGGAGCGTTGAGGAGGCAGGAAGAGAGGTAGGGGAGAGTGAAACGGCAGGTGATGAGGGCGGGGAGAGTGATGTTAGTGACAAGGAATGGTCTGACATGGATGGAAGTGAGAGCGAAGGGAGTGAGAACGAGGGGAGTGAGAACGAAGGGAGTGAGAACGAAGGGAGTGAGAACGAAGGGAGTGAGAACGAAGGGAGTGAGAACGAAGGGAGCAAGGCAGAAGCTTCTGAAACTAGGGTGAGAGAAGACACTGATGGGGAAACTAGGGATGCGAGTGAGGGGGAGGAGAGTGGGAGAGAGTCACCTCAAGAGGGAAATGAAGTGGTCACAGAAGAGGCCACGGTGGCCGCGAGTGAGGAAGCAAGGGAGGCAGCAAGCAAGGAAGCAAGCGAGGCAGCAAGGGAGGAAGCAAGCGAGGCAGCAAGCGAGGCAGCAAGCGAGGCAGCAAGCGAGGCAGCAAGGGAGGAAGCAAGCGAGGCAGCAAGCGAGGCAGCAAGCGAGGCAGCAAGCGAGGCAGCAAGCGAGGCAGCAAGCGAGGCAGCAAGCGAGGCAGCAAATGAGGCAGCAAGCGAGGCAGCAAGCGAGGCAGCAAGCGAGGCAGCAAGCGAGGCAGCAAGCGAGGCAGCAAGCGAGGCAGCAAGCGAGGCAGCAAGCGAGGCAGCAAGCGAGGCAGCAAGCGAGGCAGCAAGCGAGGCAGCAAGCGAGGCAGCAAGCGAGGCAGCAATTGAGGTGATGGAATCTCAAGCAGACACTGATGCTTCCATCGCGGTCCCAGCCTTGCATGCTGCAGCAGGTGGAGCCGATGATGACTCCCATTCTGAAGAGGGCCAATGGGGTGTGGCCGAGGGAGCAGAGGAGGGAGCTGTTGAAGGGACAGAGGTGGGGAGTGAAGGAGTAGCGGAAGCTGCTGAAGGGGGAGAGGCGGGTGTGAGCAGAGCGGAGGATGGGGAGCCTTTGGAAGCACAGTCGGGCTTGGTGGGTCGCCAAGCAGCTTCTGAGTTGACAGTGGGCGATGGAGCGACTTTTGAGTCGACTCAAGAGTTGACAGTGGGCGATGGAGTGGTGACACTGGAAGATAGCGAGTTGTTGGTAGCACAGGCAGGTGGGGTGTTGGCAGCACAGAGAGATGCGACGCTAGAAGCAGCAGAGGCGGGGAGTGCAGTAGCAGCGGAAGCTGTTGAAAGGGAAGAGGCGGGTGCGAGCAGAGGGGAGGATGTGGAGCCTTTTGTAGCACAGACTGGCTTTGTGGGTACGCAAGCAGCTTCTGAGTTAAGTGTGGGAGACATGGCAGCAGCAGAGGCACGTGGGTTGTTGGAAGCACAGGGAGATGAGACGCTAGCAGCAGAGGCAGGTGGCATGTTGGCAGCAGAAGGGGAGAGCGACGAGTGGAGTGATGTGGGGTCCGGTGTGGGTGAGTGGGAGGAGGATGGGCGGTCCGGAGGAGAGGAGAGTGTGAGTGCAGGGGAAGGGGAGGTTGAGAGTGAGGGAGCAGGGGAGGCTGATGACGGGAGTGAGGGGGAGATGGAGGAAGTAGGAAGGAAGAAGGATGGTGATGTGGAGAGAGATGAGGCCGAGAAGCAGGAGGAGGATGTTGAGAGAGAGGAGGTCGACGAGGAGTGGGGGGAGATGGATGCCAGGGAAGGAGTCCTTGGCAGCAAAGAGCAGGAGGTGGTGCGAGCAAGCAGCACACTAGTGGCAGAAAGTGTGGGAGGAGACGGCAATCTGCGTGCTGATGAGAGGCGTGGGGATGAGGTGACTTTTGAGTCAACTCAGCAGTCTCCTCGGCGTGTGGGTGAGGAGGACAAGGGGCAGGGTCGTGAGGAGCTGGAGGTTCTGCAGACGTCAGTTGAGGAGGGGGGTGTGGAAGAGAGGAGGGATGAGGAGGGGGGTGTGGAAGAGAGGAGGGATGAGGAGGGGGGTGTGGAAGAGAGGAGGGATGAGGAGGGGGGTGTGGAAGAGAGGAGGGATGAGGAGGGGGGTGTGGAAGAGAGGAGGGATGAGGAGGGGGGTGTGGAAGAGAGGAGGGATGAGGAGGGGGGTGTGGAAGAGAGGAGGGATGAGGAGGGGGGTGTGGAGGAGGAGAAAGAGGAGGAGAGAGTGGAGGAGGAAGTTGCGGTGGCGATTTTGCATGCAGATGCAGAAGGGAGTGGAGTGGAGTATGAGAGAAGGAGCGAGAGCGAGAATGATAGGGAGCAGGCGAAGGAGAGTGAGGGTGAGATGGAGAGTGAGGGTGAGATGGAGAGTGAGGGTGAGAGGGAGAGGGAGGGTGAGATGGAGAGTGAGGGTGAGATGGAGAGTGAGGGTGAGATGGAGAGTGAGGGTGAGAGGGAGAGGGAGGGTGAGATGGAGCGGGAGAGTGAGAGAGAGAGCAAAAGCGACACTGAGAGTGGGGGAAAGAAAGAAGATGACAGTGAGAGGGGAAGTGTGAGTGTGAGTGTGAGTGGGAGTGAGAGTGAGAGCAAAAGGGACAGTGAGAGTGAGGTAGAGAGCGAAGGTGACAGTGAGAGGGGGAGTGAGAGTGCGAGTGAGAGGGAGAGCAACCAGGATGGTGAGAGTGAAGGGGGGAGTGAGAGTGAAAGTGAGAGGAGGAGTGAGAGCGGAAGAAGTAATGAGAGCAGAAGAAGTAGTGAGAGCAGAAGAAGTAGTGAGAGCAGAAGAAGTAGTGAGAGCAGAAGAAGTAGTGAGAGCATGAGTGAGAAAGAGAGTGAGGTAGAGAGCAGGAGGGAGAGTAACATGGGCAGTGAGAGTGAGGGGGAGAGTGCAAGTGAAAGCGAGAGGGCGAGTGGAAGGGACAGTGAGAGTGAGGGATGGAGTGAGAGTGGGGGAGGAAGCGCAGACGAGCAGTTGAGGAATGAGAGAGTGACTCATCCAGAAGAGAGTGATGCAGAAGAGGCTCTAGCCGGGTTGCACAGCGAGGGTTTGAGGGTTGGGGAGGCAACCCAGGAGGCACAAAGCGAGGCAGATGCTGCCGGTATCGCAGAAAGCGAGGCAGATGCTGCCAGTATCGCAGGGGCTGACAGGGAGGTAGCGGCTGGGAGACAGGTGGCGGTTGATGCAGAGGCGGCGATGGGTGGAGATGCAGTGGCAGCGATTGGTGGAAAAGCAGTGGCAGGGGGGGTCTATCAAGCAGAGGTGGGGCTTGGGCAGGAAGGAGGAGGAGGGGTTGAGTGGCTGCAGGGGCACACTGGAGTAGAGGAGGGGTTAGTGAGGGAGGTGAAGGTGGAGGGCGAAACTGGGGGAGGTGGAGAGGAGGAAGATGGAGCAGGGGTGGGTGGCGTGGAAGAGGCTGGAGATTCAGTGGTGTCGACACAGGAAGAGAGTGGGGAGTATGACGCCGCCGCTGCCGCTGCTGCTGATGATGATGAGGCGACTGCAGGCGTTGAGGTGTCTCAGCAGGAGGAGGCTTCTGCTGGAGTTGAAGCAGTCACCGCAGACAAAGCAGAAGCGGTTACCAGTGCAAGCAGTGACCTGTGCATTGCAGCGCCACTTGAGCCTGTGGCGTCAGGAGTCCCACCTGTCTCGAGTCCTGTCTCGCTGGCAAGCGCCCCTGCTGTCTCAGCCACCCCTGCTATCTCAACAGTCCCTGCTGCTGTCATTGCTCCCTCTGCTCCCTCTGTTGCTTCTCGCCCTGCCAATTCCTGGATCCGCCCAGCGCACCCTTCTTCGCACTCCGGCTCTGATTCCGACTCTGACTGGTCCGACTCCGAACCTGCGCCCAAGCCTGTGCCGATCCGATCCTGGAGAGCAGGTGTGGCGAGCGCAGCAGCAGTGCCAGCAGCAGCACCCGCCCCTGTGCCTGCCGCCTCTCCTCGCCCCGCAGTAGCTGTGGGACGGCTGCGAAGTGACTTCCTCAACCGCTTCCAACAGCAGCAGCAGCAGCAGCAGCAGCAGCAGCAGCAGCAGCAGCAGCAGCAGGAAGTGGAGCAACCCTCTGTGGCTCCTCTTACATCTCCCCAACAGCAACAGCAACAGCAGCCCTCTGAGCCTCCTGCTATGCTTTTTGAGAATTCTCAAGAGCAGCAGCAGGTTTCTGCAACTTCCCCTCGCTTCTCACAAGAAACACTACAAATAGCCACTGCTGACTCAGCTGTTGATGTGGAATTTGCTGGTGACGTGGAACAAGCTGCTGATGTGGAGCATGCAGCTGAGGGTAAAGCAGAATTAGCTGCTGATGGGCATGATGATGTGTTTGCCGATGGGGACGGGCCTGCACTTGTGGAATCTGCTGCTGACGTGGCGTCTCCTGCTGATGTGGATGCGAGGCCATCTTCTCCAGAAGGGTCAACCATCGGCATGCAAGATGCTGTTGATGTGGCATCTGATGTGGCATCTGATGTGGCATCTGATGTGGCTTCTGATGTGGCTTCTGATGCCGCAATCGCTGTGGCGTCTGGTGTGGCTGCTGATGTGGCATCTGATGTGGCTGCTGATGAAGCTCTGTGTGGGCCTGGAGGGGCTAGTTTGCTGCTGGCGAGTGGGGTGGTCGAACCCTTACTGGCGACGAAAAGGCGGGCAGAAGAGGTGGAATCAGAAGGAACAGAAAGAGAAAGAAGAAGTGAGGCGGAAGGAGAGAATGCGGTGGGAGCAGAAGAATCAGAAAGACGTGAATTCGAAAGAGAAAGCAAGGTGGAAGGAGAGAGGGAGGCGGAAGGGGAGAGTGGTATGGAAGCAGAAGTGGTGGAGGCAGGAGAGGTGGAAGCAGGGAGTGACGTGGAAGCAGGGAGTGACGTGGAAGCAGGGAGTGACGTGGAAGCAGAGAGTGACGTGAAAGCAGGGAGTGACGTGGAAGCAGAGAGTGACGTGGAAGCAGTGAGTGACGCGGAAGCAGAGAGTGACGTGGAAGCAGAGAGTGACGTGGAGGCAGAGAGTGACGTGGGAGCAGGGAGTGACGTGGAAGCAGAGAGTGACGTGGGAGCAGGGAGTGACGTGGAAGCAGCGAGTGACGTGGAAGCAGAGAGTGACTTGGGAGCAGGGAGTGGCGTTGAAGACAAGCAGCCAGTCTCAGTCCCAGCAGGTGAAGCCGCAGCGGCACCAGCCCCATCAGCACCTAACTCCGAATCTGACTCTGCAGCCGAAGCCGAGGGGGTGGAGCAAGAGGGGGAAGGCAAGCGGCGTGCCTTGGATGCGACAGGTGAATCCGCAGCGGCGACACCAGCCCCATCAGCGCCTAACTCCGAATCTGACTCTGCAGGTGAAGCCGAGGAGGTGGAGGAAGGGGGGGGGGTGATGGCACAGAAAGGGTGCTGCAGGTGGGGGAAGCTGTTGCTGCTGATGGTGCCGATGCTGAGTCAGATGACGAAATGGCCAACGCTGACGTGGGTGCAGCTGTTGGTGCTGATGTGGCTGTTGGTGCTGATGTGGCTGCCGTTGATGCCGCCACTGGTGTGGGTGCAGCTGTTGATGCACTTGCTAATGCTGATGCGATTGCGTTCGTTGACGCGGCTGCAGAGGTTGCGTCAAAAGCTTCATCTGATTCACCTACAATACTACCTGATTCACCTGCTGTGCCTCATTCACACGATGTGCCTCATTCACCTGCTGTGCCTCATTCACCTACTGTGGCTGAAGTTGTTGCTCTGCTTGATTCACCTCCGGTGCCCCATGCGCCTGCTGGGGCGGAACCACCTGCTTCTCCCCCTGCGTCTGACACGCAGTCAGTGGCTCCAATCGAGAGGGAGGAGGAGGAGAGGGAGAGGGAGGAGGAAGAAAAGGAGAGCGATGAGGAAAGGGAGGAGGAGAGGGAGGAAGAGAGGAAGAAGGAGCGGGAGGAGCTGGAGCAGAACGAAGATAGGATTTCGCCTGCTTCCCCTGCTGTTGCTGAAGCACCTTCTCTCAGCCCCGACTTCGCCCCTGCCTCTGACTCGCAGTCAGTGGCTTCGAGTGAAAGGGAGGAGGAGGAAGAGGAGAGGGAGGAGGAGGAAGAAGGGAGTGAGGAGGAGGAAGAGGAGAGGGAGGAGGAGAGGGAGGAGAAAGAGGAGCGGGATGAGGAGAGGGGGGAGGAGAAGGGAGATGAGATATCGCCTGATTCCCCTGCTGTTGCTGAAGCACCTCCTCTCAGGCCCGCCTCCGCCCCTGCCTCTGACGCACAATCTGTGGCTCCAAGTGAAAGGGAGAGGGAGGAGGAGAGGGAGGAGGAGAGGGAGGGGCTGGAGCGGAAGGGAGATGAGATGTCACCAGCTTCCACTGCTGTTGCTGAAGCTCCTTCTCTCAGCCCCGCCTCCGCCCCTGTCTCTGACTCGCAGTCAGTGGCTTTGAGTGAAAGGGAGGAGGAGGAAGAGGAGAGGCAGGGAGAAGAAGAGGAGAGGGAGGAGGAAGAAGAGGAGAGGGAAGAAGAAAGAGAGAGGGTGGAGCAGAAGGAAGACGCGATCTCGCCTGCTGTTGCTGAAGCGTCTGCTCTCAGCCCCGCCCCTGCGTCTGACACACAGCCAGTGGCTCCATGTGAGAGGGAGGAGGAGGAAGAGGAGAGGGAGGATGAGGAGAGGGAGGAGGAGAGGGAGAGGGAGGAGGAGAGGGAGAGGGAGGAGGAGAGGGAGAGGGAGGAGGAGAGGGAGAGGCTGGGGCAGAAGGGCGATGAGATATCGCCTGAGTCCACTGCTGTTGCTGAATCTGCTTCTCCCAGACCTGCCTCCCCCCCTGCCCCTGACAAACAGTCTGTGGCTCGGAGTGAGAGGGAGGAGGAAGAAGAGGAGAGGGAGGAGGAGATGGAGGAGGAGATGGAGGAGGAGAGGGAGGAGGAGAAGGAGAGGCTGGAACAGAAGGAAGATGCAATCTCGCCTGACTCCCCTGCTGTTGCAAAAGAGCCTCATCTCAGCCCCGCCTCCTCCCTTGTGTCTGACGCGCAGTCAGTGGGTCGAAGTGAGAGTGAGGAGGAGGAAGAGGGGAGGGAGGAGAAGGAAGAGGAGAGGGAAGAGGAGAGGGAGCATGAGAGGGTGGAGGAGAGGGAGAGGCTGGAGCAGAAGGAAGATGCAATCTCGCCTGACTCCCCTGCTGCTGCTGAAGCGCCTTCTCTCAGCCCCGCCTTCGCCCCTGCATCTGATGTACTGCTGGTGGCTCCAGGTGCGAGGGAGGAGGAAGAGGGGAGGGAGGAGGAAGGGAGAGGGAGGAGGAGAAGGAGGAGAGGGGGGAGGAAAGGGAGAGGGAGGAGGAGAAGGAGGAGGAGGAGCCGAAGGAGGAGAGTGGGGGATTGACGGAGAAAACCGTGGGAGAGGAAAGAGGTTTGGAGGGAGAGGATGTGGAGGCAGAGAGGGTGAAGGACGAGAGTGTGGAGGGAGAGAGTGTGGAGAGAGAGAGTGTGGAGAAAGCGAATGTGGAGCTTGAGAATACTGGGGCTGGAGCAGTGGCAGTGGATGCTAGCAGCGCTGGTGGCGAGTGGATAGTCAAGGCTGTCTCAGTGGCAGTGCAGGCAACAGAGGGAGGAGAGCTTGGTGGCGAGCAGATATTTGATGCCGCAGAGGTGGAAGGAGGAGAGGCAGTGGACGGAGAAGCAAAAGTGGAAGAAAGAGCGGCGGAGGAAAAAGCAGCAGTGGAGGAGAAAGCAGCAGTGGCGGCAGAAGAAGCAGCAATGGGGGAGGGGCAAGCAGCAATGCGGGAGGGGCAAGCAGCAGCAGCAGTTGATACAACAGCCCCCTTGGACACCATTCCCTCTCGCCCTGCCAATTCCTGGATCCGCCCAGCGCAGCCTTCTTCCCACTCCGGCTCTGATTCCGACTCTGACTGGTCCGACTCCGAACCTGCACCCAAGCCTGTGCCCATCCGAGCCTGGAGAGCAGGTACGGTATTGGCAGTAGCTGCTGCTACTCCTGCCACCTCTCCTCCCCCCCCAGCAGCTGTGGGGCGGCTGCAAAGTGACTTCCTCAACCGCTTCCAGCAGCAGCAGCAGCAGCAGCAGCAGCAGCAGCAGCAGCAGCAGCAACATGCTGTGCAAGCCAGTCCTGACGCCTCATTTGTGCAAGCAGCTGGGGGCGCTGGGGGGGCAGTGGGGGATGGCAAGGCAGAGGGGGCGATGGAAGCGGATCTGACAATAATGGAGGTGAAGGGAGAGGGTGTGACAATAATGAAGGTGAAGGAAGGGGGCTTACCTATGGTAGGGCATGAGGAGAAGTCGCTGACAACTACAGAGGCTGAGGAAGAGAGAGAGGAGGAGGCTAAGGAGGAGATGGAGGAAGGGTATAAGGAAGAGAGGGGAGAAGGGGATGAGGAAGAGAGAGAGGAGGAGGCTAAGGAGGAGATGGAGGAAGGGTATAAGGAAGAGAGGGGAGAAGGGGATGAGGAAGAGAGAGAGGAAGAGGCTAAGGAGGAGATGGAGGAAGGGTATAAGGAAGAGAGGGGAGAAGGGGATGAGGAAGAGAGAGAGGAAGAGGCTAAGGAGGAGATGGAGGAAGGGTATAAGGAAGAGAGGGGAGAAGGGGATGAGGAAGAGAGGGAGGAAGACGTAAAGGAGGAAAGAGGAGAAGAGGCTAAGGTCGAGAGAGAGGAAAGGGCTCGGGAGGAGAGGGAGGTAGAGGCTAAGGTGGAGCGGGAGGAAGAGGCTAAGGCGGAGAGAGAGGAAGAGGCTAAGGCGGAGAGAGAGGACGAGGCTAAGGCGGAGAGAGAGGAAGAGGCTAAGGCGGAGAGAGAGGAAGAGGCTAAGGCGGAGAGAGAGGAAGAGGCTAAGGCGGAGAGAGAGGAAGAGGCTAAGGCGGAGAGAGAGGAAGAGGCTAAGGTGGAGAGAGAGGAAGAGGCTAAGGCGGAGAGGGAGGAAGAGGCTAAGGAGGAGAGAGCGGAAGAAGAGGCTCAGGGCGATGCTGTCGTGGCTGCCTCTTCCCCTCCCCCACTCTCCGCCCCTCACCCTCCCACCCTCCTCCCGTCAGCACAGCTACCCACACCTGCTGCCACCATCGAGCCTTCCTCTTCTTCTCCCCTCACCGCGCCTGCTGTCACTATCAAGCCACGCGCCCCAGACTCTTGGATGAGGCAAAAGAACCGCTCTCCCTCCGACTCAGGCTCGGACTCTGACTGGTCTGACTCCGAACCTGCACCCAAGCCTGTACCCATCCGAGCCTGGAGAGCAGGCACGGGGAGTGCTGTAGCGGCAGTAGCAGCAGTGCCTGCCGCTGCCTCCCCTCCCCCACCAGCAGCTGTGGGGCGGCTGCAAAGTGACTTCCTCAACCGCTTCCAACAGCAGCAGCAGCAGGCCCCTGCGACTTCTCCTGGACAACTGTCGACTGCTACTGGTGCTGCTGATTCTGATAGTTCTTCTGTTGCCACCACTACTTCGAAGGGCGGTGTTTCTGGTGGTTCCGGTGATGTGGTGGGAGCAGCGACGCCAGCAGCAGAGACAGGCGCAGCAGGAGAGGTTGGGGAAAAGAGTGGAACGGAAGGTGAAGCAGCAAGATCAGATAACAGCCAAGCAGAGGGCAGTGAGAGTGTTGGTGGAAGGGCGAGTCTCGCAGGGCTGCAAGCAGAGACGACTCCAGAGGCACACAGAGAGAAAGAGGCAGAGGCAGGGGAGGATGGAGAGGCGGCAGGCGGTGAGGCAGTGGGACAGGCGGCAGCAGTAGAGGTAGTGGAAGAGGGGGTGGCGGATGCACCCAGCCCTGCAGCAGATGCACCTACTCCTGCAGCCGAGGAGCCATCACCTACCACACCCATTGCAGCACCAGAGGCCGCCTTTGCTGCTCCTTCCATCACCTCCCCTCAACCCCTCTCCTCCCCTCAACCTTCCACTCCTCTCCTCGCCACGCCTGCCATCACCATTAAGCCACGCGCTGCAGACTCGTGGATGAGGCGGCCCAACCAGGCCAAGTCCGACTCAGGGTCGGATTCCGACTGGTCTGACTCCGAACCTGCACCCAAGCCTGTGCCGATCCGATCCTGGAGAGCAGGTGTGGCGAGTTCAGCAGCAGTGCCAGCAGCAGCAGCCCCAGAGCCTTCCGCCTCGCCTACCCAAACAGCAGCCGTGGGGCGGCTGCGAAGTGACTTCCTCAACCGCTTCCAACAGCAGCAGCAGCAGCAGCAGCAGCAGCAGCAGGCCTCCCTGCCTCCTCTTAAATCTCCACAACAGCAGCAGCAGCAGCAGCAGCAGCAGCAGTTTTCTGTGTCTCCTCGTGTGCAACCTCACAGCCCCGAGGTTGCTGCTTCAGTTGGTGCTGCTGCTGCTGCGGATGATGTTGCTTCCACTGCCACCGCTGGCGGTGCTGCCCCTGCTGCTGCAGCTGAGAGCGCCGTTTCTGTCGGTTCTACCACAGTGGCAACCGATAGCGCCTTTACAGCTCCTGCTGCTGGTGCAGCAGCCGCTGTGGTTGTAGCCGCAGCTGCTGCTGTACCTGGTGTTATGCAGGGGAAGGAACTGGGAGGCTTGGGACGTGGAGAGGGCGTTGTAAGCACGGGAGAAGGGGGAGAGGGTGGAGAGGGTGGCCCAGAAGACGACGAAGCGGGTGGAGTGAGCATTGGTAAAAGGGGGCCAGTGACAGTGGGAGTGGAAGAGGCTGTGGCCGGGGGAGCAGAGACAGCTGCAGAGGAGGGCAGCACGTCAGCAGCCGAGTTGGCAGCAGAGGGAAGTGGGGAGGTGGAGAACGGTTCAGAGGCAGCAATGGTGGTGGTTGGGCCTGACGAAGAGAAGACAGGGGAGTTGGTGGGAGAGGGAAGGGCGCAGGCGGATGGGGGTGCGGAGGAGGAGGGTGTAGAGGAGGGGGGGAAGCAGTGGGAGGACCAGCAGGAGTGGGAGGAGGGGGGGGAGCAGACTTGGGAGGAGGAACAGGGCGAAGAAGAAGGGGAGGAAGGAAAAGAAGACAAAGAAGAGGAAGAAGCAGAAGAAGCGAAAGAGGAAGAGGGAAGTGCTACAGAGGGCAAAGAGGAGTCTGAGGCAGAGGAGGAGGATGCAGAGGGAGAGGAGGAAGAAGGGAGTGAGGGAGGAGAGGCGAGTGAAGCGGGGTCCTCCGAGGAAGTGACTGTGGAAGTGACAGAGGAGTATGAGGAAGTTACGGTTGAAGCAACAGAGGAGTATGAGGAAGTCACTGTAGAAGTTACAGAGGAATACGAAGAGGTAACCGCAGAGGTGACCGAGGAATATGAAGAAGTTACAGTAGAGGTTACAGAAGAGGTGACAGAGGAATATGAGGAAGTTACTGTGGAGGTTACAGAAGAGGTGACAGAGGAATATGAGGAAGTTACAGTGGAGGTTACAGAAGAGGTGACCGAGGAATATGAGGAGGTGACTGTGGAGGTTACAGAGGAATACACTGAAGAGGAAGTTACTGTAGAGGTTACAGAGGAAGTTACTGACGAGGATGAAACTGAGGAGGCCGCAGAGGAGGCGACAGAAGCAACTGGTGGAAAAGAGGCAGAAAGCAACGAGGGACAAGAGGGGGAGCAAGAGGAAGAAGATGGGCAGCAGGAGGAGGAACACGAGGAGGAGTATGAAGAATACGAGGAGCAGGAAGAGGAAGAGGAAGTGGAGGAGCAGGAGGATGAGGAAGAGGAGGAAAGCGAAAAAGAGAGCACGAGCAGCAGCCCCAGCAGCACCGGAAGCAGCCCGAAGAAGAAGGCTGAAGAGAAGCAGGAGGAGGAGGATGACGAGGAAACAAAGCTAAGGAGGCAGGAGCAGGAGGAGCGCAACGCGGAGGAGCAGCGTAAGCTGCGGCTGCGCGTGGCCAGCATGAAGCGCTTCAACGTGGTGCTCGGGGAGCTGCGCCTGCGCCAAGGCATCCGCGGGGAGGGGGAGGAAGACGGCGGTGGGGAGGGAGCGGGGGATGACGGGAAGGGGGCAGGGGCCTCTGGTGGTGCTGGTGGTGGTGGCGGTGCTGCAGTGGTGCATGCGGGGGTGGCGGCAGCAGCAGTGGCGCCTGTTGCGCTGCCTGCCATGGCTGTTGCTGGTCGACCCAACCCACACAGTCCAGGAAAGGTATGATAGTAAGTTCGTTTTGAGTCGACTCAAAAGGTATGATAGTAAGTTCGTTTTGAGTCGACTCAAAAGGTATGATAGTAAGTTCGTTTTGAGTCGACTCAAAAGGTATGATAGTAAGTTCGTTTTGAGTCGACTCAAAAGGTATGATAGTAAGTTCGTTTTGAGTCGACTCAAAAGGTATGATAGTAAGTTCGTTTTGAGTCGACTCAAAAGGTATGATAGTAAGTTCGTTTTGAGTCGACTCAAAAGGTATGATAGTAAGTTCGTTTTGAGTTGACTCAAAAGGTATGATAGTAAGTTCGTTTTGAGTCGACTCAAAAGGTATGATAGTAAGTCCGTTTTGAGTCGACTCAAAAGGTAGGACTCATCTAACCTTGTGCAGAGGCACGCCTTCCACTCATCTAAGCTTGTGCCTCTCCCAACCGCCACGCACCGGGACATGTGCCTCCCTCTCGTTCCTCCACCCACCCCTCTTGCAGCGGTCGCGCCTGCTGTCTATGGTGGCGGCACAGGGCCTGCATGTGCCCGCCGCCAGTGCGGTGACCAAAAAACTAATGCCTCTCCTTCTCCCTCTCTCTCCCTCCCTCTCCCTCTCCCTCTCCCTCCCTCTCCCTCTGACTCCCTTTCTCTCGTTCCTCTTTGGCCCCTGCAGCGATCCCGCCTGCTGTCGATGGTGGCGGCACAGGGCCTGCACGTCCCTGCCAGCGCGGTGACCAAGGAAATCATGGGGCTCACTGGGAGTGCGGCCAAGGGGGGCGCTGGGAGTGTGATGAAGGAAAGAAAACGTCCAGCTTTGCTGGATGACAGCAGTGAGGAGGAGGAAGACGAGGAAGAGGAGGAAGTAGAGGAGGAGGAGGAAGACGAGGAAGAGGAGGAAGTAGAGGAGGAGGAGGAAGAGGAGGATGATAATGATGAAGAGGAGGAGGAGGGGGATGATGAGGGTGAGGGTGAGAGTGGAGAAGAGGAAGAGGAGGAAGCAGAAGAAGAGAGGGAGGAGGAAGAACATGAGGAGGTGGAGGAGGAAGAGGAAGAAGAGGAGGAGGAGGAGGAGGCGGCAGAAGAGGAAGAAGAGGAAGAGCAAGACGGAGTGGAGAACAATGAGAATGAGGAGAGTGAGGGGAATGAGGAGGAGGAGCAGGACCTAGAGCGCGAGGCAGGGTGCACAGATTCGGAGGCTGGGGAACACGAGGAAGAGTACTTGGGCGTTGACGCTTGGAGCACAGAGGACGTGGGGGAGAGTCAAACCGAGCAGGAGGAGGAGCAGCATCCAGAGCACGAGGCAGGGTGCACAGACACAGAGGCTGGGGTGCATGAGGGAGAGTACTCGGGCACTGACGCTTGGGAGATGGAGGACGGGGAGATTCAACCTGAGGAGGAGCAAGAGGGCTTGGAACCGGGCAGCAGCAATTCGCGGGACAATGTAGGGGCAGAGGAGGGGGGTGTGGAAATGGCTGAGCTGGGGAGTACCGGGGAGGAGCAAGAGGGTTTGCGAGTGAGTGGTGACGATTCGAAGCATGGCCTAGGAGCGGAGGAGGAGGAGTATGTGGAAGTGGTTCAGCTAGGGAGTCCTGGCGGGGAGCACGGGGAGGAGGATGTGGAGATGGTTAGGCTTGGGAGTGCTGGAGAGGAGGCAGGGGGTGCTGACGAGGCGGATGAGGATGCAGGGGCAGAAGCACATGAGGACGAGAGAACAGCACACACAGACGTGCAGGATGGCAGCAGCAGCAGCAGCAGCAGTGAACCGAGTAATAGAGTTCCGTCCATGGCTGCTGCTGTGAGTGATGCTTCCGCCCTTGGTACTTCCTCTGCTCACACAAGCAGAGAAGAGGTCAACACTAGCTCAGGAACATGGGAGGAGAGTAGCAGTGGGTCTGGCGGCAGGGTCCGGTCCCTGGCTGCTGCTGTGAGTGCTGGTGGTCAGGGCAACACTGACTGTAGCGACAGCATTGGCAACAGCAGCGGCAGCAGCGATGCCAGCACGGGGAGTGGAGCAAGGGAGGGAGGCACCAGTGAGGGTGGCAGCAGGGTGCGGTCCCTGGCTGCTGCTGTGGCTGCCGGCGCACTCAGCAACGCCGACAGTGGCAACAGCAACGGCAGCACCAGCAGCGACAGCAATGCGAGCATGGGGAGTGGGGCAAGGGAGGAGACCACCAGTGAGGGTGGCAGCAGGGTGCGGTCCCTGGCTGCAGCTGTAGCTGCTGGTGCAATCAGCAGTAGCAGCAACAGCAGCAGTGGTGGTGGTGAGAGTGGAGGGAAGGAGGGAGGTGAGGAAGAGCTGAGCGTTTCCCAAGGGCGGGTGCGTTCGCTGGCTGCTGCTGTTGCTGCAGCTGCTGTCGCTTCTGCTGCTGCTCCTCCTGCTGCCCCTCCTCTGGCGACCAGCAGCAGTGCAGCTGGTTCTTCGGCCACTGCTGCTGCTGCTGCAGCCACTCCAGCAACTTCATCTTCCCTTTCCAGCTCCGAGCCTGCCACACCCTCCAGCACAGTTGACAGCACGCCTGCCAAGGACCCCTCATTGGCTGACAGCACCGGTGTTACCGGCAGGGTATCTGCCAGAGACCCCTCACTGGCTGTGTCTGAGGGGCGTGTGAAGGCCCTTGCTGCTGCTGTTGTAACGTCTTCTTCTGCTGCTGAACCCACCAGCCCAGTCTTCAAGGAGGCGACTCTTGAAGTTGGTGAGGGTCGGGTGAAGGCACTTGCTGCTGTGGTGGCATCTGGTGGTGTTGCTACCACTGCTGATACTGACGCTGACACCAACGGGGCTGCTTCAAGGGACCCCTCTCTCCAAGCGGCTGAGGGGCGGGTGAAGGCTCTGGCTGCTGCTGTTCTCACGTCGTCTTGTGCTGATGACATCACCGGTGCACCCTCCAAGGAGACGACTGTGGAAGTTGCTGAGGGGCGGGTGAAGGCTCTTGCTGCGTCAGTGGCTGCTGCTAGTGTTGACACCACTGCTGACACCGACAGTGCGGCTTCAAAGGACCCCTCTCTCCAAGCGGCAGAGGGGCGTGTGAGGGCTCTTGCTGCTGTGGTGGCATCTGCGGGAGCTGACTCCACTGGTGCACCCCCTAAAGAGACAGACACTCTGGATATTGTCCAAGGGCGTGTGAAGGCCCTTGCTGCCTCTGTAGCTGCTGTGGGAGACACGATTGCTGAAACTAACGGTGCTGCTTCAAAGGACCCCCCTCTCCAGGCGGCTGAGGGGCGTGTGAGGGCTCTGGCTGCAACTGTTGCTGCTGCTGGTATTGACACCACTCCTGACACCGAAAGCGCTGCTTCAAGGGAACCCTCTCTGCAAACAGCTGAGGGGCGTGTGAAGGCTCTGGCTGCTGCAGTTCTCACATCTTCTGCCACTGTTGGCACCACCAGTGCGCCTTCCGAAGATGCTCTGCTAGAAGTAGCAGAGGGGCGTGTGAAGGCTCTTGCAGCGGCTGTTCTCACGCCTTCTGCTGCTGACAATACCACCACCACACTTTCCAAGGAAGCTGCATCTCTAGAAGTTGCCGAGGGCCGTGTCAAGGCACTTGCTGCCTCTGTTGCTGCTGCTTCTGCTGTGGACACCACCCCTGACACCAATAGTGCGGCTTCAAAGGACCCCTCGCTAGACGTTGCCGAGGGGCGTGTCAAGGCGCTGGCTGCTGCTGCTGCTGCTGTGGCCTCTGCTGCAGCTGATTCCAGCACAAGCACTAACAGCACTGCTTGGGACGACGACTCCTCTCTGGAAGCCATTGAGGGGCGTGTGAAGACCCTGGCTTCTGCGGCCTTGGCCTCTGCTGCAGCTGATTCCAGCACAAGCATTAACAGCACTGTGACGACCCTGGCTGCTGCTGTACCTTGTGCCATAGCCTCTGCTCCCCCTCCTCCTCCTCCTTCCGCCTCCCACTCCTCTCTCCCCACACACCACTCTGATTCTTCACTTCAGGACAAGGACACCTATGCCAGCTCCACTGCTGCTAGATTCCACCACGTCCCTAACAGCCCGACCCAGGCTAACAGTGACAAGAAGAGCAGCCAGCAGCAGCAGCAGCAGCATCTGCAGTATCCCACTTCCTCCTCCCACCTCATCCCCCGACCCTACTCCCCCTCGCCCCACCCTATCCCTCGCTCCCCTTCCGCCCACCTCCCCTGCTACACCCGCGCCCCCTCCTCCCACCTCGTCAGCCCCATTCGTCCACGTGGCAGCTTCAGCCCGAGCCGCTTCCGAGCCTTAGACTCGGCAGCTGCAGCAGCAGCAGCACTGGCAGGGGTCTCCCCCCACCGCCGCCTCCCCTCTCCTAACCTCCCTCGTAATTCCACCTCTCCCCATCCTTATGCTGGTCCTGTTCCCTTCCGAACCTCATCCGTGAGTCCTAGCCAGTCGCCAATGGGTAGGGGCCTGCCTCGCGAGAGGTTCGGGCTGCCGCCCAGGTTCGGCAGCATCGCGAGGTTTGGCGGCGGTGTGAGGGACCCGAGGTTCAGCGAGTTTCGTGATTCGTCGAGGGATTTGGATTTCCGGGAAGGGGCGGGGAGGAGGGGGGCTGGATTGGGGGAGGGAGGAGGGGGTGGAGGGGTGGGGATAGGGGGTTCGGGGGGTGGGGGTTTGGGGAGTGGGGGAGGGAGTGGGGGGTACAGCAAATCACAGTCGTTGGATCGACAGATGGTAGTGCGATCTCCTGGGGCGATGGTAGGAGGTGGGGTGGGGGTTTGGAGCAAGACAGTACCTGTAGGGTCTACTGTTGGCCCTGCCATGGAGGAGGATGGGGGTGGTGGTGGAGAGTCAGGGGATGGAACAGAAGGCGAGAGGGAGGAGGAAGGGAGAGGAGGAGAAGATGAGGAGAATGAAGAGGAGAATGAGGAGGAGGAGGCGGAAGATGGAGAGGCAGAAGTGGGAACAGCTGATGGCATGCAAGAGAACATGAGAGAGATGGAGAGACGCATGCAAGCAGAGGAGACGACAGCCGCCGCCCACTCGTTCCTGGCCCCTGTGGCATCAAGCGAGGGAGATGGCAGCAGCAAGACTTGGAAGGACATCCTCCTCTCTGTGAAAGCGGCCTCTCAGCCAGGGGCACCTGTTCCCGGCTCGGAGCTCTCAGCAGCTTCAGGCTCAGTCGGGGCAGTCGGGGCGCAGAGAGGACATGGGCCCACAGATGCAGGGAAGCAAGAAGGTGCAGGTGCTGCTGCTCTGGCGGCTGTAGCGGCCCAGGTTGTAGCAGGAATGCATGGGAGCAGGGAGGAGGGAGTGGTTGGTGCTGCTGGGAAGGCAGTGGGGGCGATTGGAGCGGGTCCTGCGGAGGGCTGCAGGCCAGAGGGGTGGAAGAGAGCAAGAAGTGTTGCGACTGGGGCGGTGGCCACTGGTTGGAGTGGGAGTGTGCAGGAGCAATGGGGCGTGGGAGAGAGAAGGGTGGACAGGCATGTTGCAGATGTGCCGGAGGGGGGAGGGCAGGAGAACGAGGAGGGGCAGTTTGTGAATGGATCAGTAGCAACAGGTGGAGCAGAACGGGAAGGGGAACAGGGAAGGGGAGGGGGAGGGGGAGGGAGAGAGGAAGGGGAAGATGGAGCAGTGATGAAGGCTGGTGCTGTGGATGGTGCAGTAGGGAGCGAGGAAGCCAGGGGTGGAGTGGCGTTCGTCAGCAGTGCAGCAGTGGTGGAAGGTGGTGGGGAGGAGTGGGGGGGCCAAAGTCCGATGAGGGAGTTGCTGGGAGCATTGGAGTCGCCCACCAGATGGGCTCACCTGTGCGCGAAGATGGAGTGCCAGCGACAGCTGTATGAAGGTATGCTTTACGGCATGTTTCTGGAGTTGGTGTTTCTGGTGCTCCCAGCATTCTCTCACCTTTTCGGTATCGCTCACTCTTCTGATGCCACTTTCTCATGCCCCCCCTATCAATCATCCCCTTCTCCCTTCAGACGATTCAAGAGCCACCCAGCTCTCAGAGCTGCCGGACGAATTCATCACCCAGATCCTCTCTCACCTCACCGACCCTCTCGACTGGGCGGCATGCCTCGTCCTATCCAGGCGCTTCGCCGCCCTCTCCTGCCTCGCCCTGCAAACCCTCTACCTCCTCCCGAACCGCCTGCTCCCCAAGCCTCTGCTGGCTCGGTACCTAGCCTGTTATCCGAACCTGGCGGCCCTGTACCTGCCTTGGAACAGCCTGGAGGTGGAAGGGGATGATGTTTTCGAGATGATTGTGCGATCGGGGCTGGAGCTACAGGCGCTGCACATTGACGTGTTCCCTGGGTATAATGTAAGCTGCTGTTTCAAGATCCTGTATTGAGGTTTTGTACGTATTTCTTTGCAAATATCCCCGCCATCCTTGCTGTTTCTTGCATTGCGTTCCTGTATTGAGTTTTCTTTATTTCACACTCGTTCTTGCTGTATTCCAAACTTCTCACCCCACTATTCTCACCTCATCCCCCATCTCCCTTGCTCTCCCCTTCCTCCCCCAACACCTACAGGAGCGCACCTACGCAAGAACCCCAGCAGGACTGAGCGCCCTCTTCACCTCGCTCCCCTCCCTCCGCTCTCTCTCTCTTTGCACCGGCCGTTTCGTCCGCACCCTTCCCACCTCCATCTCCCGCCTTTGGCGCTTAGAGGAACTGCTTATAATGAACCAGTCTTCGAAGCTTGGTTTGCGGTCTCTTCCACCTGCCCTCGGTCAGCTTTCGAATCTTCGCCGCCTGGTGCTCGACTCCTGCCTGCAGCTCGCTACGCTGCCCGAAGATATCGGGCAGCTGACAGGGTTGGAGGAGCTGGAGCTTCTGAGCCTGGATTGCCTGCGCCATCTGCCCGAATCCATCGGGCAGCTTCAGCGCCTGAAATGGTTCAAGATGTGCTGGTGCATGTCCGTCCGGAGTCTGCCAGAGAGCATCGGGCAGCTGAAAGAATTGGAGGAGATTGTGATCAACATGGCAGCAAGTGCAACTTGGCTGGGCACCCTGAAAGAGCTTCCGCAATCTTTTGGTCAGCTCTACTCCCTGCGCTTCCTGAAGATTGTTGGCTGCCCGTTGATGCTGGATCTGCCCGAATCCTTTGGGCAGCTCTATCAATTGGAAGAATTTGTTTTCGACAACAAGGGATTTGCAGAAGAGTCCGAAGCATGCGGACTTTTGTCCCTGCCCGACTCCTTCGAGCAGCTGACAAGTTTGGTGCGACTGGAGCTGCGCAACTGCTTCGCCCTCACCTCTCTGCCCGAATCTCTCGGGCAGCTCCCGTACCTCTACTCGCTCAAACTCATCGGCTGCTATTCCCTCTCCGCGCTGCCCGAATCTCTGGGCAGCTCGGGCAGCCTTCAACTTCTTCTTGTGGATAACAAAGTGGACGATGATGAGGAGGAGGAGGAGGAGGATGGGGATGGGGATGATGATGGGAGCAGTATTGTCAGCCATTCAACCGCCATGGACATGGGCATGGGAATGAGTATGAACGGCACCGATGGCACCACAGCCAGCGACGACGGCGCAAGCAACGGCCGAAACGGCGATGCGGACAATGAAGAGGATGACGACGATGATGATGACGATGGGCCGAGTGGGCTACTCTCCCTGCCATCCTCCATGGGTGCCATGTGCAACCTCCGCCAGCTCGTCCTGCGAGCCAACGTCTCGCTCGTCTCCCTCCCGCCCTCCCTCTTCTCCCTCCACCTCCTAGAAAGCCTCGTCCTGGACTTCACTGAAACTAGGACCCAGTTCTCCGACCACTCTCTCGGGCCGCCCAGCCCCCTCGGCTCCAAATCAGCATCTCTTGCCTCCCTCTCTAGCCTGCCTGTGAGCAGCAGCATGACTGGCATGGACACAGGCAGTGGTGCTGATGGAGGTCTCGGTTTCAATACCTCCATGACACTGATTCTGCCTGCTGATATGCCGGCCAAGCCGGCTAAGCCAGCCAAGCCTGCGGGGATTGCTGAGCTTCCGGAGGCTATTGCCCAGCTGGTAAATCTTAGGCGGTTGGACCTGATTGGCTGCTCAAACCTTTCCGAGCTGCCCGAGTCCTTGGGCAGCCTTCAGTTTCTGCAGAGGCTGGTGGTCGCATTCTGCCCAGCCATTCAGTCCCTCCCATCTGGCATCGGGCAGCTGAAATACCTCCAGACGTTCGTCGTTCAGAACTGCCCGAACCTTTGCCACCTGCCCGACTCGCTGACAGCATTGGCCGGGCTGCCCGAGCTGTGCATCGATGAGAAGTCGGTGGGTGTGAAGATTCCCGACCATCTCCTGAGACTGCCTGGATTCCGCCGGGACAGCTGCTTCTTTGAAGACCGGCTAGTCGTTGACTTGATTGAGTAGAATGCTAGGCTTGTTTCCTCCTGGCCTCAGTGCTTCCAAATGTAACACCTAGAAATACCCACTTACACCATTTAGTGAACTAGTGTATTCTGTATCGGCACGCTTTAGCGGAAAGGTTGGCACTGGATTTCCGGTACTAGACGGCCTCGAACCCAAGTCGCTACGACAACCACGTTGTTGGAAATATCTCAAAGGACTTAAGCGTTTCTGAAGTATAACACTGTACTCGAGGAAGATTACAGGGGAGCACGCGAGTCAACGGAGGTTGCACGAGGGGGTGGACAAAGAATGCGAAAAGACTCGAAAGGTCGCAACTGGAGGTTCCGACTGACCGTTACAACATCACGGATGGTAACCGAAGCGGCAATCGAGTCGCTGTGCGACTCGATAAACCGCTCCTGTAACTGTATTCTACAACCGCTTTCTTATTGTTGAAAGTACATCAAAAGACTTAAGCGTTTCTGAAGTGTAACACTACACTCGAGGAAGATTGCAAAGGGTACGCGAGTCAACGGAGGTTACACGAGGGGGCGGACAAAGAACACGAAGGGTTTGGGACTCAAAGGGTCGCAACTGGAGGTTGCGACTGACCGTTACAACAGCACGGATGGTAACCGAAGCGACAATCGAGTCGCTGTACGACTCGATAAACCGCTACTGCAACTGTACTCTACAACTGTTCCTTATCTTCTATATATTGCTGTATGTTTGCCTTTTTTATTAATCACTTGTTCTCACATACTAGTACAAGGGTTCAACTGCCTCAACTTCCGCTGCACTACTCCAAGCCTCAAGTCTCTACAGCTGGACTTAGTCTCTGCAAAAGATCCTAAGGGCTTTTCTCAGCCCAACATGGTATGAGAGCTGGTCAGAGACCAAACTCCCAGCAACTACACTCCATCAACAACCAGCAACTCGACTTGATTCAACAACTCCATTAATTACAAGACATGGACAACAAGGGCAAGAAAGTCTCTACGGGCTCACCCAGCGCCCAAGAAACTCAACACGGCAACTCTGGTCTGCACACCTCAGGACTGCAGACAGAGACCGGGACTGCTCAAGAAACAACGGGAAGAGCACCGGAGATGGTGACTCTGTCTCCCTCTTCAAGTGTGGACCCGAATCTCATGGAGAGATTCTTCAGTTTCATGTCACACTTCGACCAGCAGCAGCAGACAAGGACACCTGCGCACTCAACACAGAGCAATGGAGGGAATATGGGATTAGCGCCGATGAGCCTCGACAACTCATCCTTCGGGCGACACAATCAAGCACCTACTTTTGCGCCTTATCACTCTTCACCGGGGACGTTCGAGTTTATGCCGCCCCGTGCCCAACCAACAGCAGCTGCATCACAACAAACACCAAACGAAATCCTAAGTCTCCAGGCGCAGTTCTCGCACGTGATAAAACTGCAGACATCCTCACCGTTCAACGGACACGACTTCTTTACCTGGAGCTTCGAGTTCGAGCTGCTAATGGAGGCCGCGCATCTTCTGGGATACTTCAACGGGTCCCTGCCATTCCCAAGCAACGGCACTGGAAAGGAACAAGAAATCTTCACGTATCAGTCGCTGCTGGCGTATACGGTTCTCCTGAGAAACCTGTCACCACAAGAGCAGCAGAGCATCAGAACGTATCGGAGTTATGGAAACTCCGCGGAACTCGCATGGCATCATCTCAAGTGCCTCTATCAAGCAAACGACAGCGTGACACAAAGCAGACTCATGCAACAGCTGACAACAATACAGATGAAGACCGGGGAAAAGGCGATGCAGTATATGAGTCGCTGCCAGACCCTCCGCGACCGCCTGCTACGGTGTGGAGGAACGATCACTGAAGAAAGCTTCGTAACACTTGTCCTCGCCGGGCTCGGGCCAGAATGGAGAACCACACGATCACTTCTTCGAGCCCACGGAAGAATTTCGGAGATGCACCTCTGCGCCGAGCTTCACGCTGAACAACAGGAGATGGACCTGTTCGAGGAAAGACAACCAAGGAAGCAACAGCAGTTAGTCTTCTACACTCAAAGAAGAAATGACAACAACTACAACCGACGCAACAAGCAAGATCAACGCGACATCCGAGGACTCACCATCGTACCACCGTTCTGCCACAACTGCCAGACTTCCGGGCACTCCAAAGTCAACTGCAACCGCCCTCGCGTTTACCGTCCAGCAGACCCACAAGTCGCTTCCACTCAAGCAAGTTCCCCAAGGCGCTCTTCAACATCTGCACAACAAACACCAAACATTATCAATTGCATGGTACACATCGACAACTGCGCACCCGGATCACCACCCACCTACGCGCCAGACGAAGAAGAGCTGCCGCCACCGCGCTCACAAGGCCTTCAAGTCAATCCAACATATGCTGCGGTCGCCAACGCCGAACCCACCGGGCGAAACACCTGGTTCTTGGACAGCTGCTGCGGTCAACACATGTGCTCCTCAGGACGCTTCGTGCAACAGGAGAAACGCCTCAACCGCGACGTCGTCATCACCGTCGCCAACAACGAAAACCTGAAGACAAACAGACAAGGCGTGGTTCAGTTACAATCCATGGAGACAAACGTTATACTTCAGCTCAACAAAGTGCTAATTGTCGACAATCTGGGATACAACCTACTAAGCGTAAGCCAACTAATGGCCAAAGGGATTCACCTGGAGTGCGACTCCTACTCCAACGAGTTTCGGCTTTACCACGGGAAGGGCGGCCTCTTCATCGGTCGTGCCCTCCTGAAGTCCGGCGTCTTCGTGTTGGACTTCGTCCCCGACCGCGGTACTGCCGACAGCGACGGTATCGTATCGTTCGCCGCCTGGACTCACCCGCCAGATCTTGACCCTGACTTCGACAGTGACGGCTTCTGGCACTCCAACACCATACCTGCAGCAGAGAGAACACGAGCATTAGCAGTTATCAGACAAGAAAGACAAGTACCCGCAAGTATCCCAACCAAACCATCACCTGCACTATCGGCAGCAGGACCCAGCCGAGTCCCACCACCAGCGACCCGAGGACCGCCAACCGAAGCAGACCAACTTATGCCCGCCACACGAGAAGCTTGTCGAAGTCCCGCCTCGGTCGTCGCGTTCTTCTCCAACGCCGACATCTACCACCGCTCACCCGGCCATCGCGCTCCCGACGACATCTGGCACCAACGCCTCGGGCACCCTGCAAATAGTACAATACTACAAACCATCCAAGCCGAAGTGTTAGAACGCAACGCCCTCCTAACAACGAACGGCCAAGAACTTCGACGACCTCGCGCACGGTGCTTCACGTGCCCCGAAGCAGATCTTCCTCATCAACCATTCCCATCACATCATAATCCAAGCGCGCCTGCATATGCAACGATGGAAAAAGTCTACAGCGACATCTTGAACATGCCTCGAGACGACACGGAAGCCGACTTCAACTACGTCATCACCTTCGTCGATGCAGCAACAAGATACACTTGGCATTACAACCTCAAGACGCGCGATCAAGCCTTCGACGCCTTCACAACATGGCTCCCCATAGCCGAACGGGAATCAGGAACCAAGCTAAAAAGTTTCCAGTCAGACGGCGCACTGGAATACCAGTCACAATGCTTCAGGACCTATCTGGCGGAAAGAGGAATCAGGCGCCTGGTGTCCCTACCATACGCTCACCAGCAGCAGGGGGTCGCAGAACGCATGAACCGGACCTTGCAGACGACGATGCGAAAGCTGCTCCTGGGAATGAAACTGCCCACCACACTGTGGCCAGACGCGATGACACATGCAGTCCACCTGCACAACCTGTTGTCCTCGTCATCGCTCCCCAACAACGCATCACCACACCTGCTGTGGACGGGAAAAAGGGGCAGCACAAAATTACTTCGAGTTTTCGGCTGCATGGTACAATACAGACCCCACACAGCTCGAGCAGGACGCTTCACTCAACGAGCTCGGTGGGGACTACACCTCGGCATCGCCAAACATTTTCACGCGTGGAAGATTCTCGACATACAAGACAAAAATACGGTGGCATCACGTGATGTTATCTTCTACGAGCGACTGACGCTGCAGCATTACCTGGACAACATTGCCAACTCAGACGACCCCACCGACGGCTTCGCGGGCCTTCGCTCCTTCGCTGACCATGCTGCCGAGGCTGACGCAGCAGAAGAAGACGTCCCTGGAGCCTCGGAGGTTGCCGGACAACTCCCCTACTGCTCCGTACCTGTTCCACTCGATGAAGATAATCCCCTCGATAGCAACAACCTCGACACCTTTTACCACTTCGCTGACCAAGGCTACGCTACACCACACCCCGTCGACTCGAATATTTCCGAACGCATCGGGCCAAACTTCTTACCCGATCCTGAAGACGGTGATGAAGCAGCTTATCCCGGGAATGAAAATTCCCCTCGACACACAGCCACGGGACTGCAGATCCTAGGACTATGGGTCTCCGTTCAGCACCCGCCGCCGCCTTCTCCGCGCGAGCCATCGACCCTGTCGCAGGCTCTGGGGGGGGAACATAAGGCGGAATGGAAGGAAGCAATGAAAAAAGAGTTAAAAGCCCTCCAAGACCGGAATACATGGAAGTTAGTACCAACAACCAACACCAACGGGAGGAACATTCTCTCGGGGAAATGGGTGTACCGCATTAAGACCAACGCGGACGGCTCCATCGAACGTTTTAAAGCGCGATGGGTCGTACGAGGCTTCGACCAACGATACGGAACCGACTACACAGAAACCTTCGCCCCAGTCTCCCGTCACACCTCCCTGCGCATCCTACTCGCCGTCGCGGCCACGAAGAAACTACCACTACGGCAAATTGACGTCGCAAACGCCTTCTTGTACGCACCTGTGGACGCCGAAATCTTCGTCGAACAACCCCACGGATTCATCGACGACCCTTCAAAAGTATGCCAGCTGGAAAAATCCCTTTACGGGATCAAGCAAGCCCCACGGCTCTGGCAGCAGCACCTTCACGGCCGGCTCGTAAAAATCGGATTCCTACAGTTACCACATGACCAAGGCATGTACCGACTGCAGAAGGGAAGAGATTACATTCTGCTCATAGTCTACGTCGACGACCTGCTCTACATCGGTTCTACCACCGACATCGTCACCTGGTTCGAAGGGGAGCTGAAAGGGGACCTGACGCTCACGGTGTCCGACTCAGTGACCCAGTACTTGGGACTAAATGTCGTCGAAGACAACTCGGCGTTCTACCTACACGCTGGAAAGTACGCAGGCACTATCGCGAAGAAATTCGGACTGACGCCGACTACGGTCCCGACTCCCTACCGCTACGGAAACAACAACAGCGCCTCCGCAAAACTCCCCGCGAAGCAAATCCAGGAGTATCAACAGAAGCTCGGTTGCCTACTATTCGCAGCAGTCACCTGCCGACCCGACCTGTCCTATAGTGCGAGTCAACTAGCGACGCATCTGAAGCAACCGGAACAGGAAGATCTCGAGGAACTCAACCGGGCACTACTCTACTTCGTCTCCACGCCGACGATCGGACTTACCTACAGCAAAGCGACAACACCGTCCGTACAACTACTCGGATACGTCGACGCCGACCACGCGGGAGACAGGGAAAATCGACGATCTAGGACGGGCTACATCTACCGACTAGAACCCATCGGAACTATCTCCTGGCAGTCGAGCAAGCAGGAGTTAATCGCACTATCCTCGGCTGAAGCAGAGTACATCGCCCTTTGTACTGCGACCAAGGAAGGACTCTACCTGCGAGAGTTACTCGAGGAAGCGAAGATCACGACCCTGCCCGCCTTCTCACTCTTCTGCGACAACCAATCTGCGATCAAAATCGCAAACAAGGACGGCTTCGCCAACCGAACCAAACACATCGCCCTGCGGTACTTCTTCGTCAAAGATGAAATCGCGAAAGGGAGACTTCAACTCAGTTACTGCCCGACGACAGAAATGGCCGCAGACTATTTGACGAAGAAATTGGCAAAAGCAAAATTCGACTACTGCATGTTGCTGACCGGACAAACAAACGTCATCGGACCTGAACAAGTCAGCACTCCAGAAACGAAGGGGAGTGTTGAAAGTACATCAAAAGACTTAAGCGTTTCTGAAGTGTAACACTACACTCGAGGAAGATTGCAAACGGTACGCGAGTCAACGGAGGTTACACGAGGGGGCGGACAAAGAACACGAAGGGTTTGGGACTCAAAGGGTCGCAACTGGAGGTTGCGACTGACCGTTACAACAGCACGGATGGTAACCGAAGCGACAATCGAGTCGCTGTACGACTCGATAAACCGCTACTGCAACTGTACTCTACAACTGTTCCTTATCTTCTATATATTGCTGTATGTTTGCCTTTTTTATTAATCACTTGTTCTCACATACTAGTACAAGGGTTCAACTGCCTCAACTTCCGCTGCACTACTCCAAGCCTCAAGTCTCTATAGCTGGACTTAGTCTCTGCAAAAGATCCTAAGGGCTTTTCTCAGCCCAACACTTATCTCCTATATATTGCTGTACCGTAATCCCCCGGATATAACACCCGCCGGAATTGAGCACCCCCTGGTGTTGTATCCGGGGAGGGTATACTATTGAAGAATCCGCAATTATATACCCCCTTTTTGAGGGTTCCAGGAGAGCACCCCCCCTGTTAGTTTTACCTATGTTTTGTTTTTGCTCATAGTCAACTTCAAGCTTGATTTTCCAACTACAACAGGATGCATTATGCCCTAAACCCTAAACCTTGCTCAGCCACCAATGCACCCCGCAGTCTACTGCATCCCCTATGCCGAATCTTCCTCCACAGCCTCCCTGCGAGGGTCCTACAGCTCATCCTCCCAAGGCAGCTCCTCCTCCTCGTCCTCTTCCTCTCCATCCACCTCGGCCTCACCACTACTCTCCTCGTCGGAGTCGCATCCTGAGAAATCCTCCGAGCAGGCATCCTCATCCCGAGGCTCCGAGACCACCTCTGGAATGCTGTGGGGATCCTAGTCAGGCACAGCGGCAGTCGGCTCAGGGAAGTTGGGGGAGTCTTCAGGAACAACCTCCTCCAGCACCTCCACTTCATTGCCGTCCCGCATGTGAGCGAGGATCAGATGATCCTCGCTCCCATTTGTGGCATTCGATATGCCACAGGTCTTGAATGCCTTGGTGATGACCGATTCAGGGACGGCCGCCCAAGCACGGGAGATCCACTTCAGGACGACTTCCGGAGGCGGTTTCTTGAGATTTCCTGAAAGGCACAACATAAACACGCAGGTTAGTAGACAGCAAGTGAGCCAACACGGAACAAGCGCACGTGGTAGGAGGGGCACAAAACAACACGTACCGGCCTTCGTGGTAGCGTTGATGCCCTCCTCGGCAAACCACTTGGTGTACTGTGAACGAACCCCCGCTTTAAAGCTTTTGTTGATGCTGACGTCTAATGGCTGCACGTAGGGTGTGCAGCCACCGGGGATAACTGCGGGGAAGAGTTTGAAGAGGGAGAAGGTAGCCCGCACTGTCGAAGTCAAGTGCCCCTTGTACGAGTCCAGTACAAGGAGCGAGGCCGGTCGAGGTCCGCGAGGCCGCGACAGGAAGGGCACCACGACCTTCCTCGTCCAGTCCTGGACGAGGCGCTCGTCCATCCAGCCCTTTTGCTGGGCGCGCACCACCACGTCTGAATTAGGGGAGGGGGGCATGGGGGTTGTTTGCACGTATTTAGTTGCCTTCCGAGACATTTCGACGCTGGTTTTTAAAAACCATAGCGAATTCATGGACGCGCATTATAGGACAGAACATACCCGCGGGAGTGTAGCAGTTCGGCGGGTTCTTCCGCTTGAACACGACATAGGCCGGCAGTTTCTCCCCGGTGGCCGTGCATGCAAGCATCACGGTCACCCGTTCCTTCTCGTACCCCGCGGTACGGACATGGACGGTGCGGGTGCCACGACGCTCGAGGGTCCGCTCGAGCGGCATCTCGAGATACAGCGGCGTTTGATCCGCGTTAATGACGTTCTCGGGCGCGATCTGCCGCTTGACCGTCATCTGACGAACAAACTGCCAGAAGCGCTCGCATTTGGGCGCGCTATCTGACAAGCAAAAAAGGAGGAAGAGACACAGAAGCTATGTTAAGACTCAGCCAGAGTGCTAAGGGTATGCAACACTAGACATGAGTGAGGGGCGTGGGAGCTTACCAGCGGGAAGCTTCTGCCCCATCTTCGTCTTAACCCACACGGTGAGGCCCCATCGACGGCGGAAACGAAATGACCACCGCGACGATGCCCTCCACTCGACGGTCGCGAAGTGGTCGCGCATCCAGTCGCGGCTCCAGCTCTGAATCAGCCCCACTGACAGGGGGAGACCGCGTCGCCGCGCGCAGAGATAGCGGCAGAAGACGGCCCGCTCCATGTCGGGGTACTTGGATTTCCGGCCGGCTCCGCGAAGACGCTTCCGACGAGGCGCCGCTCCTTTCAGCTGTTCTTGTGCCTTCCGCCACTCGCGGATCATGACCGGCTGCACCTTCGCCATGCGTGCGACCATCCGCTGCGACGGAGCTGGATGCGTCTCGAACATGGATATCCACATCAGCTTCTCGCGGGCGCTGATGGATCGCCGCTTGTTGCCCGACAGCCTGGCATGAGGCGACGGTGGTCTCGCATCATGATTGACAGACTCAGGCTCGGTCGACGGCTCACTGGACGACGGGAAGGATGGAACCGCGACATCGGGCATAGCCCACGGATCCTCGTCATCGAATGGATCTGCTGCCGCGACAGCAGCAGCTGCTGCCTCGTCGGCATACTCCTCCTCTTCGTCCGCATCCTCATTGTTCTCGTCGCCGGCTGCAGCCTCGTCACCGCCAAGCTCCGGCATGCCATCGTAAGTATCATCGTCCGCCGCTACGTAGCCACGACGCAACCACCCCGTAGCGGTCGGTTGCACTACAGGTGCTGCGCGGCTAGAAGGAGAACCTGCGGTATGCGTGACTTGGCTAGGGGTGCTAGCATTTTTACCTGCTCTACGGCTGAAGAGAACACGGATTCCAGCGTTCGTCATGCGCTTGGGAGAAAAATTTGAGAGAGGAAGGGGTACATACAGAGGCCTGTTCGCAACGGTTCGCCTAGAAATACCGCTGCTGAGGCCCCCTTGCCTAAGTGTCACGGCATTGGCGGGCGACACGTTCAACGTGTCGCCCGAGGCAACGCGACGTCGCCAAGTGACAGCAGAGGTGTCCCGCGCGTGAGAGAGTTTCGTGCTATGGTCCTCTACTGGTTTCCAGCTGCATGGCTCACTGTAACGGGCTTAACCCTTTGGCGCACTTCCAACCTTCAGATCGCGCACATTTGATGCCCGATCGAGCCCACAATATGACGGTTGGATAGTTGAATGTACAGAGATCACAATGCACGTTTAAAAATTTTCATCCTCAAATATAACACCAGGGTGCTATAGCCTAAACGCGAAATAGACCACCCACCCCCCGTTTTTAGCACGAATTTTGTAGTATACCCGGGGTGTTATATCCGGGGGATTACGGTATGCTTGTTCCTTTAATCAATCACTTGTTCTCACATACTAGTACAAGGGTTCAACCGTCTCAACTTCCGCTGCACTACTCAAAGTCTCAAGTCTCCACAGCTGGGACTTAGTCTCTGAAAAGATCCTAAGGGGGCTTTTATCAGCCCAACATGGTATCAGAGCTGGTCAGAGACCAAACTCCCAGCAACTGCGCTCCATCAACCTGCAACTCAACTCAATTCAACGACTTCATTGATCACAAGACATGGACAGCAAGGGCAAGAAAGTCTCTACAGGCTCACCCAGCGGCCAAGAAACTCAACACGGCAACTCTGGTCTGCACACCTCAGGACTGCAGACAGAGACCGGGACTGCTCAAGAAACAACGGGAAGAGTACCTGAAATGGTGACTCCATCTCCCTCTTCAAGCGTGGACCCCAACCTTATGGAAAGGTTCTTCAGCTTCATGTCGCACTTCGACCAGCAGCAGCAGACAAGGACACCTGCGCATTCAACACAGAGCAACGGAGGAAACATGGGATTAGCGCCGATGAGCCTCGACAACTCATCGTTTGGGCGACACAATCAAGCGCCTACCTTTGCGCCTTATCACTCTTCACCGGGGACGTTCGAGTTCATGCCGCCCCGTGCCCAACCAACAGCAGCTGCATCACAACAAACACCAAACGAAATCTTAAGTCTCCAGGCGCAGTTTTCACACGTGATTAAACTGCAGACATCCTCACCGTTCAACGGACACGACTTCTTTACCTGGAGCTTCGAGTTCGAGCTGCTGATGGAGGCTGCGCATCTCCTGGGATACTTCAACGGGTCCCTGCCATTCCCAAGCAACGGCACTGGAAAGGAACAAGAAATCTTTACGTATCAGTCGCTGCTGGCGTATACGGTTCTCCTGAGAAACCTGTCACCACAAGAACAGCAGAGCATCAGAACATACAGGAGCTATGGAAACTCCGCGGAACTCGCATGGCACCATCTCAAGTGCCTCTACCAAGCAAACGACAGCGTGACACAAAGCAGACTCATGCAACAACTGACAACAATACAAATGAAGACCGGGGAAAAGGCGATGCAGTATATGAGTCGCTGCCAGACCCTCCGCGACCGCCTGCTTCGGTGCGGAGGAACAATCACTGAAGAAAGCTTCGTGACACTTGTCCTCGCCGGGCTCGGGCCAGAATGGAGAACCACCCGATCGCTTCTTCGCGCCCACGGAAGGATTTCGGAGATGCACCTCTGCGCCGAGCTTCACGCTGAACAACAAGAGATGGACCTGTTCGAAGAAAGACAACCAAGGAAGCAGCAGCAGTTAGTCTTCTACACTCAACGAAGAAACGACAACACCTACAATCGACGCGGCAAGCAAGAACGCGAAAACTGGGGATTTACCTTCGTGCCGCCGTTCTGCCACAACTGCCAGACTTCCGGGCACTCCAAGATCAACTGCAACCGCCCTCGCGTTTACCGCCCAGCAGACCCACAAGTCGCTTCCACTCAAGCAAGTCCCCCAAGACGCTCCTCAACATCTGCACAACAGACACCAAACATTATCAATTGCATGGTACACATCGACAACTGCGCACCCGGATCACCACCCACTTACGCACCAGACGAAGAAGAGCTCCCGCCACCGCGCTCACAAGGCCTTCAAGTCAATCCAACATACGCTGCGGTCGCCAACGCCGAACCCACCGGGCGAAACACCTGGTTCTTGGACAGCTGCTGCGGTCAACACATGTGCTCTTCGGGACGCTTCGTGCAACGAGAGAAACGCCTCAACCGCGACGTCATCATCACCGTCGCCAACAACGAAAACCTGAAAACAAACAGACAAGGCGTGGTTCAGTTACAATCCATCGAGACAAACGTCATACTTCAGCTCAACAAAGTCCTCATTGTCGACAACTTGGGATACAACCTACTAAGCGTAAGCCAACTAATGGCCAAAGGGATTCACCTGGAGTGCGACTCCTACTCCAACGAGTTTCGGCTTTACCACGGGAAGGGCGGCCTCTTCATCGGTCGTGCCCTCCTGAAGTCCGGCGTCTTCGTGTTGGACTTCGTCCCCGACCGCGGTACTGCCGACAGCGACGGCATCGTATCATTCGCCGCCTGGACACACCCGCCGGATCTTGATCCAGAATTCGACAGTGACGGCTTCTGGCACTCCAACACCATACCTGCAGCAGAAAGAACACGAGCATTAGCAGTCATCAGACAAGAAAGACAAGTACCCGCGAGTATCCCTACCAAACCATCACCTGCAGTAGCAGCACCAGGACCCAGCCGAGTACCACCACCAGCGATCCGAGGACCGCCAACCGAAGCAGACCAGCTTATGCCCATCACACGAGAAGTCTGTCGAAGTCCCGCCACAGTCGTCGCGTTCTTCTCCAACGCCGATATATACCACCGCTCGCCGGGTCATCGCGCTTCCGACGACATCTGGCACCAACGCCTCGGGCATCCTGCAAACAGCACGATACTACAGACAATCCAAGCAGAGGTGTTAGAACGCAACGCCCTCCTAACGACGAACGGCCAAGAACTTCGACGACCACGAGCACGGTGCTTCACGTGCCCCGAAGCAGATCTTCCCCATCAGCCTTTTCCATCTCATCACAGCCCAAGCGCACCTACATACGCTCCGATGGAAAAAGTCTACAGCGATATCTTAAACATGCCTCGAGAAGACACCGAAGCCGACTTCAACTACGTCATAACGTTCATCGACGCAGCAACCAGATACGTCTGGCACTTCAATCTCAAGACGCGCGATCAAGCTTTCGACGCCTTCACAACATGGCTTCCCATCGCCGAACGAGAATCAGGAACCAAGCTCAAGAGCTTCCAGTCAGACGGTGCACTGGAATACCAGTCACAACGCTTCAGGACCTATCTGGCGGAAAAAGGAATCAGACGCCTGGTGTCTCTGCCCTATGCTCACCAGCAGCAGGGGGTCGCAGAACGAATGAACCAGACCTTGCAGACGACGATGCGAAAACTGCTTCTGGGGATGAGGCTGCCAACCACACTGTGGCCAGACGCGATGACACATGCAGTTCACCTGCACAACCTGCTGTCCTCGTCATCGCTTCCCAACAACGCATCACCGCACCTGTTGTGGACAAGAAAAAGGGGCAGCACAAAATTACTCCGAGTTTTCGGTTGCATGGTACAGTGCAGACCCCACACAGCCCGAGCAGGACGCTTCACACAACGAGCTCGGTGGGGACTACACCTCGGCATCGCCAAACATTTTCACGCGTGGAAAATTCTCGACATACAAGACAAAAATACCGTGGCATCACGTGATGTTATCTTCTACAAGCGACTGACGCTGCAGCATTACCTGGACAACATTGCCAACACACAAGACCCCACCGACGGCTTCTCGGGACTTCGTTCCTTCGCCGACCGTGCTGCCGAAGCTGACGCGGCAAAAGAAGACGTACCTGAAGCCTCGGAAGCTGCCGGACCACTCCCATTCTGTTCCGTACCTGTTCCACTCGACGAAGACAATCCTCTCGATAGCAACAACCTCGACACCTTTTACCACTTCGCTGACCAAGGTTATATTACACCCCACCCAGTCGACACAAATGTTTCAGAACGCATCGGTCCCAACTTCTTACCTGACCCAGAAGACGGTGACGAAGCAGCTTATTCCGGGAATGAAAATTCCCCTCGACACACACCCACGGGACTGCAGATTCTAGGCCTCTGGGTCTCCGTCCAGCATCCGCCGCCGCCTTCTCCGCGAGAGCCTTCGACCCTGTCGCAGGCTCTGGGGGGGGAATATAAGGCGAAATGGAAGGAAGCGATGGAAAAGGAGTTAAAGGCTCTGCAAGACCGGAAAACATGGAAACTGGTACCTGCAACAAGCATCAACGGAAAAAACGTCCTCTCGGGGAAATGGGTGTACCGCATTAAGACCAACTCAGACGGCTCCATCGAACGATTCAAAGCTCGATGGGTCGTACGAGGCTTCGATCAACGATACGGAACCGACTACACAGAAACCTTCGCTCCAGTCTGCCGTCACACCTCATTACGCATCCTACCCGCCGTCGCGGCCACGAAGACATTACCACTACGCCAAATCGACGTCGCGAATGCGTTCCTATACGCACCTGTGGACGCCGAGATTTTCGTCGAACAACCCCACGGATTCATCGACGACCCCACGAAAGTATGCCAACTGACAAAATCCCTATACGGGATCAAGCAAGCCCCGCGGCTCTGGCAGCAGCATCTCCACGGCCGTCTCGCAAAAATCGGATTCCTACAGCTGCCGCATGACCAAGGGATGTACCGACTGCAGAAGGGAAGAGAGTATATCCTACTCATCGTCTACGTCGACGACCTGCTCTACATCGGCTCCACTACCGACATCGCCACCTGGTTCGAACGGGAGCTGAAAGAAGACTTAACTCTCACGGTGTCCGACGAAGTCACCCAGTACCTAGGACTGAATGTCGTCGAAGACAACTCGGCGTTCTACCTACATGCTGGAAAGTACTCAGGCACCGTCGCGAAGAAATTCGGTCTAACGCCGACTACGGTCCCAACTCCCTACCACTACGGGAACAACAACAGCACCTCCGCAAAACTCCCCGCGAAGCAAATCCGGGAGTATCAACAGAAGCTCGGCTGCCTACTATTCGCAGCAGTAACCTGCCGACCCGACCTGTCCTACAGTGCGAGTCAACTAGCAACGCATCTGAAGCAACCGGAACAGGAAAATCTCGAGGAGCTCAACCGGGCACTACTCTACTTCGTCTCCACGCCGACGATCGGACTTACCTACAGTAAAGCGACAACACCGTCCGTACGACTACTCGGATACGTCGACGCCGATCACGCGGGCGATAGGGAAAATCGACGATCTAGGACGGGCTACATCTACCGACTAGAACCCATCGGAACTATCTCCTGGCAATCGAGCAAGTAGGAGTTAATCGCACTATCCTCGGCTGAAGCAGAGTATATCGCCCTTTGTACTGCGACCAAGGAAGGACTCTACCTGCGGGAGTTACTCGAGGAAGCGAAGATCGCGACCCTGCCCGCCTTCTCACTCCTCTGCGACAACCAATCTGCGATCAAAATCGCGAACAAGGACGGCTTCGCCAACCGAACCAAGCACATCGCCCTGCGGTACTTCTTCGTCAATTATGAAATCGCGAAGGGGAGACTTCAACTTAGTTACTGCCCGACGACAGAAATGGCCGCGGATTATCTGACGAAGAAATTGGCGAAAGCAAAATTCGACTACTGCATGCTCCTGACCGGGCAAACAAACGTCACCGGATCTGAACATGCCAGCACTCCAGAAACGAAGGGGAGTGCTGGAAATATCTCAAAGGACTTAAGCGTTTCTGAAGTATAACACTGTACTCGAGGAAGATTACAGGGGAGCACGCGAGTCAACGGAGGTTGCACGAGGGGGCGGACAAAGAATGCGAAAAGACTCGAAAGGTCGCAACTGGAGGTTACGACTGACCGTTACAACATCACGGATGGTAACCGAAGCGGCAATCGAGTCGCTGTGCGACTCGATAAACCGCTCCTGTAACTGTATTCTACAACCGCTTTCTTATCTCCTATATATTGCTGTATGCTTGTTCCTTTAATCAATCACTTGTTCTCACATACTAGTACAAGGGTTCAACCGTCTCAACTTTCGCTGCACTACTCAAAGTCTCAAGTCTCCACAGCTGGGACTTAGTCTCTGAAAAGATCCTAAGGGGGCTTTTATCAGCCCAACACACGTGAATGCAATTTTAAGAGCTAAGTTTCTTAGGTAGGTGCACACACTTCTGCACACACACAGGTTGCCGTGCACACACAGGTTCTCGTCCCGCGCCTGGGCCGTCTCTGTGAACGCCTTGGCATTGACAGTGTCGTCAGCGAAGCTAGTAAGAGCCTTTTGTTAGAATATTCTCCCTTCATTCTATTAGCCTACATCGTTTCATTGTCTTAGGTACTTATAAGCACCCCACTAAGGTGTATACACCCAAGTTGGGGGTTGGGTGCCCAACCTTGTTGGGTTCCCAAATTGGTTGGGCTCCCAATTATTGGAACCCCCAACCAAGATTATTGGACCCACCAATAATCTTGGCTAGGATCATTGGACCCCCAATAAGTTGGCCAACTCAACTTACCAATAATCGTGGTCACCTCCCAACCAAAACCCCCCCCTCCCTCCTACTCCTTACCTATGTATACCCACTCTTTTCCTGATACAATCATCACTTGAGTTTCTCACATGGTTTCAGAGCTTATGGCTCACGCCTCTCCGTGGTTCGATCCCTAGCCACCTCGCGCCCAACGCGCCCCTACCCGCGCCCTTAAGCGCCCCTCTCCGCGCCTTTAAGCGCCCCTCCCCGCGCCCTTAAGCGCCCCTCTCCGCGCCTTTAAGCGCCCCTTCCCGCGCCCATAAGCGCCCCTCCCCGCTCCCTTAAGCGCCCCTCCTCGCGCCCTTAATCGCTACGTTTTCGCGCGGCGCTCTTGCCGCATTTCAACGCGGCGCTCGGCCGCATCTCGACGCGGCGCTCGGCCGCATTTCGACGCGGGCACTCAGTCGCATTTCGGCGCGACGTTCCGCCGCAATTTGACGCGGCGCTCCCGCACCATCTTGACGCAGCCCTCCCGCCATATTTCGACACGCCGTCTCCTCCGCACTCCGTCGCCTCCTCCCCTTTTGTGCAGTCCCGGCGCCCCCGCCTGACAAGCGGGATTCGGCCGGGCTGACCTCTGTGCCGGCGTGCACCGCACGCAACTGCCCACAGCTGCCGATCGTTGCCATCCGCGCTGGCCGTCGCCTTTCGCCTACGGCGACTTAAGAGCTGCGCTCCGCGCACCCGCCTTTTTCCTCCTCCCCCCCCCCCCCTCCTCCCTCCCTTCCTCTCCTCCTCCCCTTCCTCCCCTTCCTCTCCTCCTCCCCCCTTCCTCCCTCCCTTCCTCTCCTCCTCCCCCTTTCCTCCCTCCCTTCCTCTCCTCCTTCCCCACCAACAGCAGCAGCCCCCCCCCCCCCCCCCCCCCCCAATCAGCCGCAGTCGCCGCATCAGCAGCCGCCGCCGCACCCTCCACCGCCCTCCACCTCCTCCCCACTCCCCTCATCAGCCGCATCTCCCCCCTCCACCTCCTCCTCCTCCCCTTCCTCCTCCCACCAGTGGCAGCAACCGCCTCATCTGCAGCAGCCATATTTCGCCCCCTCCCCTCCTTCCTCCTTCTCCCCTCTCCCCTCATCCCCAGCAGCAACATCATCAGCACCCGCAATTCCACCATGACCACCGAAGCACTCGCCGTCGACATCTCCACCATCGACGTCCTCGAGCTCATCGACGACGCTGTCCCTGTCAACTGGGCTACCTTTGCCCAAAGCCTCACAAATGTCCTCGGATCCGCAATCATCAACGATTACTGCCTCCTCGACATTCTCCTTGGCACTGACGCAGGGCAGCCCCCAGAGCGTCCTGCTGATGTCTCCCCTGCACCTCCCGCCCCACCTCCACCCCCCTCGGGACCGGCCCCCACCAAGCCCTCCCCACTGGTCTACACCGATGACCCTGATCGATGGGCTCGCGTGCAGCACCAGTATGACAAGGACTTTGCGGAGTACACTCTCCTCCAGCACGCGTATGACGCAGAGCAAGCTGCGCATGACGCTGCCAACACACTTCTCCAGCAGCACAAGGACGCCACGGCTAAGTATGCTGACGACTTTCGTGAGTACCGTCGTCGCCACTCTGCCTGGAACATTCCCAACCGCAAATGTCTCGCTATCCTGTCTGCATGCGTTCCTTCCTCCCTCAAATGCGAAATAACCCCCTCCTCCGCTCCCGAGTTCTGGAAAGAGCTATGTGCCACCTATGACCTCTAGGACACCAACTCTCCCCTAGCGCTCCACCGCGCCTTCCTCGACATCAACCTCGACTCCTGCCCCAACGCCCTCTCCTTCACGCGCCGCCTCCTCACCACTGCCAAACGCCTTGCCGATTGTCGCTCTCCCCTTCCCAACTTCCTCATCGTTTGCCACCTCCTCGACGGTCTCACACCCATGTATGAGGTCCGTCGCGTGGCGTTCAATGAGGTTCACGCCAGCTTCCCACCCAACTCCGCCTATGTAGCCGCATGGATTCTGAAAACTGAAGCGGAGCTTCTCCGCCAGTTTCCTCCGACGGCTCATGCTGCCCAAGCAAAAGGAGGACATGGTGCTGGCCGTGGTGGTACTTCGGCGGGACGATCGGGTGGTGGACGTGGCGGGGGGCGCAGTGGAGGACGCGGGGGTAGCAGTGGTTCCAACAGCACCGGCGGCTTCTCCCCATGTCAGTATCTCATCCGCAACGGCCCCAACAAGGGTAAGTGCTGCCTCCAAACCACCCATGCCACCACCACATGTTTCAAGGCCCTCACTAATGAGTGGCTTGATCGAGGCAACACGGGCACGCCCCCTCGCTGGTCCGCTATCACTCCACCTCCCACTCCCTTTGATGTTCGTACCCTCCCCGCCTATCAGCCCTCCTCTACCTCTCTCCACCACATCCTCGCACAGCACCTCCCTCCACAGATCCTCAAGCAGGTCACGCTCCTCCTTCCGTCCCCCCAGCCGCAGCAGACTCAGCACCCGCAGCAGATCCAGCAGCCGCAGCAGTCCCAGCAGCAGCCGCAGCAGCTCCTGCAGCAGCTCCTCCAGCAGCTGTAACAATCTCAGCAGCACCAGCAGTCTCAGCAGCAACCCTCCCCTCCCTCCGCCTGGAGCTCCGGCCTCTCTGCTCCTGCTCCTCTTGCGCAGGCCCCCACCGGACCTCTTGGCTTTACCCCATTTCCCTCTCCTGGCTTCATTAACCATGTTAGTCATGCTTCTCCTGCTATTCCTCCAATGTATCCCGAGTCTATCAATGAAACCTCCTTCCAGTACTCCGTGTCTCACCCCACCCCTCCTTCCATTGAGTTTGTCATTGACAGCGGCGCCAGTGGCACAGTCCTTCGTGACGCTGGTGCCCTCACCCCCCTCCCTAACCCCTCCACCATCATTGGAGCCGATTCTACTTTCTCTGTCACCTCCCGCCATACCTCCACTCTTCCCTGCCCCCTCTTCCCCTCAGGTTCAGTAACTGGCTTCCATGTCCCCTCCCTTTGCACTAACCTTGTCTCCCAAGGTGCACTTCAACGGGCCGGGGTCACAACAATCTACCCCCGCCACGCCACCCACTGCGACCTGTTTCACTCATCCACGGGTCATTTCATCGTCCGTGTTCCCATGTGTCCTCGCACTCGCATGTACACCCTTCACACTCCCCGTCCGTCAGCCTGTCACACTGCCTCCACCATCCCTCCCCTCCCCCCTCCTCTCTTTCCTCCGCAACCTCCCCCCACCTCCCCTCCCACCCCTCCTGCTCCCCCCCCATCTCAATGCCATTGTCGTGATCTTACACATCCTGCCATCCTCCTCCACCACCGCCTAGGTCACCCCAACTTTGCCACCCTCCACAAGGCCGTCGCCTCCGGGCTCCTCAATGGCCTTCCCCTCACTCTCCCTCCACTCCCTCCCTCCCCTGCCCCCCCTTGCACCATCTGTGTCCAGAGCAAGCTCAAGCAGCTTCCTCATAAAAGTCACCCTTCTTGCGCCCCAGAGCTCCTGGATCTTGTCCACATGGATCTCTGGGGCCCCAACCCCTCCCCCACCCGTCAAGGGCACCGCTACCTCCTCGTCCTGGTCGATGACCGCTCACGATACACCTCGGTCTCCCTCCTTCGCACGAAGGCCGAGGCACCGGCCTTCATTATCGCCTGGGCCGAGCAGGCGCGCACCCACTTCGGTCGTCCCGTTCGCCGCTTCCATTCCGATGGTGGCGGTGAATTCCTCAATCACCATCTCTCTTCCTATTTCTCCACCCATGGCATTCACCACACTTCACCCTCCCTCACTCCCCTCAGCAGAATGGCGTGGCAGAAGCTCGTGTTCGAGAAGTTACAAAGACCGCCAGGTGTCTTCTCGTTCACGCCTCCTGCCCGCCTTCTCTCTAGGGTTATGCTCTTCTCCACGCCGTCCTCCTCACTAACCTGTATCCCCACCCTCTCCTCCCCTCCACCACCCCCACCGAGCTGTGGACGTCAACTAAACCCGACGTCTCCCCCCTGCGCGTCTGGGGTTCCAGTGCATATGTTCTCATACACCCAGCCGACCGCTCACGCACAGCAGGGAAGCTCGCCTCCAAGAGTCTACCCTGTGTATTCCTTGGTCACAATACCTCCTCCCCTGACTCCCTGTTCCTTCATCCCCCCTCAGGTCGCCTCATTCGTAGTCGGGACGTCATCTTTGCCGAATCCTCCCCGTACTACACCTCTCCTGCCTCACCTGACCCACTCACCATTCCTCCTCGCCCCTTCATCCCCTCTGACACTGTCACCCCCCCCTCCTCCCCCCTCTTCCTCTTATTCCCCCACCCCCAGCACCTCCTCCTCCCGAATCTACTTCCTCCTCATCTTCCTCATGTGACATCCTTGACCCAGTACTCCCCCCCTCTCCCTCTCACTCCGCTTCCGCTCCATCCTCCCCCTTCTCCCCACCTCCTCCCCCTCCACCTCCTTCCCCCCTCCTCCCCCATCTCCCCCACCTCCTCCTCCACCCCCCCAGGTGTCTTCTCCCCTTGTCCTTCGCCACCGCCCTCATACTCGGTCCATGGATCCCCTCTTTGGTCCGCCCTTAGCCCCTCCCTCCCCTCAGGCAAAGGCACCTGCTCCAGCACCCTTTGCTTCCACCTCCGCACCCGCCGCAGCAGCTCCCGCCGCCGCACCAGTGCCTGCCCCGGTCGCCGCACCTGCAGCGTCAGGATCCGCCGCAGCAGTGGCCCCGGTCAAGCAGCCGTGCAGCCGAGTCGCAGAGTCGCCGTGTCGCAGCCTCCCCCCCTCAGCAGCGCAGCAGACTTGCAACACCACCCTCCCTTCCTCCTCCTTTCTCTCCCCTCCTCATCGAAGACTCCCATGGTGAATTTCTTCGCCTCCACCTCTTCTCCAACACCCAAGCAGTCGCCTTCAGCATGACCGGCGTCCCGGTACTTGTCTTCTCCGGCGCGCCCATCATCTTCGAGCCGGGACATTATCACGAAGCTATGACATGCCCCGACCACCCTCATTGGGGCAAGGCAGTCCTCAAAGAGAATGAGGCCTTTGTCCGCAACGGCACCTTCATCGACGTACCCCGCCCTCTCAACCACAACGTGGTCAAGGGCAAATGGGTATTTCGGGTCAAGCTCCTCCCTGGCGACGACCCGATCTATAAGGCCCGCTACTGCGCCAAAGGATTCACGCAGCGGTACGGCCATGACTTCCTTGACACCTACTCGCCGACCGCCACTCCCCCTGTCGTCCGCGTGTTCTTGGAATTCGTCGGCCGGCGCGGCATGATCCTGCACTCGATGGATGTCACCACGGCATTTCTCCAAGGTGAACTCCAGGAGCGCATCTTCATGGAGCGTCCCGAGGGCTGGCACCTCCCTTTCCCTCCCAACACCGTTTGGGAACTTCGCCGCCCGGTCTACGGCCTCAAGCAAGCTCCTCGGGAATGGCATGCCAAGCTCTCGAGCACTCTCCGTGCTCTTGGTTTTTGCCCTTCCCAGGCTTCCTCCTGCCTCTTCCTGCGCACCTCCCCCTCCCCCTTCTACATCCTCGTCTGCGTCGATGACATGCTTCTTGCCGCTGACAATGAAGCAGACCTACAACAGGTCAAGGATGAGCTGCAGAAGCGCCTCCTCTGCAAGGACCTGGGGGAGGTCCGCAACTACCTCGGGATGGAGATTTCTCGCGGTCGTGCGGCCAGGACCATCTCCCTCTCTCAGGCATTCTACCTCGAGAAGGTCCTTGAACGCTTTGAGATGGCCACGGCCAAACCCGTCGCCACACCCCTCCAAGTCGGCCACCAGCTCTCGCCGACATCCACCCACGGTTCCTCCACCAGTCCTTACGCTGAGCTGGTTGGGTCCTTGATGTACGCCATGATGTGCACTCGCCCCGACCTCGCCTACCCTATCACTGTCCTGGCGCGCTTTGTCGGCGCTGGCAAACACACTCCCGAGCACTGGCAAGCGGCCAAGCGCGTTCTCCGCTACATCAAAGGCACCAAGGACTATGTCCTCACCTTGGGTGGCCCCACCCCTCCTCAGCTCACTGGCTATAGCGACTCCTCTTGGGCGGATTCTCAGCCCGATCGTCGCACCTCACAGGGGTATGGTTTCTCCCTCGGGAGCGGCCTCATTTCCTGGCGCTCCACCCGCTCCTCCTCGATCGCTCTCTCCTCCTGCGAAGCAGAGCTCTACGCCGTCACCATGGCGGCCCAGGAGGCGCGGTGGCTCAGCTTCCTCCTCGCTGAGCTGGATGCTCCCCAGCCCTGTCCCACCATCTGGTGCGACAATGCCAGTACTATCCACCTCACAAAGGAAGCCGTTTTCCATGGTCGCTCCAAACACATCGAGCTCCGACACTACTTCGTTCGTGAGCTCGTCCAGGCTGGACACCTCACCGTGCGCAAGATTGACTCTTCAGCCAACCTTGCAGACATCTTCACCAAGGCCCTCCCTCGTCGTCCCCATGCAGCTCTCCTTCGCCTTCTGGGTCTTGCCCCTCCCTCACAGGGGACTACCTGATTCAGGGGTTGCTTCTCCTCACCTTCCCAAGACTTATGGCACTCTGTAGGCTAAGGGGTTGTGTTAGAATATTCTCCCTTCATTCTATTAGCCTACATCGTTTCATTGTCTTAGGTACTTATAAGCACCCCACTAGGGTGTATACACCCAAGTTGGGGGCTGGGTGCCCAACCTTGTTGGGTTCCCAAATTGGTTGGGCTCCCAATTATTGGAACCCCCAATAATCCCAACCAAGATTATTGGACCCACCAATAATCTTGGCTAGGATCATTGGACCCCCAATAAGTTGGCCAACTCAACTTATTGGGGTCACCAATAATCGTGGTCACCTCCCAACCAAAACCCCCCCCTCCCTCCTACCCCTCACCTATGTATACCCACTCTTTTCCTAATACAATCATCACTTGAGTTTCTCACACCTTTCGCGGGGATGCGGCCGCGTGGAGTGAAGGAAGGGAGACGAGAATCAGCGCGGCGAGGCCCAAAACGGAGCGAAGAATGCCCATCGAAAGTTGCGCGGGATGCCCGAGAGTTGGAGCGATGATGCGAGATTTCTCAAAGATCTCTCGTGAGACTCGGATGTGCGGTTTTCGGAGAACTGGGGTGAAGGCACTCGGTAATCGCAGACTGTGGTGATGAACGTCTGATAAGGGTGACTTTAAGTACTACTTTTTGCACTAGTAGTGGCGTGGACGAGCAGAGCTGAGATGAGTGGGCGGAGGGATGGTGGCCATGTCTATTAACCAAGTCCCTCAATTATTGCCTTTTGGCACTAGTAGTGGCCTGGACGAGCAGAGCTGAGATGAGTGGGCGGAGGGATGGTGGCCATGTCCACTAACCAAGTCCCTCAATTATTGCTCAATTATTGCACAACCGAGTCCCTCAGTTATTGCTCAATTATTCCACAACCGAGTCCCTCAATTATTGCTCAATTATTGCACAACCGAGTCCCTCAATTATTGCTTGCTGAGTGGCCGGGAAAAGGAATCTTTCGACCCAAAGCTCACTGCTTGAGCTGGCTGCGATGCAGGTGGAGTGGGCAACAGGGGAGCACCAGGGGGGAGGCCGTGTTTGGTTCGGTGTGATGCGCAACGGTTGAAGGCGGTAAAGCGCAAGAACAGTGTCTAACCGTAAGGCACCTAGACGAGAGTGTGCGCAGATGTGGTGGTCATGCGCTATTATTGGTCACCTCGTGCCGCGCATTCTCAGGCGCCTCCGGATTTTGCGTGAGCGCCGCACTTTGCGGCATGAGAATAGTTGTGTACGTAATGGCAGAAAGCGTACATTGGCTAAGCACGGAAGGAGTGAAAGTTCCTAGCCTGGGAATTGAAACGACTGCCTCTTACCAACATCTATCAAGTGTCCACTTCCACATAGAACCATAGAATCATAAATATTATACATGAAAAACTATTTCAACTTATTAAGAGTCTACTTCAGTACTTATTCAAAACAACAAAATGCTTGAACATTGAGATCTTATGAACCGAGGGGGATCCACATGATTCGTGAGTGCCCCTACAGTTGTGTTTTGGGTTACGGCTGCCTCAGTTTGGTGTTCACAGACTAGAGGTCTAGCTGCTTCGATGCCTGTGGATCCAGTAGAGGATCCCACATCCTTAGCACTAGCAGCCAACTGCCAGCACCAGCGCCAGCCGCCAACGCCAGCCAGTAATCGCTAGCAGTCGCCAGCCAGCTCGCCGCTGGCCTGCCAGCCCGCCAGCAGCCAGCAGCTGCCAGCCAGCTCGCCACAACCACCGCTGCCGCTGCTGCCATCCCCATTGCTGCCGCCGCTGCCACTGCGACTGCCACTCCCGCTACCGCTACTGCTGCTGCAGCCCTTGCTGCAGCTTCTCCTCTCGCTCTTGCCGCTGCCGCTGCTCCACCTGCTGTTTCCGCTGCCACTGCAGCCGCTGCTGCTGCCGCTCCTGCCGCTGCAGCCGCTACTACCGTCACTCTTGCTGCCGCTGCCGCTAGCCAGCAGCCGCGCCGCCGCCGCTACATGCCAACTCGCTGCCGTCGCCACGCCGCCGCCCGCTAGCAGCAGCCGCTGCCACCGGCTCCCATTGCAGAAACCGTCACCGCTGCCTCTGACGCAGCTGCCGCCGCTTCTGCCGCCTCCGTCTTCTTGGCTGCAGCTGCCACCTCAGCGGCCAGCATGTCGGCGACCAGTAGCATCTTCGTTCTGCGCCTGGATGGGGAGGGGCGGGCGGTTGGTTTCGCCGCCTGGCAGGAGACAGCTCTCCTGCAGCTCACGAATCAGCACGTCGATGATGAGTCTTTGGACGTCGACGTCACTAGTGAGCTCCCTGCTGTCCCCTGCCCGAGCGCTCTTGCTGCTGATGCGACGTCTGCATAGCAGGCTGTGCACGTTGCTGCTCGTACAACCTACTCCATCTGGGAGTCCCGCGACGCCAGTGCTCGTGTCGCCATCCTCAGGTGCCTACCCGTTGATGAGCACTCTCACTTTGTGAGTGCTGTGTCAGCCCGCGCCCTCTAGACGGCTATCCTTGCTAGGTACTCCACCCATCGTCTGCCACTTTTGGTCATCTCCTCTTCCCTTTCTTCCACCCCGACCTAACTTCCTTCACCACTATAGCAGACTTAGTCGAGCACATGCACTCCCTCGAGGCCCGCTGGCATGCGGCCTGTTCCCCCTCTTTGCCACTATCTACTTCCTTGTTACCCGCCTCCCTAACTGCCTTGCCCCTGTCCGTGACGCGCTCCTCGCTCATCACCCCTCTGAGCTCACCCTTGACCTCTTCTCTACCTCCCTAACTGAGGTAGAGAACCACCTCCGCGCCATCACTGGTTCCACTGGCGCGCCGGCAGTCCCTATCTTCCAGGGCAGCGCTCCCTCCGCGCCAGCAGCACTAGAGTCATCAGAATACATAGAATACAAGGCATGATCTATCTGAATCATATCCATATCAAAGATAGGAACCCTATAACGAAGCAAAGCAGGCCAAAGGGGTACCTGCACCAACGAGCCGAATTGATGGCGGTAGAGGTCGTTGAGGCGGCGGAAGCAGCAGGCGGCGGTGTGGCCCTTTCGCAAGCGGACCTGGCCCCCCTCGGGGCCGGTCAGCAATCGTTAAGTGCAGGTCGCCACGCCGACAAGACCAATAGCACCCTGGCTCGCAGTGGAGCCACGCGACCCCCAGGGCATCGACTGCCCGTGTATAGTCTAGGATCCACTGCCGCGTCAGGAGTAGACTCCCTGATTGCGCCAGGCGTAGGATCTGTTAGAGATTCTTCACTGGGCCTCGCCACGTCGGTCGTCTCCTTTATCCTAGACTCTGGTGCATCTCGTTACTTCTTTAAAGACGGTACTGCTCTCACCCCGCTTTCTGTACCTGTCCGCGTCGCACTAGCAGACTCCTCCGCCACAGTTGTCGCACGTAGAAATATCCCTCTCCCCTGTCCTGCTGTCCCCTCCGGCTCCCTCCCCGGACTGCACGTCCCCTTGTTTCCCAAGAACCTAGTGGGTGTCGGTCATCTCCAGGACAGAGGAGTCACCACCACGTTCCCTGGCCGCGAGAGATACGCAGCTTGCACAGACACAGCCACCGATCGCCACCTAGCCAATTTTGAGTGTGACCCAGGGTTAGGTCTCTTCACACTGCACACTGAGTCCCCACCTGCTGCTGCTTCTACAGAGGTTGCCGCGTCGTGCTCGTGTCACTCCTTTGCCCACCAAACTCCATTATGGCACAACCGCTTAGGTCACCCTGCACTCCAGCGTCTTAGGCACATGTCCCACCACGGTCTAGTCACTGTTCTTCCTGCGTCGCTCCCAGCCTTGCCTACGTATGTCGCGCCACTGTGCACCTCCTGCGTCGAGGGCTGGCAGCGCACCATCCCCCACTCCTCCTCGTTTCCTCCTACCACAGCACCTCTACAAACACTACACATGGCAGCAGGGGCCCTCCTCCGGTCCACGGTCTTAGTCTGGAGCGCTACTTCCTTGTCATCATTGACTTCTCGTAGTTCACTACAGTGTTTCCGTTGGAGCGGATACCTGACGTGCTTACCGTGCTCCTTCCGTGGTTGCTTGCTCTTTGTGTCCAGCACTGCTTGCCTGTTGTTCGCTTACACTCTGACTGTGGTGGCGAGTTTGCCTCTAGCACTCTAGGACAATTGTGTCGTGCGAAGGGCATCCGCTAAACGTACACACTGCTGGACTCCCCACAACAGAATGGGGTTGCTGAGCGATGCATCGGCCTGGTCATGGAGGCAGCTTGCACCTCCATGGTCCACGCTGGTGCACCCCATTTTTTGTGGTTGTTCACTATGTGTTACACTGCTCACTAACTTAACCTGCGGCCGCACTCCCAGCGGCCACAAGTTTTGTTGACCCTTCTCTCAACTGGGTCTCATTGTGACACGTCAACGTTTCACGTCTGGGGCAGCCTTGCTCACGTCCACGGCACTCGCGCTGACAAGCTCTCAGCCCGCACCCTGCCTTGTTTCTTCCTGAGGTTTCCGCCTGACGCCTTTGAATGGTTGTTTTACCACTCGGTACACCATCGCGTCTACCACTCTCATAGCGTTACCTTCCACAAGACGCTCCCCTGCTACCGGCGCTTCCCGGACCACAGTGCTCTTGTGCCTCCTCCTCCTCTCTCCCTCATTCCTGCCCCACATGGTGCACCCTTTCCACCTGGTTCGACCCAGTCTGGTATCTCCCGCGGCACTCATTTCCCCCTGGTTGGGCTCGTAGGAGGGTCGGCTAACTCTGGGGGCCCAGCTGCTGGGAGCATGCCTGCTGTCTCTGTGGCGCCTCCCCCAGCCTCGGTACCCCAGGCACCTCAGCCGCCTCCCCCGTTGCCTCAGAAGCCGCAGCAGGAGCTGCAGCAGACTCAGTGGCCGCAGCAGCAGCAACAGGGAGCAGTGGGCTGTAGGGGTGTTGGTGTTGGGGGTGCTAATTCTGGGAGTGCGAGTTCTAGGGGTGCCGACTCTGGGGTTGCTGGTTCTGTGGGTGGTGCGTAAAGGGGTGCCAGTCCTGGGGGTGCTGTTTTGGGGAGTGCCGGTGGTAGATGAGGTGCCGCTGAATGTGTTGGCAAGGACAGGGAGCAGCAGTAGTTGCCGTCGCAGCAACAGGAGCAGCAGCAGCAGCAGGAGCAGCTGCAGTCTCCCCTTCAACTCCTTGGTCTTGCTCCCGGTTCCCCTTACCAGCCGACCGTCCCTCCTCCGATGTGTGCCCCTGTTTACGACCCGCTTTTCCCTCCCCTGGACTCCTCTTGGGCTCGTTTTCCCCCACGCTCTCCTCCGTCCCCTGACTTGTCCCCCTTTCCTCCTCATCCCCAGTCCCCAGTTCTCCCCACTTGGACCATCGTCCCTCTGGTGCCAATCTTGTCTCTCCTTGTCCTAGTGTCCACCCTATGGTCCATCGTTCTCGCCCTCCTCCAGTCCCCGTGCTTCTGCTACCTTCTCCGTCATCACTCTCGAAGCCTTCTACTCCTCCCTCTGACTCTGCTCGCACTGCTTGTCCTACCATCTTGCGCTTGCTTGCGTTGCTTGTCACCGACCCTACTTTTCCTCTTGACACCGTCTCTGCGCTTGTCGCTGCTGTCGCTGGCTTTGCTGCGAGCCATCGCCTTAACTACGCTGCTGCTCTGGTCTCTGATAGTGTCTATTCTCTGTTCATTGGGGTGCACCTGCCCTTGGTAGTAACGTCTTAGAGGACAAGCAGTACGAGCTAGCCTACCTTGCTGCCGCTGTAGCCCATCTCTGCTCCATGCTTGTATCCCCAGAGGACGACCAAGATGCCCTTGACATCCCTATCTTGCTATCTTACGCTGAGGCGGTGTCGGGGCCCTGGGCAGCCCAGTGGATACAGGCCATGGAGGCTAGGATGGCATCCTATAGATCCACAGGCACCGACGCAGTTCCCCCGCCTGGGGCGAACATAGTCGATGGCATGTGGATCTACAGGGTGAAGCACGCACCTAGAGAACCGCCGAAGTTCAAGGCGCGTTACGTGGCAAGAGGCTTCAGTCAGCGAGTGACTCCTTCCAGACCTTCTCCCTGACCTTGAAGATGACTACTCTTTGGGTGCTCCTTCACATAGCCGCGCAGCATGACTACGAGCTTCACTCACTCGAATTCTCCACAGCCTTCCTGCAGGATAGTCTGCAAGAGCACATCTACCTCCGGTGCCCACTAAGCTTCTTTGGGTCTGTCCCACCTAGGACCCAGTGGAGTCTGCGTCGCCCTGTCTACGGCCTTTGTCAGGCGCCCCGTAAGCGGCACGAGATGCTTCGTACCACACTTGCTTAGCTGCGGTTCTTCTTGTCCTCCGCATGGGTCAGACCCCCTTCTACATCCTAGTGTACGTAGACGATCTTATATTTGCTACTCCTGATAGAGATGCATTAGCCTCAGTGGAGGCCGAGCTACTTTGGGGGCACGCTTGTACAGACCTTGGGGAGCTGAGGCACTATCTGGGCTTGGAATCTCTCGTGACCGTGTCGCTCGCACGAACACATGCTCCTAGTCTCACATGGTGCAGCAGATCCTTCAGAGGTTCAGTCTCCATTTTTCCTCTGCACACCCCACCTCTCTGCCTGTGGATCATAAGCTCTCTGCTCCTGTTCTGGCTGAGCCGATAGAGGCTAGTGGTCCATACGCAGAGCTGGTGGGTTGCCTCATATACCCTATGACCTGCACTTGACCAGATCTAGCGTACCCTCTCAATCTCTTTTTCTTGCTTCGTGGTGATAGGCAGGCACCGACTAGTGCACTGGTCGGCTGCAAAGAGGGTGCTACAGTATCTGACGAGTACATCAGGACTGGGCCTGAGGACGGGAGCCGGTGGTGCTCATTGGACACACAGACGCATGGTGGGCTGACGACTTGGAGACGCTCAAGTCGTCTCAGGGCTACTGTTTTAGTCTTGGTGCTAGTGGAGTCTCATGGAGATCCACTAGGTTGTCGTCTGTAGCTTAGTCCAGCTGTGAGGCAAAGATATACGCCAAGGCCATGGCCGCTCAGAAGCTCCGCTTGCTGTCGTTCTTGCTCACTGACTTACAGTGGCAGGAAAATTTGTCAGGATGTTTAGCATGTTTTTGCATTTTGTCGAACTGTGCACTGTAAACATTAAGCCTTAATCCGTGGTGGCCATACATGTAGAGAAGAGCAGTTAGAGCACTCACTCAAGTCTCCTAAAACCAGAGTAGTATAGTACATGGTCCTTCAATACGACAGCATTTAATAACAGCACATCCGGACAATTTGTACCCAGGACAGGTAGCAAACTAGTTACTAGCAAACCTAGTACCTGGTCCAGCGTCCCTTTGCGCGGATCGCCGCCTTGATCCTACTTGGCATACTGTCGATGAGGTTTGAGCACACTTCCGCCGGAATCTTGTCCCATTCCTCCTGCACCCTCTCCCACAGCTCCAACATTCCACTGGGAGGCTTGTCGTACTTCGCCAGCTCCCTTTTCAAATGTGCCCACAGGTGCTCTATCGGGTTAAGGTCCGGGGAGGATGGTGGCCATTCCAGCATTGCATAATCCTGCTCCCCAAGCAAGTCTTGCACCAGACGTGACATGTGCTTGGGAACATTATCGTGCTGGAATGTGACCTCTGAGGGGGGGAGCTTGTAATAATCAATGGTTTGAGACAGTTCGTCTTGCGAGACGCTGCGATACAGCGGCCCATCCATCCTTCCATCGATCTTGCACATGAACCCCACCCCCTCATACGTCATGCAACCCCACACCATCACAGAGCCACCCCCATGCTTAACTGTCTGCTGGATTTGGTGGCTCTGGAGTTTGCTGCCCGTGCGAATCCAGGCGTACACACGTCCGTCGGAGCAGAAACGATTAATCTTCGTCTCATCGGACCATATCACGCGCTTCTAGTCCTCCATCGTCCAGTCGGCAAGAAACCGTGCAAAATCTAGCTGGTGTTGTTGCTGTTGTTGCTGCTGCTGCCTGGGATAGTTGAAGCACGAGTGTCCCATCGTGCGGCAAAGATTAAAGTTCGGAGGTGTGTGACATTTCTGGTTGTTGTGTTGTCCATGCGTATAAAAGACAATTTGATGACTTGTCTTCTTGGGGTCTCGTTCCTTGTACATGTCCATGTCCTGCTGCTCGGCGTGAAGCTCTGCGCATAGATGCATCTCAGAGATCCTCCTGTGGGCCCATAGGAGCGGTCGCATAGTGCGCCACTACGGGCCGAGACCGGCGAGGAGGACCGTCATGAACGAGTCTTTTGATAAGTTTCCTCCGCTCCGTAGAAGTCTAACACACAGCGATTCATGTATGCCATTGCCTTCTCTCCGTTTTGCATTTGAATTATTGTTAGCTGCACCATGAGTCGGTTCTGAGTCACACTGTCTGGTGCTTGGTACTGTAAATGCTTTTCAGGTGCCAGTAGGCGAGCTCAGCCGAATTGCCAGAAGTTTTTGTACGTCCGGATGCTCTGTTGTTCTGTCGGCGTCACGTTTCACGGAAGGATGGTAAACGTCATACGCGACTGATACGTATAGTCTCGTTTTCAGGACCAAGATCCGGTGAAGAAGCTGAGGATCTACGCACCGTCCATCAGCAATTCGAACTCAAAGCTCCAGGTAAAGAAGTCATTTCCATTTAATGGGAAGGACGTTTGTAGCTTCAGAATATTGTTGAATTGCTGCTGCATGTTGATGATTTTTGGCTGTTTGTCACTTGGCCCCGAATTCGCCTATGGCGCTGGAGTTGTGAGGAAGGTGAATGAGCCGGGCGAGGGCTGGTAAGGCTGATGTTGCGTAGGTTGTTGATTGCCTCTGCCGTACGATGAGCCGTCGAGGCTCATTGGTGCTACGCCATTGTTGGCGCCACTGATGTTGTTGCTGTGTGCCCACTGAGCAGGTGGTGAAGATTATGCTTGTAGTGCAACATGAAGGAGAAGAAATTCTCCACGAAGCCTAGGTCAATGCACGAGGAGGAGGCCACTGGATGCGTGGAAGCTCCTGTAATTGCGCCTTAAGTTGTGCCTTCAGTAGCGCCTGCCTCAGTGTGTAGCTCAGAGACTGGAGGTGCAGATGCCTCGTAGCTTGGAGATCCATTAGAGGATCCTCCGCCCTTTGATGGTGCCATGTCTTGAATCTTGATAATAAGTTGAGATTACTGTGACTGTTCTGATCCAGGTTAGAAACTCAATCGAGGAAGTATGTGACAGGAACATAGTCTCTGCCTAGCGCCCATACCATGTTGGGTTGGGAATTTTGCATAAACAAAGTCCTTGTAAACAGAGTGCTTTGATAGCACAACGGAAGTCTAAATTGAACCCTTGTACTGGTATGTGAGCACAAGTGATTGATCATAGTAAAGGGATACAAAGTCTTTTATGATAGTAGAAGAGGATATGAAGAGTCTAACTAACAGTGCACTTCGAGGGGTACATTCCCTTTACGACCCGATAAGCAAGACTCGGATAATCACCCATGGTGTTATACCAGGACAGCTATGTGGCCTTGCGTTACGCTAACTTGACTTTTGTGCTTCTGGCCATTGGGTTGCCAGGTCAACGGTCTGCGACCCTTGCCCTTTCGCAACCTCCATGAGATGTCGTCAACCTGCGTCAATCGTCAGAGGTACTACAGCAGGTTTGACTCGGCAATCCTCAATGTTGAGGTTCTCGCGTATTTGTACACCACACGAGACTCCTAAAATGCTTAAGGCGTTTCATCATTTCCAACAGCGGGGTTGCCGCACAGCCTACCACGGAATTCAAATCGCGGCACCCAAATGTAGTCTCTTGATGAGCCGCATACATTTTGCCTGCCTTGCAGTTTTATGACTGGATATGTGCGCTCCACCCCAATTCACAAAACCACATGTCTCCGCTTTGCCGAGCCTCGACCGTATGCTTCAGGCCTGGCTATATCCAGCCCCCTGCTGTTTTTATATTGCCTTATTGTACAGTTTCCTCGCTACTCAAGTATTCGATGCTCGCTGTTTGCGCTTCATTACAGCGAGAGATCACGAAGCTTTTGCCGAGTGAACTTGCCCTCATTCCGCAACACACCTCCGCAAAATTCTTCTCGATCGGTAATGTATTTCTACCACATGCCTGACATCGCGTAGGACGGACGCCAGATTGGCGTTTAACCGACGTCAATTTAGTGGTTTTGTTTGCGACGAGTCCATTGCGAAATCAATTGCAGCGTCATTTGATTTTGCAATTCGCATCGTCGCGGCTCGCTTCGTCGCGAATCCGTCGCGAGTTTCAATTTGATGTGACCTGTAGGAATCCTCCAAACAAAACCACTGAGTTTTCTGACATCAGACACTAATGGGTAGGATTTCCATTGGCCCAATGGCTTGCTGACTCAGCAAGCATGGCAACATCTTCGGTCGAACACAATACGCACCTGTTGGCGATTGCAGGGATTTTTATGAATTATGACTCAGAGAATAGCGCAGTATTCAATAAAGGGGACGTGACTATAGAAATATGATAGGAATGAGGCCTAGGGAATACATAGGCCGATTGACCACGGTTGAATGTCGAGGGTTGGACCAGTCAACGGCCGAGAGTCCCGAGGGCGACGGGGGCGAAATGGGTTAAGGGCGACTCGGGATCAGGTTGGGGGCCGAATGGGTCGACTGGGGCTGGTTTGGCATGGGAACCGATGGCCGAGCCTGCGGACCCAAAGGGTTCGTGTGTACTCATTGTGGCGAGCCTCAGTAAGGAATTATAATTCCTTGCACCCTCCCACCTTCTGAAGAAGGCACTCCTAATACCAAGGTCGAACCTTTTATCTGAATTAATCCCCGGAGTTACTGTAGGTCTTGAGCCCTGCAACGAGCATAATGATTATGCCGGCCCGACCATTCTTTAGGACGAAACTGCAATCAAGGGTCATAAACCGTCGATGCAATCAAGCGTCATAAAGCCCGACCGGCAGGTTGCATATTGGCACTGTTGAGGTAGGTGGGGAGGCAAACTGTGATTGGCTGACGAAGGGAAAGTGAGGCAAAAATCTCAAGCGAGGGTTGGGATTCGCCGAGCGAGCTTCAGTTTCATGCAAGTAAGCAGCTTCACAACTTGGCAGAGCTGTCAACTTCCGCGCCTCTCCCTTGCGCAGCGATCCACCTTGCCATCTCTGCCAAATTTGCGGGGCGTAAGATGGCTTGTTTTGCTCGTCAAGAAACACCCGAGCAGAACAGTTCAGGAACAAAATACAGTTGTTATATTTTGCCGAGAAAATGTAAACGCATCTCCGAAACTTGTGGTACAAACCAAAGGGCTTCAAGACCGTTTTTCGAACGTACCCGCCCGAATTATGTAAAAAATAAACACAAATGTTTCTACCCCAAACCCACTCAGTCCCTGTCATCCCTTCGATACTTGGCAGGGGTGCGCCACTGCCAAGTTCCGAGAGCCCTGCCAGCCCTGCTAGGCCCAAACCCATTGCGAGCTCTTGGCAGTCTGACGCTGGCTGCTTGCACTTGTCGCCTGATGACAACTCGTATCTTTTTTCCGGGAACCATTACGAGAACTCCGTTAGCAACTTCTGAAAACAATGAAACATTAACGAACATACCTGAAAAACACGGCGAAAAACGTCGCCATGTTAGGAGGAAAATATTTTCGTCCACTTCCAGGGAAGGGGAGGACCAGGTAATCCCTGCCGTCCATCGGAAAGGATCCGACGACATCGGACATGCACACGCAATTAGTCTCCGTGTCATCCGCTCGCCATCAGCATCCTTCCGCCCCCTTCCCCGGTAGGGTCTGCTCCCCAATCGGAAGCTAGATGGGCAGAATTGTAGCTCGGATACCAGCTATTATGAATTGTAACTCAGAGAGTAGCATAGTATTCAATAAGGGTAATGTGACTACAAAATTATGATAGAAATAAGGCCTAAGAAATACATAGGGCAATTGACCAGGGTTGAATGTCGAGGGTTGGACCAGTCAAGGGCCGAGAGTCCCGAGGGCGACGGGGGCCAAATGGGTTTGGGGCGATTCGTGATCACGTTGGGGGCCAAATGGGTTTGGGGCGATTCGTGATCACGTTGGGGGCCAAATGGGTCGGCTGGGGCTGGTTTGGTGCAAGACCCGAGGGCCGAGCCTGCGGACCCAAAGGTTTTGCGTATACTCGTTGTGGCAAGCCTCAGTAAGGAATCGTAATTCCTTACAGGGAACCAGGTACTGAACGGTAGTTTGTAAATTAAATACAAAACAAGTTATACGTAAGCCAGGCCTCGAGACCTAAAAAAAGAAGAAAGAAAGAAAGAAAGAAAGAAAGAAGCGTTAGCCCCATCCGATTGAATTCATATTCACCCTACACGCCCCTATGGTCGCTTATCCAGGTGGATACGGTAACAGTAGCACTAAAAATTCAAATAATGAAGTTTGTAACGGGAATCTAGTCTCGACCAGCTCTCAAACCATATTGGGCTGAGCACAGCAGAGTGATCTTTGTCAGATACTAGGTCCTTTGTAGAGTGTTTGTATCAGGGCGGAAGTCTTAGTTGAATTATTGTACAGGTATATGAGAACAAGTGATGGGATTAAAACAAAGAGCATACAGGAATATATAGAAAATGCAGTATTTGTTGTAATACTGTATTGGCTCGGATAGAATACCCCCTAGTAATAGAAGACACAGGGTCTTCAATTAGGTGTCTATCTTATGCTAACCCTGTTTTTTGCCCCCGGGTTTAGGGTCCTTTGGAATATTTCTCAACGGTATGCGATAAGACCCATGTGTCTTATATCTGGGCTATTACGGTATCGATGTGCACATTGCCTCGTCATTCTAGACCAGCGGTTACTGTTCAGCCGAAGTCTTGCATAACTCTACTTCAGCTGCGTAAGTTGACTTTCCCAACTGTTGACAAGTACTGTACCATACTTGACCCATCTATCATCGGTGTTACCTTACTCGCGTATTGTGCAATACTCGATACGCGTGAAATGCCTAAATCAGAACTTCCTCGTTTTCAACAGAGTCTTCTTTTCTTTAATGCCCCCTGTCCGAAGTCTCACGACTTCACTGTTCAAACTCGCCATCTGGGCTTGCATTGCCTGCATTTGAGCCATGACCTCATCTAGCTGGGCCTGAGTCATGATGCGAATGCTTCGCCTTTCGGGCAGGGGGGAGGCCGTGGTAAGAAACTGCAGGGGGCGCAAACCAGGCCCCTAGATTGCAGGATTTTTTTCATGATTCCGGAAAAAAACAGGGTTGTTGCTGGTACTAGCCCTGATTGCGCAGGATTTTATTGAAGGCATGTCCTGATTTTTCAGCCTTTTTTTAGTGGTCAACTCTGATTGCTCCGCAAGGTTTTCTTAGCGAACCCTAAAATTTCAGCTTTGTAACGAACTGTACCCGTTTCCGCCAATGCTTGATTTGGGGGGTCTCCCGAGATTTGAGGTTCTTCCCCCCTCTAGGATGTGTGAGGGGTGATTCGCCCTTAGCCAGATTTGAGGCTCGATGCGTGCTGGGGGCTGTGTGAGGGCACTTGATGGCCCTTAGCGAAATTTTGGGTCCGATGTGTGCCTTGGAGCTTTGTGAGGGCGACAATCCCCTTCGCCCCTGCAATCTCGCCCGCCTAACCAAATTTGTGTCTCGCCCCATAATTTCGCACTACATTTCTAACATTCGCTATGGGAGAAAGTAACCAAAAAGCTTCGAGAATTCTGGAAAGTTTTTGTAAGTAGCATTGTTTGCCCAGGAAAAAAAAAAAACCATCGAGTCCTGATTCATGAGAATGTTTTTTTTCGGCCTACCCTGAAAAATCAAGGAAAAACTCCGGGGGGATCCTGAGTGATCAGCATGCCTGAAAACCAATCTAGGGGCCTGGCGCAAACGCTATCGTAGTTGTGTGAGCTAATAACTCTAGCTCACGGACAACCGCTTTGAAGCCCCGCAGGGTTAACCACGCCTTGGAAATAAACTACCATGAGGAAGCGGGGTGAACCAGGAAAGTAGCTCTGATACCAGATGTTATAAGTAATAACTGTGAGTGCGCGGAATAATAATGACGAGTACAAGAATGAGAGCCTAGCACTATATAGCGAGAGCCCTAGCTAGGCGGGGACCCCGGAGGGCTACGTTGAGTACAGGCGCGGTCGAAAGGGCCGGAGGCGGCACGGGCCAGCCTCGGGGTTGCGTCGGAATCAGACCGAGCCTGGTCTTCTGAGAATTCGGGTGTACGCGATGCAGTACAACCCGGTAGGAATAAAATTCCTTACAGTATGGAAGTATCGTAACGGAGCGGACACTAGCAAGGCGAACAGCATAGCACGTGAAGTGACAGTGAAGCAAGGCATGGCAGACTGGTAGTTAGAGCGAGGATCTCAAAAAGCAAAAAAAACAAACCCAAAGGTTTTGATTTCGAGGGGTCGCAAAAATTGCGAGGTGTGGCGAGGGGTGCTAGGGGGGCGCTGTTACTGTTTCACTCATTTCGCCAACCCGAAACCAGATCATCCTCGCTTTAAAAAGTGACTAGGTAGCAGGAAATGACATCCTACAAGCTTGGCATATGCAGAAACACATCTCCTATGAAAGGACAAGGGTGTAGAAGAAGAAACAAAGACAACAAAAAATAGCATACCCGCACAAGTCACAAGCATAACTAGTCTCCTTTTAGTTCTGCGTCAGCCGGGAATCGAACCCGGATCTTTTGCTTGGAAGGCAAATATCCTGACCATTGGACTACTGACGCACGTTCACAGAACGTCGGAAAGGTTACAGATTGAAATGTTGCGCTAGCTCATCTCCAATGTCATATCCACTTGTGGCGCATGTCGCAGCACATACGTATCCACTTATAGACAAGATATCCTTTAGGTCGCACAACATGGAAGTGCGAGGTATCGTATCTCTTCCTGCTTCCTAGAGGCATTGAGAGCAGGCCCGCAAGCCTAGTTTCTGAGGGCTCTCCTAGAGGCGATGGTCGTCGCAATCGTCATCGCGGTCTTGATGGTCGTCGCAGTCATCGTGGTGGTCGTCGCAATCGTCATGGTCGCCATCGCAGTCGTAGTCGTCATGGTCGTCGCACTTGTCATGATCGTCGCACTTCTTGTCGTCATGATCGCCCAACAGCCTTCGCGTCTGAATCGGGAACCCCCTCAACTGGACAGAGCCTGCACTTACAGTGGAAACTGTTGGGCTGAGAAATAACCCTAGGGCCTTTTGCAAAAACTAAGTCCTTGTAAACAGAGTGCTTTGATAGCACAACGAAAGTCTGAGTTGAACCCTTGTACTGGTATGTGACAACAATTAATTGATTACAGCAAATGGATACAAGGTCTTATAGAATAATACAAGAGGATATGAAGAGTCTAACTAACTGTGCACTTCTAGTGGCACGTTCCCTTTACGACTCGGGTAACCAAGTATCCGCGCTGTAATATCGGGACAGTTATGTGTCCTTGCTGTCGCGCTGACTTGAATTTTGTGCTTCTGACCTTTGGGTTGCAAGGCCAACGGTCTGCGACCCTTGACCGTTCGTAACCTCCGTGAGATGTCGTCAACCTGCGTCAACCGTCAGAGGTACTGTAGCATGTTTGACTCGGCAATCCTCGATGTTGTGGTTCTCGCGTATTTGTACAGCGCTCGAGACTCCTGAAATGTTGAAGTTGTTTCATCATTTCCAACACTCCCCTTCATTTCTGGAGTGTTGATGTGGTCGAGGTTGCTGACATGTTGCATTCTAGTCAGCAGCATGCAGCACTGGAACTTCACCTTCGTCAGCTTCTTGGTCAGGGAGTCGGTTGCCATTTCGGTAGTGTGGTAGTATAGCTAGAGTCTCCGCTGTTCGATTTCGTCCTTCACGAAGAAGCAACGGAGTGAGATGTGCTTCGTCCTGTTTGCGAAGCCATTTTTGTTGGCGATCCTGGTCGCTGATTGGCTCTCGCAGAAGAGGGAGAAGCTCAGTAACTCGACGATCTTCGCTTCTTCTAGCAGCTCGCGCAGGTAGAGTTCTTCCTTTATAGTTGTACAGAGGGCGATATAATCACCTTATGCGGATGAAAGAGCAATTATTTCCTGCGTCCCCGAGTGCCAGGAGATGGTGCCAATAGGCTCCACGCGGTAGACGTAGCCGATGCGAGAAAAAATATTATCTTTGTCGCCGGCGTGGTCGGCGCCGATATAGCCGATTAGCTCGGTCTTGGAAGTGGCGTTCTTGTGGTAGGTGAGGCCGATCATCGAAGTAGAGATGAAGTAGAGCAGCACGTGATTTAGTTCGTCCAGAATCCCCCCTTCATGTCGCTAAGGTACGTGGCTAGCTGACTAGCAGCGTATGAGAGATCGGGGCGGCAGGTGACGGCAGCGAATAACAGACAGCCGAGCTTTTGCCGGTATTCCTGGATGCCGGCTGATGCGAGGAGGGAGGTGGTTGTCACAGGAGCCGAGTTCGCGTAGAGATATGGTGAAGTGAGGGGCAGTGGAGATAGGTTGAATCCGGCAGCCATGTTCTCGGCATATTTCGATGCCGAGAGGTGGATGGTGTTGGGGCCGTCGGTGATGTTGAGGCCAAGGTACTGGGTGATGGTAGGGGAGACGGTGAGAGTGAGCTTGAGCTGCAGCTGCCCTTCGAACCAGACAAGGATGGAGGTCGTCGAGTCGATGTAGAGAAGATCGTTGACGTTGACGATCAGGAGCACGTAGTCGCCCCTTTGGGATAGACTGCACATCCCTTGGTCACGCTGTAGCTAAGCGAATCCCATGGCGGTGAGAATCCCGTGGAGTTACTGCTACCACAGCCGCGGGGCCTGCTCGACCCCGTAAAGGGATTTGATGAGCTAGCAGACGAGGGTGGGGTCGTCAACGTACGCATGGGGCTGTTTGACAAAGATGTCAGCGTCGGCTGGTGCATAGAGGAAGGCGGTGGCGACGTCGATTTGTCGTAGGCCGAGCTTGTGGATGGCGGCTACAGCAAGGAGAATTCGAAGGGATGTGTGGCGGCTGACTGGGGCGAATGTCTCAGTGTAGTCGCGGCCGTGCTGCTGGTCAAAACCTCGCACCACCCAGCGAGCTTTGAAATGGTTGATGATCCTGTCTAATTTTGTTTTCGCTCTGAAAGCCCATTTGCCAGAGAGAATGGTTTTGCTTGTTGTCCGAGAGATGGGACACAGCTTCCAAGTGTTCCTCTCGTGCAGTGCTGCTAATTCCCTGTCCATGGCTTCCCTCCATTTCTCCCTTTGTGGTCCCTCTAGGGCTTTCTTGACTATCTTTGGCTCCCCAACTCGCGGCGGTGGAGACCGCGCGTGCACGGCTGCGACGAGTCCCAGTATTTGTAGGCCAGTTTTGGTGTAGCGGGAGATGTGAGGATCCTCGCGATAGGCTGCTTCGTCTCCCGCTTCTAAATCAGGTCTGAAATTCGGACCGATACGCTCCGAAATGTTGGAGTCAACGGGGTGTGGGGTTACGTAACCATTGTCGGCAAAACAGTAATACGCCTCAGCGTTCATGCTTTCGCGAGGGTTGTCGTCATCTACCTGCATGTCGACGTAGCAGTAAGGAAGTTGTCCAGCTGTCGCAGAGGCGTCCGAAATATTTTGCTCGTCCACGTCAGCTTGTTCTTCTGCCGAGGCAAACGCGCATGCGCCAGCAAAACCTCTAGATGGGTCCTGATTGGTTGCGATGTTGTCGAGGTAGTGGTTGAGGGCCAGGTTCTCGTAGAAGATCACGTCACGTGCTGCTACTTTTTCCTTGTCTTCCATGTCGAAGATTTTCCATGCGTTGTAATGTTTTTCAACACTGAAGTGTCGTCCCCATCTTGCCCGTTGTGAAAATCTTCCAGCGCTACAGTGTGCAGTTACTGTACAGTAATACAGTAACTGCACACTGTAGCGCTGGAAGATTTTCACAACGGGCAAGATGGGGACGACACTTCAGTGTTGAAAAACATTACAACGCATGGAAAACCTTCGACATGGAAGACAAGGAATTTGCTGCCTGCGCCTGGCACTTCGTCATAACCTTTATCGACCTGGCATCTCAATCTGCCATCTCGCAACCTCGCCTTCTCTGTGTTCGTCACGTGGCTTGCTGCAGCGGAGAGAGAGGGCAACATCCAACTGAAAAGCCTTCAAACCGACTGGGCAATGGAATACCAGTCACATCGTTTTAAGGACTACCTCGTGGAGAGGGGATTAAAGAGATTTGTATCCCTCCCCTACGCTCACCGCACAGAGCGATGTACGGATGAACAAGGCACTCCAAAACACCATGCGGAAGCTGCTGCGTGGCATGCGACTGCAAAACTCCCAATGGCCGAAGGCAATGCACCACGATGTAAAATTGCAGAATCTTCTGTCCTCCAGCTCCCTGCCAAACAACGCTTTACCACATCTGCTGTGGATCAGGAAGCAAGGCAGCACAAAACTTTTACAAGTTTTTGGCTGCATGGTACAGTAATACAGTAACTGCACACTGTAGCGCTGGAAGATTTTCACAACGGGCAAGATGGGGACGACACTTCAGTGTTGAAAAACATTACAACGCATGGAAAACCTTCGACATGGAAGACAAGGAATTTGCTGCCTGCGCCTGGCACTTCGTCATAACCTTTATCGACCTGGCATCTCAATCTGCCATCTCGCAACCTCGCCTTCTCTGTGTTCGTCACGTGGCTTGCTGCAGCGGAGAGAGAGGGCAACATCCAACTGAAAAGCCTTCAAACCGACTGGGCAATGGAATACCAGTCACATCGTTTTAAGGACTACCTCGTGGAGAGGGGATTAAAGAGATTTGTATCCCTCCCCTACGCTCACCGCACAGAGCGATGTACGGATGAACAAGGCACTCCAAAACACCATGCGGAAGCTGCTGCGTGGCATGCGACTGCAAAACTCCCAATGGCCGAAGGCAATGCACCACGATGTAAAATTGCAGAATCTTCTGTCCTCCAGCTCCCTGCCAAACAACGCTTTACCACATCTGCTGTGGATCAGGAAGCAAGGCAGCACAAAACTTTTACAAGTTTTTGGCTGCATGGTACAGTAATACAGTAACTGCACACTGTAGCGCTGGAAGATTTTCACAACGGGAAAGATGGGGACGACACTTCAGTGTTGAAAAACATTACAACGCATGGAAAATCTTCGACATGGAAGACAAGGAAAAAGTAGCAGCACGTGACGTGATCTTCTACGAGAACCTGGCCCTCAACCACTACCTCGACAACATCGCAACCAATCAGGACCCATCTAGAGGTTTTGCTGGCGCATGCGCGTTTGCCTCGGCAGAAGAACAAGCTGACGTGGACGAGCAAAATATTTCGGACGCCTCTGCGACAGCTGGACAACTTCCTTACTGCTACGTCGACATGCAGGTAGATGACGACAACCCTCGCGAAAGCATGAACGCTGAGGCGTATTACTGTTTTGCCGACAATGGTTACGTAACCCCACACCCCGTTGACTCCAACATTTCGGAGCGTATCGGTCCGAATTTCAGACCTGATTTAGAAGCGGGAGACGAAGCAGCCTATCGCGAGGATCCTCACATCTCCCGCTACACCAAAACTGGCCTACAAATACTGGGACTCGTCGCAGCCGTGCACGCGCGGTCTCCACCGCCGCGAGTTGGGGAGCCAAAGATAGTCAAGAAAGCCCTAGAGGGACCACAAAGGGAGAAATGGAGGGAAGCCATGGACAGGGAATTAGCAGCACTGCACGAGAGGAACACTTGGAAGCTGTGTCCCATCTCTCGGACAACAAGCAAAACCATTCTCTCTGGCAAATGGGCTTTCAGAGCGAAAACAAAATTAGACAGGATCATCAACCATTTCAAAGCTCGCTGGGTGGTGCGAGGTTTTGACCAGCAGCACGGCCGCGACTACACTGAGACATTCGCCCCAGTCAGCCGCCACACATCCCTTCGAATTCTCCTTGCTGTAGCCGCCATCCACAAGCTCGGCCTACGACAAATCGACGTCGCCACCGCCTTCCTCTATGCACCAGCCGACGCTGACATCTTTGTCAAACAGCCCCATGCGTACGTTGACGACCCCACCCTCGTCTGCTAGCTCATCAAATCCCTTTACGGGGTCGAGCAGGCCCCGCGGCTGTGGTAGCAGTAACTCCACGGGATTCTCACCGCCATGGGATTCGCTTAGCTACAGCGTGACCAAGGGATGTGCAGTCTATCCCAAAGGGGCGACTACGTGCTCCTGATCGTCAACGTCAACGATCTTCTCTACATCGACTCGACGACCTCCATCCTTGTCTGGTTCGAAGGGCAGCTGCAGCTCAAGCTCACTCTCACCGTCTCCCCTACCATCACCCAGTACCTTGGCCTCAACATCACCGACGGCCCCAACACCATCCACCTCTCGGCATCGAAATATGCCGAGAACATGGCTGCCGGATTCAACCTATCTCCACTGCCCCTCACTTCACCATATCTCTACGCGAACTCGGCTCCTGTGACAACCACCTCCCTCCTCGCATCAGCCGGCATCCAGGAATACCGGCAAAAGCTCGGCTGTCTGTTATTCGCTGCCGTCACCTGCCGCCCCGATCTCTCATACGCTGCTAGTCAGCTAGCCACGTACCTTAGCGACATGAAGGGGGGATTCTGGACGAACTAAATCACGTGCTGCTCTACTTCATCTCTACTTCGATGATCGGCCTCACCTACCACAAGAACGCCACTTCCAAGACCGAGCTAATCGGCTATATCGGCGCCGACCACGCCGGCGACAAAGATAATATTTTTTCTCGCATCGGCTACGTCTACCGCGTGGAGCCTATTGGCACCATCTCCTGGCACTCGGGGACGCAGGAAATAATTGCTCTTTCATCCGCATAAGGTGATTATATCGCCCTCTGTACAACTATAAAGGAAGAACTCTACCTGCGCGAGCTGCTAGAAGAAGCGAAGATCGTCGAGTTACTGAGCTTCTCCCTCTTCTGCGAGAGCCAATCAGCGACCAGGATCGCCAACAAAAATGGCTTCGCAAACAGGACGAAGCACATCTCACTCCGTTGCTTCTTCGTGAAGGACGAAATCGAACAGCGGAGACTCTAGCTATACTACCACACTACCGAAATGGCAACCGACTCCCTGACCAAGAAGCTGACGAAGGTGAAGTTCCAGTGCTGCATGCTGCTGACTAGAATGCAACATGTCAGCAACCTCGACCACATCAACACTCCAGAAATGAAGGGGAGTGTTGGAAATGATGAAACAACTTCAACATTTCAGGAGTCTCGAGCGCTGTACAAATACGCGAGAACCACAACATCGAGGATTGCCGAGTCAAACATGCTACAGTACCTCTGACGGTTGACGCAGGTTGACGACATCTCACGGAGGTTACGAACGGTCAAGGGTCGCAGACCGTTGGCCTTGCAACCCAAAGGTCAGAAGCACAAAATTCAAGTCAGCGCGACAGCAAGGACACATAACTGTCCCGATATTACAGCGCGGATACTTGGTTACCCGAGTCGTAAAGGGAACGTGCCACTAGAAGTGCACAGTTAGTTAGACTCTTCATATCCTCTTGTATTATTCTATAAGACCTTGTATCCATTTGCTGTAATCAATTAATTGTTGTCACATACCAGTACAAGGGTTCAACTCAGACTTTCGTTGTGCTATCAAAGCACTCTGTTTACAAGGACTTAGTTTTTGCAAAAGGCCCTAGGGTTATTTCTCAGCCCAACAGTTTCCACTGTAAGTGCAGGCTCTGTCCAGTTGAGGGGGTTCCCGATTCAGACGCGAAGGCTGTTGGGCGATCATGACGACAAGAAGTGCGACGATCATGACAAGTGCGACGACCATGACGACTACGACTGCGATGGCGACCATGACGATTGCGACGACCACCACGATGACTGCGACGACCATCAAGACCGCGATGACGATTGCGACGACCATCGCCTCTAGGAGAGCCCTCAGAAACTAGGCTTGCGGGCCTGCTCTCAATGCCTCTAGGAAGCAGGAAGAGATACGATACCTCGCACTTCCATGTTGTGCGACCTAAAGGATATCTTGTCTATAAGTGGATACGTATGTGCTGCGACATGCGCCACAAGTGGATATGACATTGGAGATGAGCTAGCGCAACATTTCAATCTGTAACCTTTCCGACGTTCTGTGAACGTGCGTCAGTAGTCCAATGGTCAGGATATTTGCCTTCCAAGCAAAAGATCCGGGTTCGATTCCCGGCTGACGCAGAACTAAAAGGAGACTAGTTATGCTTGTGACTTGTGCGGGTATGCTATTTTTTGTTGTCTTTGTTTCTTCTTCTACACCCTTGTCCTTTCATAGGAGATGTGTTTCTGCATATGCCAAGCTTGTAGGATGTCATTTCCTGCTACCTAGTCACTTTTTAAAGCGAGGATGATCTGGTTTCGGGTTGGCGAAATGAGTGAAACAGTAACAGCGCCCCCCTAGCACCCCTCGCCACACCTCGCAATTTTTGCGACCCCTCGAAATCAAAACCTTTGGGTTTGTTTTTTTTGCTTTTTGAGATCCTCGCTCTAACTACCAGTCTGCCATGCCTTGCTTCACTGTCACTTCACGTGCTATGCTGTTCGCCTTGCTAGTGTCCGCTCCGTTACGATACTTCCATACTGTAAGGAATTTTATTCCTACCGGGTTGTACTGCATCGCGTACACCCGAATTCTCAGAAGACCAGGCTCGGTCTGATTCCGACGCAACCCCGAGGCTGGCCCGTGCCGCCTCCGGCCCTTTCGACCGCGCCTGTACTCAACGTAGCCCTCCGGGGTCCCCGCCTAGCTAGGGCTCTCGCTATATAGTGCTAGGCTCTCATTCTTGTACTCGTCATTATTATTCCGCGCACTCACAGTTATTACTTATAACATCTGGTATCAGAGCTACTTTCCTGGTTCACCCCGCTTCCTCATGGTAGTTTATTTCCAAGGCGTGGTTAACCCTGCGGGGCTTCAAAGCGGTTGTCCGTGAGCTAGAGTTATTAGCTCACACAACTACGATAGCGTTTGCGCCAGGCCCCTAGATTGGTTTTCAGGCATGCTGATCACTCAGGATCCCCCCGGAGTTTTTCCTTGATTTTTCAGGGTAGGCCGAAAAAAAACATTCTCATGAATCAGGACTCGATGGTTTTTTTTTTTTCCTGGGCAAACAATGCTACTTACAAAAACTTTCCAGAATTCTCGAAGCTTTTTGGTTACTTTCTCCCATAGCGAATGTTAGAAATGTAGTGCGAAATTATGGGGCGAGACACAAATTTGGTTAGGCGGGCGAGATTGCAGGGGCGAAGGGGATTGTCGCCCTCACAAAGCTCCAAGGCACACATCGGACCCAAAATTTCGCTAAGGGCCATCAAGTGCCCTCACACAGCCCCCAGCACGCATCGAGCCTCAAATCTGGCTAAGGGCGAATCACCCCTCACACATCCTAGAGGGGGGAAGAACCTCAAATCTCGGGAGACCCCCCAAATCAAGCATTGGCGGAAACGGGTACAGTTCGTTACAAAGCTGAAATTTTAGGGTTCGCTAAGAAAACCTTGCGGAGCAATCAGAGTTGACCACTAAAAAAAGGCTGAAAAATCAGGACATGCCTTCAATAAAATCCTGCGCAATCAGGGCTAGTACCAGCAACAACCCTGTTTTTTTCCGGAATCATGAAAAAAATCCTGCAATCTAGGGGCCTGGTTTGCGCCCCCTGCAGTTTCTTACCACGGCCTCCCCCCTGCCCGAAAGGCGAAGCATTCGCATCATGACTCAGGCCCAGCTAGATGAGGTCATGGCTCAAATGCAGGCAATGCAAGCCCAGATGGCGAGTTTGAACAGTGAAGTCGTGAGACTTCGGACAGGGGGCATTAAAGAAAAGAAGACTCTGTTGAAAACGAGGAAGTTCTGATTTAGGCATTTCACGCGTATCGAGTATTGCACAATACGCGAGTAAGGTAACACCGATGATAGATGGGTCAAGTATGGTACAGTACTTGTCAACAGTTGGGAAAGTCAACTTACGCAGCTGAAGTAGAGTTATGCAAGACTTCGGCTGAACAGTAACCGCTGGTCTAGAATGACGAGGCAATGTGCACATCGATACCGTAATAGCCCAGATATAAGACACATGGGTCTTATCGCATACCGTTGAGAAATATTCCAAAGGACCCTAAACCCGGGGGCAAAAAACAGGGTTAGCATAAGATAGACACCTAATTGAAGACCCTGTGTCTTCTATTACTAGGGGGTATTCTATCCGAGCCAATACAGTATTACAACAAATACTGCATTTTCTATATATTCCTGTATGCTCTTTGTTTTAATCCCATCACTTGTTCTCATATACCTGTACAATAATTCAACTAAGACTTCCGCCCTGATACAAACACTCTACAAAGGACCTAGTATCTGACAAAGATCACTCTGCTGTGCTCAGCCCAATATGGTTTGAGAGCTGGTCGAGACTAGATTCCCGTTACAAACTTCATTATTTGAATTTTTAGTGCTACTGTTACCGTATCCACCTGGATAAGCGACCATAGGGGCGTGTAGGGTGAATATGAATTCAATCGGATGGGGCTAACGCTTCTTTCTTTCTTTCTTTCTTTCTTTCTTCTTTTTTTAGGTCTCGAGGCCTGGCTTACGTATAACTTGTTTTGTATTTAATTTACAAACTACCGTTCAGTACCTGGTTCCCTGTAAGGAATTACGATTCCTTACTGAGGCTTGCCACAACGAGTATACGCAAAACCTTTGGGTCCGCAGGCTCGGCCCTCGGGTCTTGCACCAAACCAGCCCCAGCCGACCCATTTGGCCCCCAACGTGATCACGAATCGCCCCAAACCCATTTGGCCCCCAACGTGATCACGAATCGCCCCAAACCCATTTGGCCCCCGTCGCCCTCGGGACTCTCGGCCCTTGACTGGTCCAACCCTCGACATTCAACCCTGGTCAATTGCCCTATGTATTTCTTAGGCCTTATTTCTATCATAATTTTGTAGTCACATTACCCTTATTGAATACTATGCTACTCTCTGAGTTACAATTCATAATAGCTGGTATCCGAGCTACAATTCTGCCCATCTAGCTTCCGATTGGGGAGCAGACCCTACCGGGGAAGGGGGCGGAAGGATGCTGATGGCGAGCGGATGACACGGAGACTAATTGCGTGTGCATGTCCGATGTCGTCGGATCCTTTCCGATGGACGGCAGGGATTACCTGGTCCTCCCCTTCCCTGGAAGTGGACGAAAATATTTTCCTCCTAACATGGCGACGTTTTTCGCCGTGTTTTTCAGGTATGTTCGTTAATGTTTCATTGTTTTCAGAAGTTGCTAACGGAGTTCTCGTAATGGTTCCCGGAAAAAAGATACGAGTTGTCATCAGGCGACAAGTGCAAGCAGCCAGCGTCAGACTGCCAAGAGCTCGCAATGGGTTTGGGCCTAGCAGGGCTGGCAGGGCTCTCGGAACTTGGCAGTGGCGCACCCCTGCCAAGTATCGAAGGGATGACAGGGACTGAGTGGGTTTGGGGTAGAAACATTTGTGTTTATTTTTTACATAATTCGGGCGGGTACGTTCGAAAAACGGTCTTGAAGCCCTTTGGTTTGTACCACAAGTTTCGGAGATGCGTTTACATTTTCTCGGCAAAATATAACAACTGTATTTTGTTCCTGAACTGTTCTGCTCGGGTGTTTCTTGACGAGCAAAACAAGCCATCTTACGCCCCGCAAATTTGGCAGAGATGGCAAGGTGGATCGCTGCGCAAGGGAGAGGCGCGGAAGTTGACAGCTCTGCCAAGTTGTGAAGCTGCTTACTTGCATGAAACTGAAGCTCGCTCGGCGAATCCCAACCCTCGCTTGAGATTTTTGCCTCACTTTCCCTTCGTCAGCCAATCACAGTTTGCCTCCCCACCTACCTCAACAGTGCCAATATGCAACCTGCCGGTCGGGCTTTATGACGCTTGATTGCATCGACGGTTTATGACCCTTGATTGCAGTTTCGTCCTAAAGAATGGTCGGGCCGGCATAATCATTATGCTCGTTGCAGGGCTCAAGACCTACAGTAACTCCGGGGATTAATTCAGATAAAAGGTTCGACCTTGGTATTAGGAGTGCCTTCTTCAGAAGGTGGGAGGGTGCAAGGAATTATAATTCCTTACTGAGGCTCGCCACAATGAGTACACACGAACCCTTTGGGTCCGCAGGCTCGGCCATCGGTTCCCATGCCAAACCAGCCCCAGTCGACCCATTCGGCCCCCAACCTGATCCCGAGTCGCCCTTAACCCATTTCGCCCCCGTCGCCCTCGGGACTCTCGGCCGTTGACTGGTCCAACCCTCGACATTCAACCGTGGTCAATCGGCCTATGTATTCCCTAGGCCTCATTCCTATCATATTTCTATAGTCACGTCCCCTTTATTGAATACTGCGCTATTCTCTGAGTCATAATTCATAAAAATCCCTGCAATCGCCAACAGGTGCGTATTGTGTTCGACCGAAGATGTTGCCATGCTTGCTGAGTCAGCAAGCCATTGGGCCAATGGAAATCCTACCCATTAGTGTCTGATGTCAGAAAACTCAGTGGTTTTGTTTGGAGGATTCCTACAGGTCACATCAAATTGAAACTCGCGACGGATTCGCGACGAAGCGAGCCGCGACGATGCGAATTGCAAAATCAAATGACGCTGCAATTGATTTCGCAATGGACTCGTCGCAAACAAAACCACTAAATTGACGTCGGTTAAACGCCAATCTGGCGTCCGTCCTACGCGATGTCAGGCATGTGGTAGAAATACATTACCGATCGAGAAGAATTTTGCGGAGGTGTGTTGCGGAATGAGGGCAAGTTCACTCGGCAAAAGCTTCGTGATCTCTCGCTGTAATGAAGCGCAAACAGCGAGCATCGAATACTTGAGTAGCGAGGAAACTGTACAATAAGGCAATATAAAAACAGCAGGGGGCTGGATATAGCCAGGCCTGAAGCATACGGTCGAGGCTCGGCAAAGCGGAGACATGTGGTTTTGTGAATTGGGGTGGAGCGCACATATCCAGTCATAAAACTGCAAGGCAGGCAAAATGTATGCGGCTCATCAAGAGACTACATTTGGGTGCCGCGATTTGAATTCCGTGGTAGGCTGTGCGGCAACCCCGCTGTTGGAAATGATGAAACGCCTTAAGCATTTTAGGAGTCTCGTGTGGTGTACAAATACGCGAGAACCTCAACATTGAGGATTGCCGAGTCAAACCTGCTGTAGTACCTCTGACGATTGACGCAGGTTGACGACATCTCATGGAGGTTGCGAAAGGGCAAGGGTCGCAGACCGTTGACCTGGCAACCCAATGGCCAGAAGCACAAAAGTCAAGTTAGCGTAACGCAAGGCCACATAGCTGTCCTGGTATAACACCATGGGTGATTATCCGAGTCTTGCTTATCGGGTCGTAAAGGGAATGTACCCCTCGAAGTGCACTGTTAGTTAGACTCTTCATATCCTCTTCTACTATCATAAAAGACTTTGTATCCCTTTACTATGATCAATCACTTGTGCTCACATACCAGTACAAGGGTTCAATTTAGACTTCCGTTGTGCTATCAAAGCACTCTGTTTACAAGGACTTTGTTTATGCAAAATTCCCAACCCAACATGGTATGGGCGCTAGGCAGAGACTATGTTCCTGTCACATACTTCCTCGATTGAGTTTCTAACCTGGATCAGAACAGTCACAGTAATCTCAACTTATTATCAAGATTCAAGACATGGCACCATCAAAGGGCGGAGGATCCTCTAATGGATCTCCAAGCTACGAGGCATCTGCACCTCCAGTCTCTGAGCTACACACTGAGGCAGGCGCTACTGAAGGCACAACTTAAGGCGCAATTACAGGAGCTTCCACGCATCCAGTGGCCTCCTCCTCGTGCATTGACCTAGGCTTCGTGGAGAATTTCTTCTCCTTCATGTTGCACTACAAGCATAATCTTCACCACCTGCTCAGTGGGCACACAGCAACAACATCAGTGGCGCCAACAATGGCGTAGCACCAATGAGCCTCGACGGCTCATCGTACGGCAGAGGCAATCAACAACCTACGCAACATCAGCCTTACCAGCCCTCGCCCGGCTCATTCACCTTCCTCACAACTCCAGCGCCATAGGCGAATTCGGGGCCAAGTGACAAACAGCCAAAAATCATCAACATGCAGCAGCAATTCAACAATATTCTGAAGCTACAAACGTCCTTCCCATTAAATGGAAATGACTTCTTTACCTGGAGCTTTGAGTTCGAATTGCTGATGGACGGTGCGTAGATCCTCAGCTTCTTCACCGGATCTTGGTCCTGAAAACGAGACTATACGTATCAGTCGCGTATGACGTTTACCATCCTTCCGTGAAACGTGACGCCGACAGAACAACAGAGCATCCGGACGTACAAAAACTTCTGGCAATTCGGCTGAGCTCGCCTACTGGCACCTGAAAAGCATTTACAGTACCAAGCACCAGACAGTGTGACTCAGAACCGACTCATGGTGCAGCTAACAATAATTCAAATGCAAAACGGAGAGAAGGCAATGGCATACATGAATCGCTGTGTGTTAGACTTCTACGGAGCGGAGGAAACTTATCAAAAGACTCGTTCATGACGGTCCTCCTCGCCGGTCTCGGCCCGTAGTGGCGCACTATGCGACCGCTCCTATGGGCCCACAGGAGGATCTCTGAGATGCATCTATGCGCAGAGCTTCACGCCGAGCAGCAGGACATGGACATGTACAAGGAACGAGACCCCAAGAAGACAAGTCATCAAATTGTCTTTTATACGCATGGACAACACAACAACCAGAAATGTCACACACCTCCGAACTTTCATCTTTGCCGCACGATGGGACACTCGTGCTTCAACTATCCCAGGCAGCAGCAGCAACAACAGCAACAACACCAGCTAGATTTTGCACGGTTTCTTGCCGACTGGACGATGGAGGACTAGAAGCGCGTGATATGGTCCGATGAGACGAAGATTAATCGTTTCTGCTCCGACGGACGTGTGTACGCCTGGATTCGCACGGGCAGCAAACTCCAGAGCCACCAAATCCAGCAGACAGTTAAGCATGGGGGTGGCTCTGTGATGGTGTGGGGTTGCATGACGTATGAGGGGGTGGGGTTCATGTGCAAGATCGATGGAAGGATGGATGGGCCGCTGTATCGCAGCGTCTCGCAAGACGAACTGTCTCAAACCATTGATTATTACAAGCTCCCCCCCTCAGAGGTCACATTCCAGCACGATAATGTTCCCAAGCACATGTCACGTCTGGTGCAAGACTTGCTTGGGGAGCAGGATTATGCAATGCTGGAATGGCCACCATCCTCCCCGGACCTTAACCCGATAGAGCACCTGTGGGCACATTTGAAAAGGGAGCTGGCGAAGTACGACAAGCCTCCCAGTGGAATGTTGGAGCTGTGGGAGAGGGTGCAGGAGGAATGGGACAAGATTCCGGCGGAAGTGTGCTCAAACCTCATCGACAGTATGCCAAGTAGGATCAAGGCGGCGATCCGCGCAAAGGGACGCTGGACCAGGTACTAGGTTTGCTAGTAACTAGTTTGCTACCTGTCCTGGGTACAAATTGTCCGGATGTGCTGTTATTAAATGCTGTCGTATTGAAGGACCATGTACTATACTACTCTGGTTTTAGGAGACTTGAGTGAGTGCTCTAACTGCTCTTCTCTACATGTATGGCCACCACGGATTAAGGCTTAATGTTTACAGTGCACAGTTCGACAAAATGCAAAAACATGCTAAACATCCTGACAAATTTTCCTGCCACTGTAAGTCAGTGAGCAAGAACGACAGCAAGCGGAGCTTCTGAGCGGCCATGGCCTTGGCGTATATCTTTGCCTCACAGCTGGACTAAGCTACAGACGACAACCTAGTGGATCTCCATGAGACTCCACTAGCACCAAGACTAAAACAGTAGCCCTGAGACGACTTGAGCGTCTCCAAGTCGTCAGCCCACCATGCGTCTGTGTGTCCAATGAGCACCACCGGCTCCCGTCCTCAGGCCCAGTCCTGATGTACTCGTCAGATACTGTAGCACCCTCTTTGCAGCCGACCAGTGCACTAGTCGGTGCCTGCCTATCACCACGAAGCAAGAAAAAGAGATTGAGAGGGTACGCTAGATCTGGTCAAGTGCAGGTCATAGGGTATATGAGGCAACCCACCAGCTCTGCGTATGGACCACTAGCCTCTATCGGCTCAGCCAGAACAGGAGCAGAGAGCTTATGATCCACAGGCAGAGAGGTGGGGTGTGCAGAGGAAAAATGGAGACTGAACCTCTGAAGGATCTGCTGCACCATGTGAGACTAGGAGCATGTGTTCGTGCGAGCGACACGGTCACGAGAGATTCCAAGCCCAGATAGTGCCTCAGCTCCCCAAGGTCTGTACAAGCGTGCCCCCAAAGTAGCTCGGCCTCCACTGAGGCTAATGCATCTCTATCAGGAGTAGCAAATATAAGATCGTCTACGTACACTAGGATGTAGAAGGGGGTCTGACCCATGCGGAGGACAAGAAGAACCGCAGCTAAGCAAGTGTGGTACGAAGCATCTCGTGCCGCTTACGGGGCGCCTGACAAAGGCCGTAGACAGGGCGACGCAGACTCCACTGGGTCCTAGGTGGGACAGACCCAAAGAAGCTTAGTGGGCACCGGAGGTAGATGTGCTCTTGCAGACTATCCTGCAGGAAGGCTGTGGAGAATTCGAGTGAGTGAAGCTCGTAGTCATGCTGCGCGGCTATGTGAAGGAGCACCCAAAGAGTAGTCATCTTCAAGGTCAGGGAGAAGGTCTGGAAGGAGTCACTCGCTGACTGAAGCCTCTTGCCACGTAACGCGCCTTGAACTTCGGCGGTTCTCTAGGTGCGTGCTTCACCCTGTAGATCCACATGCCATCGACTATGTTCGCCCCAGGCGGGGGAACTGCGTCGGTGCCTGTGGATCTATAGGATGCCATCCTAGCCTCCATGGCCTGTATCCACTGGGCTGCCCAGGGCCCCGACACCGCCTCAGCGTAAGATAGCAAGATAGGGATGTCAAGGGCATCTTGGTCGTCCTCTGGGGATACAAGCATGGAGCAGAGATGGGCTACAGCGGCAGCAAGGTAGGCTAGCTCGTACTGCTTGTCCTCTAAGACGTTACTACCAAGGGCAGGTGCACCCCAATGAACAGAGAATAGACACTATCAGAGACCAGAGCAGCAGCGTAGTTAAGGCGATGGCTCGCAGCAAAGCCAGCGACAGCAGCGACAAGCGCAGAGACGGTGTCAAGAGGAAAAGTAGGGTCGGTGACAAGCAACGCAAGCAAGCGCAAGATGGTAGGACAAGCAGTGCGAGCAGAGTCAGAGGGAGGAGTAGAAGGCTTCGAGAGTGATGACGGAGAAGGTAGCAGAAGCACGGGGACTGGAGGAGGGCGAGAACGATGGACCATAGGGTGGACACTAGGACAAGGAGAGACAAGATTGGCACCAGAGGGACGATGGTCCAAGTGGGGAGAACTGGGGACTGGGGATGAGGAGGAAAGGGGGACAAGTCAGGGGACGGAGGAGAGCGTGGGGGAAAACGAGCCCAAGAGGAGTCCAGGGGAGGGAAAAGCGGGTCGTAAACAGGGGCACACATCGGAGGAGGGACGGTCGGCTGGTAAGGGGAACCGGGAGCAAGACCAAGGAGTTGAAGGGGAGACTGCAGCTGCTCCTGCTGCTGCTGCTGCTCCTGTTGCTGCGACGGCAACTACTGCTGCTCCCTGTCCTTGCCAACACATTCAGCGGCACCTCATCTACCACCGGCACTCCCCAAAACAGCACCCCCAGGACTGGCACCCCTTTACGCACCACCCACAGAACCAGCAACCCCAGAGTCGGCACCCCTAGAACTCGCACTCCCAGAATTAGCACCCCCAACACCAACACCCCTACAGCCCACTGCTCCCTGTTGCTGCTGCTGCGGCCACTGAGTCTGCTGCAGCTCCTGCTGCGGCTTCTGAGGCAACGGGGGAGGCGGCTGAGGTGCCTGGGGTACCGAGGCTGGGGGAGGCGCCACAGAGACAGCAGGCATGCTCCCAGCAGCTGGGCCCCCAGAGTTAGCCGACCCTCCTACGAGCCCAACCAGGGGGAAATGAGTGCCGCGGGAGATACCAGACTGGGTCGAACCAGGTGGAAAGGGTGCACCATGTGGGGCAGGAATGAGGGAGAGAGGAGGAGGAGGCACAAGAGCACTGTGGTCCGGGAAGCGCCGGTAGCAGGGGAGCGTCTTGTGGAAGGTAACGCTATGAGAGTGGTAGACGCGATGGTGTACCGAGTGGTAAAACAACCATTCAAAGGCGTCAGGCGGAAACCTCAGGAAGAAACAAGGCAGGGTGCGGGCTGAGAGCTTGTCAGCGCGAGTGCCGTGGACGTGAGCAAGGCTGCCCCAGACGTGAAACGTTGACGTGTCACAATGAGACCCAGTTGAGAGAAGGGTCAACAAAACTTGTGGCCGCTGGGAGTGCGGCCGCAGGTTAAGTTAGTGAGCAGTGTAACACATAGTGAACAACCACAAAAAATGGGGTGCACCAGCGTGGACCATGGAGGTGCAAGCTGCCTCCATGACCAGGCCGATGCATCGCTCAGCAACCCCATTCTGTTGTGGGGAGTCCAGCAGTGTGTACGTTTAGCGGATGCCCTTCGCACGACACAATTGTCCTAGAGTGCTAGAGGCAAACTCGCCACCACAGTCAGAGTGTAAGCGAACAACAGGCAAGCAGTGCTGGACACAAAGAGCAAGCAACCACGGAAGGAGCACGGTAAGCACGTCAGGTATCCGCTCCAACGGAAACACTGTAGTGAACTACGAGAAGTCAATGATGACAAGGAAGTAGCGCTCCAGACTAAGACCGTGGACCGGAGGAGGGCCCCTGCTGCCATGTGTAGTGTTTGTAGAGGTGCTGTGGTAGGAGGAAACGAGGAGGAGTGGGGGATGGTGCGCTGCCAGCCCTCGACGCAGGAGGTGCACAGTGGCGCGACATACGTAGGCAAGGCTGGGAGCGACGCAGGAAGAACAGTGACTAGACCGTGGTGGGACATGTGCCTAAGACGCTGGAGTGCAGGGTGACCTAAGCGGTTGTGCCATAATGGAGTTTGGTGGGCAAAGGAGTGACACGAGCACGACGCGGCAACCTCTGTAGAAGCAGCAGCAGGTGGGGACTCAGTGTGCAGTGTGAAGAGACCTAACCCTGGGTCACACTCAAAATTGGCTAGGTGGCGATCGGTGGCTGTGTCTGTGCAAGCTGCGTATCTCTCGCGGCCAGGGAACGTGGTGGTGACTCCTCTGTCCTGGAGATGACCGACACCCACTAGGTTCTTGGGAAACAAGGGGACGTGCAGTCCGGGGAGGGAGCCGGAGGGGACAGCAGGACAGGGGAGAGGGATATTTCTACGTGCGACAACTGTGGCGGAGGAGTCTGCTAGTGCGACGCGGACAGGTACAGAAAGCGGGGTGAGAGCAGTACCGTCTTTAAAGAAGTAACGAGATGCACCAGAGTCTAGGATAAAGGAGACGACCGACGTGGCGAGGCCCAGTGAAGAATCTCTAACAGATCCTACGCCTGGCGCAATCAGGGAGTCTACTCCTGACGCGGCAGTGGATCCTAGACTATACACGGGCAGTCGATGCCCTGGGGGTCGCGTGGCTCCACTGCGAGCCAGGGTGCTATTGGTCTTGTCGGCGTGGCGACCTGCACTTAACGATTGCTGACCGGCCCCGAGGGGGGCCAGGTCCGCTTGCGAAAGGGCCACACCGCCGCCTGCTGCTTCCGCCGCCTCAACGACCTCTACCGCCATCAATTCGGCTCGTTGGTGCAGGTACCCCTTTGGCCTGCTTTGCTTCGTTATAGGGTTCCTATCTTTGATATGGATATGATTCAGATAGATCATGCCTTGTATTCTATGTATTCTGATGACTCTAGTGCTGCTGGCGCGGAGGGAGCGCTGCCCTGGAAGATAGGGACTGCCGGCGCGCCAGTGGAACCAGTGATGGCGCGGAGGTGGTTCTCTACCTCAGTTAGGGAGGTAGAGAAGAGGTCAAGGGTGAGCTCAGAGGGGTGATGAGCGAGGAGCGCGTCACGGACAGGGGCAAGGCAGTTAGGGAGGCGGGTAACAAGGAAGTAGATAGTGGCAAAGAGGGGGAACAGGCCGCATGCCAGCGGGCCTCGAGGGAGTGCATGTGCTCGACTAAGTCTGCTATAGTGGTGAAGGAAGTTAGGTCGGGGTGGAAGAAAGGGAAGAGGAGATGACCAAAAGTGGCAGACGATGGGTGGAGTACCTAGCAAGGATAGCCGTCTAGAGGGCGCGGGCTGACACAGCACTCACAAAGTGAGAGTGCTCATCAACGGGTAGGCACCTGAGGATGGCGACACGAGCACTGGCGTCGCGGGACTCCCAGATGGAGTAGGTTGTACGAGCAGCAACGTGCACAGCCTGCTATGCAGACGTCGCATCAGCAGCAAGAGCGCTCGGGCAGGGGACAGCAGGGAGCTCACTAGTGACGTCGACGTCCAAAGACTCATCATCGACGTGCTGATTCGTGAGCTGCAGGAGAGCTGTCTCCTGCCAGGCGGCGAAACCAACCGCCCGCCCCTCCCCATCCAGGCGCAGAACGAAGATGCTACTGGTCGCCGACATGCTGGCCGCTGAGGTGGCAGCTGCAGCCAAGAAGACGGAGGCGGCAGAAGCGGCGGCAGCTGCGTCAGAGGCAGCGGTGACGGTTTCTGCAATGGGAGCCGGTGGCAGCGGCTGCTGCTAGCGGGCGGCGGCGTGGCGACGGCAGCGAGTTGGCATGTAGCGGCGGCGGCGCGGCTGCTGGCTAGCGGCAGCGGCAGCAAGAGTGACGGTAGTAGCGGCTGCAGCGGCAGGAGCGGCAGCAGCAGCGGCTGCAGTGGCAGCGGAAACAGCAGGTGGAGCAGCGGCAGCGGCAAGAGCGAGAGGAGAAGCTGCAGCAAGGGCTGCAGCAGCAGTAGCGGTAGCGGGAGTGGCAGTCGCAGTGGCAGCGGCGGCAGCAATGGGGATGGCAGCAGCGGCAGCGGTGGTTGTGGCGAGCTGGCTGGCAGCTGCTGGCTGCTGGCGGGCTGGCAGGCCAGCGGCGAGCTGGCTGGCGACTGCTAGCGATTACTGGCTGGCGTTGGCGGCTGGCGCTGGTGCTGGCAGTTGGCTGCTAGTGCTAAGGATGTGGGATCCTCTACTGGATCCACAGGCATCGAAGCAGCTAGACCTCTAGTCTGTGAACACCAAACTGAGGCAGCCGTAACCCAAAACACAACTGTAGGGGCACTCACGAATCATGTGGATCCCCCTCGGTTCATAAGATCTCAATGTTCAAGCATTTTGTTGTTTTGAATAAGTACTGAAGTAGACTCTTAATAAGTTGAAATAGTTTTTCATGTATAATATTTATGATTCTATGGTTCTATGTGGAAGTGGACACTTGATAGATGTTGGTAAGAGGCAGTCGTTTCAATTCCCAGGCTAGGAACTTTCACTCCTTCCGTGCTTAGCCAATGTACGCTTTCTGCCATTACGTACACAACTATTCTCATGCCGCAAAGTGCGGCGCTCACGCAAAATCCGGAGGCGCCTGAGAATGCGCGGCACGAGGTGACCAATAATAGCGCATGACCACCACATCTGCGCACACTCTCGTCTAGGTGCCTTACGGTTAGACACTGTTCTTGCGCTTTACCGCCTTCAACCGTTGCGCATCACACCGAACCAAACACGGCCTCCCCCCTGGTGCTCCCCTGTTGCCCACTCCACCTGCATCGCAGCCAGCTCAAGCAGTGAGCTTTGGGTCGAAAGATTCCTTTTCCCGGCCACTCAGCAAGCAATAATTGAGGGACTCGGTTGTGCAATAATTGAGCAATAATTGAGGGACTCGGTTGTGGAATAATTGAGCAATAACTGAGGGACTCGGTTGTGCAATAATTGAGCAATAATTGAGGGACTTGGTTAGTGGACATGGCCACCATCCCTCCGCCCACTCATCTCAGCTCTGCTCGTCCAGGCCACTACTAGTGCCAAAAGGCAATAATTGAGGGACTTGGTTAATAGACATGGCCACCATCCCTCCGCCCACTCATCTCAGCTCTGCTCGTCCACGCCACTACTAGTGCAAAAAGTAGTACTTAAAGTCACCCTTATCAGACGTTCATCACCACAGTCTGCGATTACCGAGTGCCTTCACCCCAGTTCTCCGAAAACCGCACATCCGAGTCTCACGAGAGATCTTTGAGAAATCTCGCATCATCGCTCCAACTCTCGGGCATCCCGCGCAACTTTCGATGGGCATTCTTCGCTCCGTTTTGGGCCTCGCCGCGCTGATTCTCGTCTCCCTTCCTTCACTCCACGCGGCCGCATCCCCGCGAAAGGTGTGAGAAACTCAAGTGATGATTGTATTAGGAAAAGAGTGGGTATACATAGGTGAGGGGTAGGAGGGAGGGGGGGGTTTTGGTTGGGAGGTGACCACGATTATTGGTGACCCCAATAAGTTGAGTTGGCCAACTTATTGGGGGTCCAATGATCCTAGCCAAGATTATTGGTGGGTCCAATAATCTTGGTTGGGATTATTGGGGGTTCCAATAATTGGGAGCCCAACCAATTTGGGAACCCAACAAGGTTGGGCACCCAGCCCCCAACTTGGGTGTATACACCCTAGTGGGGTGCTTATAAGTACCTAAGACAATGAAACGATGTAGGCTAATAGAATGAAGGGAGAATATTCTAACACAACCCCTTAGCCTACAGAGTGCCATAAGTCTTGGGAAGGTGAGGAGAAGCAACCCCTGAATCAGGTAGTCCCCTGTGAGGGAGGGGCAAGACCCAGAAGGCGAAGGAGAGCTGCATGGGGACGACGAGGGAGGGCCTTGGTGAAGATGTCTGCAAGGTTGGCTGAAGAGTCAATCTTGCGCACGGTGAGGTGTCCAGCCTGGACGAGCTCACGAACGAAGTAGTGTCGGAGCTCGATGTGTTTGGAGCGACCATGGAAAACGGCTTCCTTTGTGAGGTGGATAGTACTGGCATTGTCGCACCAGATGGTGGGACAGGGCTGGGGAGCATCCAGCTCAGCGAGGAGGAAGCTGAGCCACCGCGCCTCCTGGGCCGCCATGGTGACGGCGTAGAGCTCTGCTTCGCAGGAGGAGAGAGCGATCGAGGAGGAGCGGGTGGAGCGCCAGGAAATGAGGCCGCTCCCGAGGGAGAAACCATACCCCTGTGAGGTGCGACGATCGGGCTGAGAATCCGCCCAAGAGGAGTCGCTATAGCCAGTGAGCTGAGGAGGGGTGGGGCCACCCAAGGTGAGGACATAGTCCTTGGTGCCTTTGATGTAGCGGAGAACGCGCTTGGCCGCTTGCCAGTGCTCGGGAGTGTGTTTGCCAGCGCCGACAAAGCGCGCCAGGACAGTGATAGGGTAGGCGAGGTCGGGGCGAGTGCACATCATGGCGTACATCAAGGACCCAACCAGCTCAGCGTAAGGACTGGTGGAGGAACCGTGGGTGGATGTCGGCGAGAGCTGGTGGCCGACTTGGAGGGGTGTGGCGACGGGTTTGGCCGTGGCCATCTCAAAGCGTTCAAGGACCTTCTCGAGGTAGAATGCCTGAGAGAGGGAGATGGTCCTGGCCGCACGACCGCGAGAAATCTCCATCCCGAGGTAGTTGCGGACCTCCCCCAGGTCCTTGCAGAGGAGGCGCTTCTGCAGCTCATCCTTGACCTGTTGTAGGTCTGCTTCATTGTCAGCGGCAAGAAGCATGTCATCGACGCAGACGAGGATGTAGAAGGGGGAGGGGGAGGTGCGCAGGAAGAGGCAGGAGGAAGCCTGGGAAGGGCAAAAACCAAGAGCACGGAGAGTGCTCGAGAGCTTGGCATGCCATTCCCGAGGAGCTTGCTTGAGGCCGTAGACCGGGCGGCGAAGTTCCCAAACGGTGTTGGGAGGGAAAGGGAGGTGCCAGCCCTCGGGACGCTCCATGAAGATGCGCTCCTGGAGTTCACCTTGGAGAAATGCCGTGGTGACATCCATCGAGTGCAGGATCATGCCGCGCCGGCCGACGAATTCCAAGAACACGCGGACGACAGGGGGAGTGGCGGTCGGCGAGTAGGTGTCAAGGAAGTCATGGCCGTACCGCTGCGTGAATCCTTTGGCGCAGTAGCGGGCCTTATAGATCGGGTCGTCGCCAGGGAGGAGCTTGACCCGAAATACCCATTTGCCCTTGACCACGTTGTGGTTGAGAGGGCGGGGTACGTCGATGAAGGTGCCGTTGCGGACAAAGGCCTCATTCTCTTTGAGGACTGCCTTGCCCCAATGAGGGTGGTCGGGGCATGTCATAGCTTCGTGATAATGTCCCGGCTCGAAGATGATGGGCGCGCCGGAGAAGACAAGTACCGGGACGCCGGTCATGCTGAAGGCGACTGCTTGGGTGTTGGAGAAGAGGTGGAGGCGAAGAAATTCACCATGGGAGTCTTCGATGAGGAGGGGAGAGAAAGGAGGAGGAAGGGAGGGTGGTGTTGCAAGTCTGCTGCGCTGCTGAGGGGGGGAGGCTGCGACACGGCGACTCTGCGACTCGGCTGCACGGCTGCTTGACCGGGGCCACTGCTGCGGCGGATCCTGACGCTGCAGGTGCGGCGACCGGGGCAGGCACTGGTGCGGCGGCGGGAGCTGCTGCGGCGGGTGCGGAGGTGGAAGCAAAGGGTGCTGGAGCAGGTGCCTTTGCCTGAGGGGAGGGAGGGGCTAAGGGCGGACCAAAGAGGGGATCCATGGACCGAGTATGAGGGCGGTGGCGAAGGACAAGGGGAGAAGACACCTGGGGGGTGGAGGAGGAGGTGGGGGAGATGGGGGAGGAGGGGGGGAAGGAGGTGGAGGGGGAGGAGGTGGGAGAAGGGGGAGGATGGAGCGGAAGCGGAGTGAGAGGGAGAGGGGGGGAGTACTGGGTCAAGGATGTCACATGAGGAAGATGAGGAGGAAGTAGATTCGGGAGGAGGAGGTGCTGGGGGTGGGGGAATAAGAGGAGAGGGGGAGGAGGGGGGGTGACAGTGTCAGAGGGGATGAAGGGGCGAGGAGGAATGGTGAGTGGGTCAGGTGAGGCAGGAGAGGTGTAGTACGGGGAGGATTCGGCAAAGATGACGTCCCGACTACGAATGGGCGACCTGAGGGGGGATGAAGGAACAGGGAGTCAGGGGAGGAGGTATTGTGACCAAGGAATACACAGGTAGACTCTTGGAGGCGAGCTTCCCTGCTGTGCGTGAGCGGTCGGCTGGGTGTATGAGAACATATGCTGGAACCCCAGACGCGCAGGGGGGAGACGTCGGGTTTAGTTGACGTCCACAGCTCGGTGGGGTGGTGGAGGGGAGGAGGGTGGGGATACAGGTTAGTGAGGAGGACGGCGTGGAGAAGAGCAT